>JADLZN010005244.1:0-300798 GCA_018155175.1 Sinocyclocheilus anophthalmus | reverse complement strand
GAACATGAGCTGATTACTGTGGGAGCGCAGGCCTCTTCCCAACCTTTGTAAATTGATGCCATGTCATTTTATGACTATAGAGTTCAAGGTGCCCTCCGTGTGTGCAAATTTGCCAGGGAGAACGTCATCACTGATGCGTAATATCACGATCATGCTCACAAATTGTTACCAGATCTGTCTATCTACCGACAATATACTTGCTGCGTAGCTTGGGCAAACCTCATGATTTGTCATTTAAGGACACACAATGACATTGCAGAATCTTGTGGCTGGCTGGGTGGTACATCAGTATAGCATTTAATGGTAAAAATTTAACTTTTAATTTACCACTTACACTGTGGAACCATTTTTTTTTTTAAATTTTCCATTTTCCATCCATACTTATGAATGATTTTATTAGGTAAATATTTAAAGTCTGAGACTAAAAAAATTGTACATAATCGACCAGTCATGGCATGCAAGAAGGTGGGATCTACAGGAAATGGTCAAACCAATGCAAATTTTAGACATTTTAGACAAGCGAGAAATCCAAATTTGGAATGTAAAATAGTATTTACTAAAAGGGGTCATTATTGATTCTATTTTAAGATAATTATTGGTGTATTTGTGGTGTAACAGTAAATATGTTGACATTCCTTGAGGTTTCAAAAAATACATTTTATTTCAATACTAAAAGTACATTATTGTAGAGTCCCTCTATGCCCCGCCGCCGGTCTCCACTCTCAAACCTCGTGTCCTGTTTCCTACAATTCCCTCCTTTCGACAGCGCAGGTCTGCTCTGATTAGCCAGCTGACCCAGTGCATTGTGACTGGCCGAACACGCACAAAACAGCTTCATCACTCATCTTTCAAAAAATGTAAAGACAGAGCCCGAAAGGGAAACAGACTCGAGTCGCGTGACAGATACCGTGATGAAGCTGGTTTGTTTGCAGTACACAAGCCACGGTTAAAACAGCTGACTCCACTTTGATGTGATGTAGCGCTCTCACCTGAAGCGGGCTCTCTTCGGCTCGCTCTCTTCGCTCTCTCACCTCCTCAACCCACAAACACACAACACAGCTCGCGGCGCAAAAACGTTCCCATTTTGAACAGTCATGCAATCTTAAAAAAACAAACGTAGCTGAAATTCAGAAGCGCCAGATTGTCATAGCAAAGTCATAATTACCTCCTCTCCTAGGTTCACGAAACAGTTGTCCATAAAATGCTTTGCTGTTCTGTTGTAAGTAATCTTAAGATTCCTAAATGCATCTACTTTCTGGAAGGCCAAATAAAGTGCTTTTTGCTTTCGCCTAGAAACACACAGTGTCTCCCTGACATGGCTGTTTCAACACTAACTGTGGTTACTGAAAGCACGCCTTCTTTCTTTGCGTGCACTTTTGGGCTGCATTATGCTAATATTTCCATAGTGAGGTAGATATGTGGGGGCGTGTTAGAAAGCGGAGCCATTTTAAGGGGGCGTGGGCAGAGTCTTCACTTTGATAAGAATATCTCTTTGGTTGTTGAGACTTTCTCTTTTCAACTTTCATGGATCTATCTCTATGCACAATCAGCTTGTATACACTCCAAAGGAGACAGGCAAACTTGAAATCAAGCATCATAGTGCACCCTTTAGAAGACACTTGGAGAAATGTTAACTAACAGTGTAATTTCATATAAAGTTTTGTTATTGTTATACATTTTGTGGAAACAGTGATTTTTTGATGAATATAAAGTTTAAAAGAACATAATTTATTTGAGAAAGAAATCTTTTAATCCTAAATTATATATTGTGAATATCTTTCCTTCACTTTTGATTTTATTAAGTAAATATTTAAAGTCTGAGACTAAAACAATAATGATGCTATCAATTAAAAATCTCTCACTGTGATACTTGCTCACCCCTACTATTAACCATGATTATAATGGGAAAGGTTTTTATTTTTACTGCCATATGCTAAGTATTCTAGCATGATATCCACTTTTGATCAACTGAAGTTTGTCCAGCATTTACTAAATATAACCACAAATGGTGTACTTTGTCTCCTTGATGGTGTATTTTGTTCTGCTAAATGGCTGGCACACAATATGGCCTTTAACCCATTTCGTGGTTTTTTGAAAAGGACATAGTAGCATGGTGAATGCCCTTTAGAAAAACAGACCTGGAGGCTGCTAAACAGGTAAAGTGTTCGCGTTTTTAGCACGGGGCTGGCATGATTGATTTCTGTAATGTTGAGTGTGCTTTTTCTACACACTGCCTTGCTGACACACTGGCCCTGATATTGAGCACCACATTGCTGCAGGGCATTTGGGAGTGTGTGTATTTGCCCGTGTGTTGTCTCACAGAAGCCATAGTAGGTTAGCATGCATTTGCATAAAGGAGAGCTGTTATTGAGTGTGTCCCTGTCCTACACGGCGAATGCTCTAATACCTTTGGGGCGTGAGTACAAGGGTAGGAGAGGGAGGAAAAAATCTTGATTAGCTTCGCGGTCATTAGTGGATGATTGAAAGCATGCTATAAAGAGAGTCTAATCAAGGATGCTTTTGCCCCTCCTCCGTGCCTTTTTAACTCATTTTGTCTTATATTGTTAAAAAAAGGTTTAGTGAGCGGTGGTGGTTTTCATGGGCTGATTAATTCTGGTGGAACCACAAGTTTTTAGGGGACCATACGACCCTTTTTTTTTTTTTTTTTTTTTTCCCCAGCTGTCCTGGCTGGAATTTCTAAATTGTCTAGTTTACAGGTGTGTTTGGCTTGAAAGTAAGTTTTTACTTTCAGCAAGTATGAAACCAATAGAAAATAAAGCCAAAAGATGAGTTCGGCTTGTAGAGGTACTGCGCAGACCAATCAATGTTTGACATCAAAGTACCACGAGAGCTATAGAGCAGAAACTCTGCATGTTGTCGAATCGTTCTCACAGTACTTTGTTGTCACACACCGATCGATCTGCTCAGTACCTCTTCAAGCCGAACTCAACATTTGGGCTTTGTTTTTCTATTGTTTTCATACTAGCTGAAAGTAATGACTGAAAAGTACTTTGAGCAATAGTGTGCAGGCATTGTACATAATCGACCAGTCATGGCATGCAAGAAGGTTGGATCTACAGGAAATGGTCAAACCAATGCAAATTTTAGACATTTTAGGCAATCTAGAAATCCAAATTTGAGAAAGAGAATGGAGACACTTAGAGAATGTAGAACTGCAGTGTAATTCATATAAAATACTGTATAGCAGTAGAAATAAACACACACACACACACAAATATATACAGTGTGGAAAAAAAGTATTTAGTCAGCCACCGGTTGTGCAAGTTCTCCCACTTAAAAAAGATGAGAGAGGCCTGTAATTTTCCTTATAGGTATACCTCAACTATGAGAGACCAAATGAGAAAAAAAATCCAGAAAATCACATTGTAGTTTTTTTAAAGAATTAATTGGTAAATTCCTTAGTAAAATAAGTATTTGGTCACCTACAAAAAAAAGCAAGATTTCTGGCTCTCACAGACATGTAACAACTTCTTTAAGAGGCTCCTATGTCCTCCACTCGTTACCTGTATTAAATGGCATCTGTTTGAACTCGTTATCAGTATAAAAGACATCTGTTCACAACCTCAAACAGTCACACTCCAAGTTCCACCATGGCCAAGACCAAAGAGCTGCAAAGGACACCAGAAACAAAATTGTAGACCTGCACCAGGTTGGGAAGACTGAATCTGCAATAGGTAAGCAGCTTGGTGTGAAGAAATGAACTTTTATTAGAAAATGGAAGACATACAAGACTATTGATAATCTCCCTCGATCTGGGGCTCTATGCAAGATCTCACCCCGTGGGGTCAAATGATCACAAGAACTGTGAGCAAAAATCCCCGAACCACACGGGGGGACCTAGTGAATGGCCTGCAGAGAGCTGGGACCAAAGTAACAAGGGCTACCATCAGTAACACACTGCGCCGCCCGGGACTCAAATCCTGCAGTGCCAGACGTGTCCGCCTGCTTAAGCCAGTACATGTCCAGGCTTGTCTGAAGTTTGCTAGAGAGCATTTTGGATGATCCAGAAGAGGATTGGGAGTATGTCATATGGTCAGATGAAACCAAAGTATAACTTTTTGGTAAAAACTCAACTTTTTGGAGAAAGAATGCTGAGTTGCATCCATAGAACACCATACCTACTGTGAAGCATTGGGGTGGAAACATCATGCTTTGGGGTTGTTTTTCTGCAAAGGGACCAGGATGACTGATTCGTGTAAACGAAAGAATGAATGGGGCTATGTTTCGTGAGATTTTGAGTGAAAACCTCCTCCCATCAGCAAGGGCATTGAAGATGAAACGTGTCTGGGTCTTTCAGCATGACAATGATCACAAACACACCGCCCGGGCAACGGAGGAGTGGCTTTGTAAGAAGCATTTCGAGGTCCTGGAGTGGCCTAGCCAGTTTCCAGATCTCAACACCATAGAAAATCTTTGGAGGGAGTTGAAATTCCGTGTTGCCCAGCGACAGCCCCAAAACACTACTGCTCTAGAGGAGATCTGCATGGAGTAATGGGCCAAAATACCAGCAACAGTGAAAACCTTGTGAAGACTTACAGAAAAACGTTTGACCTCTGTCATTGCCAACAATGAGATGAAATTTTGTTATTGACCAAATTCTTATTTTCCACTATAATTTGCAAATAAATTATTTAAAAATCCTTCAATGTGATTTTCTGGATTTTTTTTCATCATTTTGTCTCTCATAGTTGAGGTATACCCTATGATGAAAATTACAGGCCTCTCACATCTTTTTAAGTGGGAGAACTTGCACAATTGGTGCTGCTACATACTTTTTTTTTTTTCTCCCCCCACTGTAAAACTAGTCCTCTTTTGTGCCCATATTTGTTTTTTTTACAGTTTTCTATAACTGACCATTGCAGTGGCCACTAAGGCTCTCAACTAAATTAAATGAATAAGCCCCTCATTGATTATCCATTTTAAAACAATTTACAGACACATGAGTACGTTTCAGTAAGGCTTCAAACATTTTGACAACATTTCATCACAGGTGGCTGTTTTGTGACAATTTGTATTGTTACTTACAAATTTAATATTGACCAATGCAGGATTCACTACCACATCACTGAACCAATAACTACTATATATTCCATAGACCATCTTTCAATGTTACGTCAAAGTAGTGATTAGATCAAATGATCAAACATCAGCAATACAGATGACGGCGTGGTCCACGAAAACCCAAAAAGCAGCGAGTTGCGTGTTTGTGAATCAATAGGAATGCCTAAACTGGTAATAGAGCGCCTACTGGATATATGTTTACCTCAATTGGTGTCAACGTGGACCGTCTAAGTGACCCTTCTAATGGTGCATGATAAAAAATTCCAAATACGCTGTTGAGAAAGTGCTGTGGTGCTTCGATCATAATGTGGTATGGTAAGAGTGCCTGTAAAGGCTAAAGTTGATCTGCAAATAACAACAAAGATTGGGTAAAACGAAGCTAAATAAAGGTGATATCACTTGATTTATTATATTTATAACTTTAGATATGATTCTGCACCATCATCTCTTGGATCTTTATTGTGTTTGACTGAGGTGAACACGGCTGAGCACTTAACAAATGGGTAAATGTGTCAAAGGTAATGGGAGTAAGGGTCTTATCCGTGCTTCTGAGCTCCATGTCTCTTCCTAATGTGATTACTTCACCTGTGATTAAGGTCAGCCCCTAATGTTCTTGTTTTTGTTCTTAAGGTGCTGTTCTAGCTGTTGTGTGATGATTGGGTGTGATCTGAAAAAGGCGACAACTATAAAGTATAGGAACAACTAATAATGAACAAGCTTTTACAGAATTTATTAATATACACTACCTTTCAAAATACTGGGGTGAAAACATGAAGAGGGTTATAAGGCCAGCCATTTGCCAGAACAAAATACAACTATGAGGGGACAAAATAAAGCATCTGTGGTAATATTTCGCAAATGCTGGTCAAACTTCCTAGCAGCTGATCAAAATATAGCATGCTAAACTACTTATTTATTAGTCCCAGACTTTCACTATTCAATTTTTAAAATCTTCCACCATTGTGAAAATGCATTAAACCTTCCTAACCCTTTTATAATAATTCTAACATACAGCTTCTCTTAGCTTATTGCTTTATTTTGCAACCATAAGCAAACCTCTTCCTGCATTATGGGATCATTTACCAGTTAGGTTGATTAGGATGGTTAATCTAATTTTAATCCTAAATTTAGGAAGAACTAAGAACATTATAATAACCATAACGGTCAATTCCATGACTGCGGCCCCATGGCCCTGTTTCCAATTAAATGCAATTACTATGTGCTGTACATCACATCTCTGATGTGGATGAGGAAAATGTAGGCTGGCTTAAGCTAGAATGGACTGTTATGTCTGGTATAATATTACCAAGAGAGAAAAGCGTAAGTCAACCCTTACTTAACAGTGACATGCAGACCTACAGGAAATGAATCAGGTCATCAAAGGTCTTTCTAATCACTTCATACCAAGCACACAGATGGAGCTCATGCACCAGCCATGCAAACTTGGAAAAAAAAAAAATTTCCCCCTTTTCTATCTTCATCACGTCACAGTGACATAACGTATAATCCTCCCTAATCCAAATCTGTGCCCATCTTTATGGATGAAAACTGATCATGTATCCTCTAACTCCCATCCACCCTGTGGTCTTAAGTTTAGTTTACATTTACATTTAGTCATTTTTGCAGACGCTTTTATCCAAAGTGACATACAAATGAGAGTCAAATGCAGCTATACAGGCTCCTCATTCATGGTAAGCCTCCTAGAACATTGCAATTCACTTCAATCCTCTTGTATTTGATTCCTGTCTAGTGCACATGCACTGTAATCTTTGCTAAGCTTTCATGACTCATAAAGTTTTAAATGCGCACATATAAACAAACATGTACGCTGTACTAATATTAGAAAGTGTAATGGAAAGTAGACATTTGCTTGTTTATACTCTGCCTTAAATCAATCCTTTTTAAAGCCACACGTTATCTAGTTTTATTTGATTGTATTTTAATACTAAACTGACACCATCTTTGCAACTTCAATACTGATAGATGTTGCATTGACTTAAATGTTTAATGTCAAAGTAGTGATTAAATGGTTCTTTTTTTACATATTGTGACATACATCCTCGGTGGAGTGGTAAACGTTTTAATTGGAGAGAAAAATACTGATGGGGACTTTTTGGGGGTTCTGGTTTTATTGGTTTCTGCTGTCCGAAGAGAAGAAAGAAGGGGGGGGAGATATGAGATAATGTATTGATGGAAAAGGAGATAGAAGTGCAAAGGAGTTGTCTGAATTCAAGCTTTCAGTCGATTGTAAGAAGATTTGACTAAATTGAGATAGTCTCATCATTCGATTAAAAAAATTAAGAAAGTAAAAAACATGCACAGTATGAACTGTTCCTGTGAATATCAATACCACATTTATGACAAATAGAAACGAGATGCAAGAGTTTTCATTTAGATGCCAACGTTAAAATAGCTGGATGTGCGTTCCACTCATGTATTGCTTCTTTGCGTCCTATCCTGTCTATCCTGCGGGTCCTATTGTTGTAAAAAGGTGACGAGTAAAAGAAGGCAACATTCAGCACGAGCAGAATACTTTTGCAGGAGGGTTAAAGTGCCCCTATTATGGTATTTGTTGAAAATTACCTTTCAGTTCATTGCAAACAGTGCTAGGTGTGAATGAAACAGTCCTGGTCACAGGAGTTTTAAATCGTGAGAAGTGCACAAACCGTGTTAAAGTCAGTGTCTCGTCAAAAGAAAAGTCGACTCTGATCATTGAATGTGTCTTTTAACCAATCCCAGCCGTTTCATGTATGACGTCAACAGGAAAACATTAGCATCTTTCACCGGCCACTTGTTGTCTTGTTTCGGCATGTAAGTGGTCTAGCATAAAATGCAAATTCTTTGGGCCACTAGTAATAAACGCTGCTTATGTGGATGGTAAAAACATAATAGTTTAAGACATATGCTATGGGTAAAAATAGCGGGTTTCCTCCTCGTAACCCGCGTGTAACACAGCAACACTCACTCCAAACCTTCTTTATAAAGTCAGTTGTTATACAGGCTGATTAAATGAAAATTAGACCATCAGACACAATCAACCACGGGGGCAGAGTAGCGTCCCGCAAATGAGGTGTTTTGGAATATAATCGTTGAGCGGGAATCGTATTGTGAGTATCGTTGATGCAAGTAATAAATTCAAATAAGACAAAAAATTCTATTATAGAAACACGAGTGTTTTTTTGTTTTTTAAAACCAGGGGCGGCCTTGTGCACATGCGTGTCAACCTGTTGTTGGGGACTCCCAAAACCATGAACCTTTCCCATAATAGGGGCACTTTAATCTGTAAGTCTGATAGTTTTTTGGACGGATATACAGTGATAAAAATTTATACTTTTTTCAGTCATTGTCGCAATTTATAGTCACTACTTTTCTTTGTTTTATCTATTTTTTTCCAACATGTTTTTATTATGTTATTATTTAATATCTTGAGGTTTAAACACAATTTAGAATCCAAGATTTTCTCAGATATGTGTGCATGCATGTATGTGTACGTTGAGTTCCAACATGTGCTGTTCTTTAGCACTCTATTTATCCATTCTGCTTCTTTAATTTCAATAAATCCTCTCCAATATGTTCCTACTATAATCTGCTGGCAGCCTTGTCTCTCCACTGTTTCCAGTTCTCCCTGTCCCTGTTTTTCTGCTTGCTTGTCTTTGCTCTTCTGTCCTTTTTGAGCTGATCTCACTATCATTATCTAAAACCCTGTACATATCAGGGGTCAGTGTTCATTGCATTGTTTTAAATTTGTGTTAATATTTCTTTTTCTTTCTACTAAAAATTGAGAACATGTGAAATGTTTATAGTCCTGATTATGACTATTTTGCGGCGTGGGTTAATACGAATTTTGGTTTTTATAATTTCGTAACAAAATGTCTTGTCGAATAACCGTCCATTGGTCTACTTTTCAGCATAACAAATAAGAAGCTACAATGACAGCAAGAAAACACCTATCTTACTATCCGATTAAAACTCACTCTATAATGTACCCTATCTTAAGATTGTCTGAGTTATAATCTCACGAATACTGTGGCGAAAGTCATACCCTTACGCTACACAAGCACGCATGGCTTTCAATGTCTAATTGCCACCACATCGTCACCAGAATGAACAATAGAAATCATCAACCTATTAAAGGTAAGTTGTCGCTATAAAAGATTTGTCACATACTCCAATGTATATATTTCCCAAAGAGAACACCATTGAATTCCAATGGAGCAACACACAAAGAGAGAGGCGCATATGTAACGCATACACTTTGTATCACTGGTCATGGTTTTTGTTGGGTCCTACAAAAAAGCGCTGCTACAAAAAATACGAAATTGAAAATAGACATTGATGTCACGTTTTAGAAACTTGAACGGGGGTATAGTGCAAAAAACAACAAATTTTATCTGCCTAATTTACTCATCCTCATGTCATTATAAACCCGTATGCCTTGTAGCGTCTGGACCAATCAAAAACACAATATATATTTTGTTAGCTATAATTAACAAATACTCTGTAACACACAACACCCTCAGTAACAAGCATATGAGGACCTTTGGACCTTTTCCCCCGAATGCGCACCCTAGGATGTGTGGCAGGACACCACCCCTCCCCCCCCCCCCCCCGTCCCCCATGGGCAACTATGTGGATAATCACTGTTTTAATGACCCCGAATGTGAGTAGGAAATCCACTACCTTTTTATAGTAAAGACACAATGCACAGAGAAATGGACGTTTTTCTCTATTAATATATCCATATGAAAAAAAAACCTTTCGTGGGTGATGAACACATATCTTCATTCATCGTGTATGTTTCGTTTTGAGAGTTTAAGGTACTGTTTTATAAAAGTGAGGCTTAATGATGGGAAACACTCATTGCCTGTCATCTTATACCTATATGTAATCCTACCATGTTAGTATCTATGAATTCCGCCTCTGATGATCTAAACCAGAGTGTATATTATATGTTGGTACATGGGCAATATATTAGTCTCCTGAGAATCTTTAGTAATTCAAGTTCCATATCAATTCACCATGCTTTCACACAAAGGGTCAAAAAACCCCTAGGTCCAACCTCCCCGTTGGACTCAGCCTTCTCTTGACAGCCCATTTTGAGAGGGGCGAGGAATCTTCCGATACCAGGCCCGCAGCAGTGACCCGCCAGAGGCGTGGTGTTCTGTTGGTTTTGAGAAGATGTGAGCTCATCTCCAAGGACAGCCTAAGTTTTGTGGCGCAGGGTGGGGGAGGGAGGCTTTCGGCTTGACTTTTCTTTCCCAAGATTCCTCTGACGGCTGCTGGATCGTGGGTTCCCTTCGTTAAAACTCTTCGAACGGCGTCCTCTAGGGGTCGCTATGGGGATTGCCTCGTCGTGACCCGTTTCTGAAGCCTACATTGAAAAAACACCAATTTGTTTGGCCGGCGACAGCCATGACGTCACTAACGTCGCGACTAGTACAAAATAGGCGCTGGTAGCGCACATTATTCTCTTCTTCGTCTTCACTGACCGGTCTGTTTGAAGCGTGCATTCCAAAAAGCAAAATAAGAGCTTTTTCTTTCCTACTATGGCGAGCACTAGCGGAGCGTTTAGAAAGTGTGTACATCCGTGCCAGCGGTTCCCTGGAACACACCTGATGATGCACACGATCTTTGCGTTTTTTGTTTGGGCGAGGAGCACGCACGCGTTGTCTTCGAGGAGGCAATCTGCGTGCATTGCGAGAGCTTTTCACTGAAAAAGCTCCGTTCTCGTTTGTCCCTCTTCTCGAGTGGAGAGGGACAACCACCGGTTTCCCGCGGCTCGGGACCCGCCACTGCTGAGGCCAATGAGGAGGAATGAGCTCTTTGTGGATCTCCAGGTGGAACCTAGACGATGAGGCTGAAGGGGGGTTTCCCTCTTCTTTCCGCGCCTCGGTGTCGGCGAGAGACAGCCACTTGACGTGATAAATCCTCTCTCTGATATCATCTGATTCCCGTGCCAGTGCTCAGTTGGGCCCACCCCACAAGAGCAGGTAATGGATGCGGAGAGTAAGAGTCTGAGCTGAGCTTCCTCCAATCCACCCGGTTGCCCCACTGTCGTATGATGGAGCTTTAGAGTGTGATGTGATCGGGGCGGGCAAGACGGCAAGGTCTCGAATTAACCTGGCACGACCAAGGGGGTGACGTCAGCGTAGGGAGGAGATGGGGTGCCTCTCGGAAGGGTTCGCCTAACGTTAACGGGAACTCCTCCGGGCCATACACCTCCCGCGCAAGTGAGCCTTCCCTTTTTTCCTTCTGTCGGTCAATCCATACTGGAGATCGAGTAAGGAATGGGAAGCCGTTGTTCCCCTCACGCGTATAATACCGGTTTCAAAGCATGCGAGTTATGCAATATCGAGTCGATGCGCGAAAGGCGCTCATGGATGATGCCCCCTTTGGGAGCTATCTCTCTCTGGTGAGACGTCACCCTCAAAACTACTTCCCTCACTTGCCATCCGTGCCCTTCAAGCCACATCTCGCACAACGCAAGAGGCGGACGCACGGCAGGGTCAAGCTGTGCCGGTCTTTTGCAACACATATGGTGGGGCCGGTGCTTCATGGCCTATCAGGCTGACCTTTGGAGGACCGATGAGGGGCAAGGGCCTTTCTCTGCCGGAACTACTGACTGCGGCGCAACTCACACGCCGGGTTGGCCCTCCGGGCTATAACTAAGCAGGCAGCCTCTGCCGATGGGCAGAGCGATGTGCTGCATGGTGGTGACGGAGCGGGGCAGTTTGGGTGAATTGGCCGGCGAAATCGGAAGAAAGAACGGGCTTTCTTCTCGCTGCCCCGGTGGCGCCCCATCTGAACGGTTTGGCAACCCTCCGTTGAGACGGTGGTCGACAGTTCAGGGATCGAAGTCCCCGCGCTCAGGCAAGCGTTCAATCAAATCCTTCCATACCACGGAGGCCCAGTGCTGAGAGCCTGAACAACCCAGGGGTCCTGGCCCGTCAATGTTTGAGGATCAGAGACGGGCACAGAGGTCTAGTGTCGCGACTCGCGCCCCGCCTTCACCTGTGGGTGGGGGTAGGAAGTATTGTGGGTCAAGGGGAGGCAGGCGAAACCCGATGGGTGAGACCTGGGCAAGGCGCCAGCGTTTTCGTCCGGGTCAGAGTAATACTTATGTATTCACGCTCTCCCGCGGAGGGTGTAACATCTACCCTGTCCTCCCCTTTTTTCCAATTCCCCTGTTATGACCACCATCGCCAGCTGACCGAGGTTAGCTGTAAAACATTTTTCAAACAGGCTCCTACTGGGCCCATGATGTTTTGGTGGTTCTATGGCCAGATCATAGTAACCGCTTGACTGATGGTCCGGTCAAAAATCCCTGAACAGAGCCCCGGCAATAAGGCTCGTGGTGGGTGAGTATGATCCATAGGTCATGAGAGTGTATACTAATGAGAGACTGAGGTGGTCATGTGTAATATATGTAAGTTACCTGCAGCGGATGATCCGGTCAGAAAGATCCTTGGAGCAGAGCTCCAGCACAGAGGTTATGGGGGTGAGTACGATCCAAATATCATGATATCTGTATATCGAGGACATACCGAGATGGCTGTGTGTGTGTAACCTTCTATAGTTCCTTGCAGTGTTTCCCGGGACCTGTGCGGTTTTGTCCCTTGCTAGACGCCCTCAATGAGGTGCCGTTGCTGGGCTCAGAAGCCAGGTGCTCTACTTGCAATAGGCGTATCACTCGTCGACATATATCCAGACGGTAAAAAAAGCCGGGCTTCGGCTTCATACCTCCTGGATCATGCGGCCGATTACGGGCTCTTGCGGAGCCTTCGTGAACATCGGGCCCCCGGTGCTACGCTGCAAGGCACCCGGATGGGCCTGGTCACCCCGAGGGGCTTCCTGGCCACCAGCGTATTCCTTCTTGTTGAGGCAACGAACGGGAGGTACGGGGCATCACCAGGATCCTCCTGTGTAAGCTGTCCTAGGCAGGGCTCCCATCACTACTGAGATGTGCGAGCCGGCCTCTTCCGGCGGGCCGATATGGTCGGGTCTCCATGAACTTAAAATCCAGATAAGATGATAAGTGTCCACGTGTCCCACGTGAACAGGCTTTGCAAAGAAATCTCTCCAAATACCACGTGAGTTGGGGATGTGCACATGAGGCTGTGCGCATTTCTCTAAAATCCACATAGCTGGTAGATTGGCACGTGTTGCTTTGCCCATTTTCTAAAATTCCACTTTGGTGGTAAATGGGCACGGGATTCTTTGCTCATTTCTCTAAAATCCTGTCAAGGTAAGGGTTACGCGTGCTGTCTTCGTTCCCTTTGTTTAAAGTGGAGTAACACCCCGGTACCCTGGGTGCCACTCAAATAGTGTGTCTTGCCGACACACCCTGGAGACAGCACTCCCCTCACCTCTGAGGAGGGGGCCGGAGCTGCGGTTCCCGACCGGCCATTACGTCCGGGTGACAATAGAACCCTAAGAGTGCTCTTTGCGCACCTTCTAAAATCCACGCGAGTGGTAAGTGTGCACGTTATCCTTTGCCGCTTTTCTAAAATCCACGTAAGTGGTGGGTGGGCATGTTAGGCTTTGCCACCCGTCTAAAATTCCTCCTAGGTGGTAGGTGTGCACGTTATGCTTTTGCCACTTCTCTAAAATCCCACGAAAGTGGTAGGTGCGCACGTTCTTCTTTGCCCACCTCTCTAAAATCCTGTATGGTCAGGGTTACGCGTTTCTGACTTCGTTCCCTGTTTCGGAGAGGGTTAGGCCCCGATTTCCTGGGCTCCTCTCAACCAGTGTGTCTCGATTGACGCTCTCAGGAGGCACTGCCCCCTCGATATCAAGGGGTACTAAGGGGGTGTCGTCTGGCGAGCAGGATCCTCTTCGAGGAGTTGAATCCCTCGCTCCATGGGCTGTCCTTGTGGTAATGTTGAGCACTGCTCTCCTTTCAGGAAGGGTCGCCTGGAATGGGAACAGTATTCCTCCGTTGAGGAAAAACGGAGGTGCCTCTTTCATGGGAGGCTTGAGCTCGCTGTCTTCCAGAAGACCTCGTACCAGCTGCATCAGTAGTTTTGGGCCGTCCTCCGCCTCCCTGATGTGTTGGCGATGTGGCTAGCCTGCAGTATGCTTCCCCTCTGGTTTTTTAATCAGGCTGCTTGTTGGGGGCCCCCCCTCTCGGTGAGAGATTGGTTGGGCTCCCCCAGCTAAAATGAGCTACTGCCAGCCTGGGAAAACCCGGCATTAGTAAGGGTCGAGCCCCCTGGGCGTCTGAGGACCAGGCGTGTGTTCCCACGCCGAAATTGTTACTAGCTGGTTCCGCTAGTTGGAACGTGCTGCGGGTCGAGTTCCCTTCTCGGTGAGAACTGGTGTGTTGCCCCCCCAGCTGATAACTGCTAGCCGTTCCACCAATGGAACGTGTTGTAGGTCGAGCTCCCGCTGAATGGATGTCTGTTCCCTCAGCTACAGGTTCGCGGCTAGCCATGTCAGCGTGATAGCCGTAGGTGAGACTGGTGACTACTCAGAGCTCCATCTATAGGTGGCCCTCCAGAAGTGCCACGAGAACCCCCTAGACCGGTTGTATCCATCTACATATGGACATTCTAAAATCCATATGGTGGTAAGTGGGCACGGTATCTTTGCCCTCTTTTCTAAAATTCCACGAAAGTGGTACGTGCGCACGTTCTACTTTGCCCACTTATCTAAAATCCTATATGGTAAGAGTTAAGCGCACAGCTTCGTTCTCTTTTTCTGAATGGTCTAAAACCCCGGTTCCGCCTGGGACACACTCCTCATGGTATCCTCGAATACCTTCTCTGACAGGGTGTACCACTAGAGGCCTGTTGACACAGGTCCTTCTGCAAAGTGAGGTAGCCCTGAGTGACAGGCCAAGACTAGTAATTGATCCAATAAGTAAGCTCTTGGTCATATTCCCTGAAAGGAATCCTTCATGATTCTAGGCCCTGCCGCCACCTCCGAGGAGGCTTTTTATGGCACAGCTGGTACGGTTGCCCCTGCCGTCCCGCAGTTCTGGGCACCAAGCCAGCGCCCTCATTTCACACCGGAGGTTAATAATCCGAGAGACTGCATTCCCTCCCCCGTGGTAGGACTATGGGTAGCCTGGGTTACTACCAATCCTGTACCCAGTGGGACCCTCAAAGCCTGTGAGCGCTAGTAAGGTCCCTTGGCAGCCTAGGCTTCTGGCTGCAGGGAGTAATGTCACTGACAGCCGTCAAAGTCCAGGACAGGGGCAACTCCCATAACGATATGGTGTAGTTGGTACTTAGTGGCCCGCCATGGTTCTGGCTTGCACTCCCCCCAGCATGGCGGCGTGGGTATAACAAATAAAACGTTCCCCAAGCGACCCCCTGAGGCGCAGTTCGAGTTCCCGAAAGGGAACTGCTCGGGTTCCTTATTACCATGGTTTCCCTGAGGGGACGACACTGCGTCCGCTCTAGCTTTTTTATGCCATGCTGGACACAAGCCAGACGAAGACGTGGATGATGTGCGCTCACTAACTAACTAAAAAAAAACCGGCTCTCCTAGTTTTGTTGGCTAGTGCGACGGTAGTGATGTCATGGCTGTCGCCGGCCAACGTGTGTTTGGTGTTTTTTTTTCAATGTATGCTTCAGACACGGGGCACGACGAGGCGTTCCCCCCCCCTCCCCTCCCCTCCCACCCCCCCATAGCGACCCCCTAGAGGACGCAGTGTCTCATTCCCCTCTCAGGGAACCATGGTTTACATAAGTAACCCGAGACGTTCTTTTTCATCAACGAACTTCAGCAAAGATCAACTTGAACCTTTGGACTGAATCAAGCCTTTCTTTCAGACAGACGATACGTGCAAGTATTCAAACTTAGTCTTTTTAATTGATACATTAGGTATCATTTTCACCTTTTTACAAAGGTGTGTTTGAAATAAGAATCTGATGTTTTTTTCTTTTTTTTCCTTCAAGCGGTAGATCTGCTGAATATGCAAATGGTTCCTTAAATTTCATTCCTTATGTCTCTTCTCTGTCCTCTTTACTGAGTTAAGCTTTAACCCTTTCCCATACCAACTGTATGTGTGTGTGTGTATGTGTATGTTTATCCCAGTTTAAGTGTTTATGTATTATGTTAGACTAGTTTAAGTGTTTATGTTGTTAATAAAGTCTTACTTGTATCACACTTGACGTTGTTCATTTGTTTGCTCATAACTGGAGTCACTTAAATCATGCAGATTTATGCTACAAGCCTTTGTAGAATTGTACAGTAAGAAAGTAATTTCCCTTTAAAAACCCCGGGGAAACAATTGTAAAACGTTCTTATAATTGACAGATAGTTGACCCTGAGAGGTCAAGTAAATATTTACAGCGGATCTAAATATTTATAATTAGTTATGATTAATTATTCATATTTCTCCATGAGCTGGTGATTTTCTCCAACAATCCGTTAAAAGCAAAAAAGTGATTTTCTCTAATTCTAAAAAAAAATGCAAAAAACTGTTTTTGTCTTGTCACTGACTTCAGTTTTATTAACAAAAACACTTCGTAATACCTTCTTTCTTTGTTTTTTGGCTGGCCCACCACCACACAGAAAAAAGTAACTCATACAGTTTGGTAACAAAAACGATGAGGGTGATGGTTCCTGTGAGGGAAAGCATTAAAGATCTTCTAGTATGTCTGGATAAACCAACAGGGTTCTTATGTATAAAAATGGAAGATGTTCCGAGAAGGGATCCTATATCCAGATAAAGTTTAGCTAACTATTACCAGGCACATTTTTGCACTTTTTATCCTGTGCATTAAGCTGAAGGCGAGTATGTTCTGATCTCCAGCGGTGTGATCTTAAGCTCAGACACCTTGTATAGACTCTAAGGCCTCTGCAGAACTGTGTTTGAACCTGGTGTCTTTCCCACTCACCAGCTGTGTCTGCTGAAGACTTAATAGCCTACAACACACACACACACATACTGTGAAATTACTATTGCAGTATTAGCATTTGTCCAGTCCAGTTATCAACACTCTAATCCGCAATCCAAACAATAAACTCAGGATTTATGAATTTGCCACAGCCAAAGAGAACAAGGCCGCGGAATTGTTGTCTTAGAGGGAAATTAAATTGATTATTTAATTACACAATTAAGTTGATTTGACTCAATTTTAACATTAACAATACCCACCCAAATAAAAAAACCCCTTTTGTTTCCCCTGTTGTTCAGACTGAACCAGAGGTGACGATGAAAAGAGGGTTATTTTGGAGCATGGAGACGTGTAATGGTTGATGTGACGTAACATGAGGTCAATACAGCGCATTGGGTGGTGGACCACAAACACCCCGTGACCGAGCTCTCGACACTCTTCTCTCCCCCCTTCACATGGCCACATGCTGGCAGACGTGACCCCTGCGGTCTCCATCGCTCTTTCCCCTATCTCTCTCTGCACCTCTCTTGTCTTTATTGGAGCCAAATCCAATCATGTAAACCCCTCCGCCCCCTGCTCGTACTCTGACTAATGTCATTAATCTGAAGGGCATGCATCCTGAAAGATTTCCTTCACACTTCCTTTTCTTTCATTCTGCATGTCTGTCCGTCTTTATTTGTAGTTTCTACATCTCTTGCTTTTGTTCCTGTTGTCTCCTGTTGTATATCTATGTCTGCTGCCCACAAAATAATTGAATTTGCTGTGATGATCATTGATTGACTCAGATCTGTGAAGCCTATTGTATCTCAAAATGATCTTTGAATGCTGCAAGATGGAATAAAATGAAGTAAATAATTTTGGATTTTTGTCTTTCCAAATCATTTTTTTTATTTTATTCAGGTTCTGTCTAAAGTGCCGTAGATCTTCCACAGATCATTGTACACAGTGCAAGATCATCTCAGAACATCTTGAAGGCATCCAACATATGACCTCAAATCTTGCTTCTGTAGATCAGTTAAAGTGTTGTCTCCTCCAGAGCCCAACTGCCTCTTGTTCATCGTGCTGCAAGCCTCTTCTTAATTACCCTTCCAAGATTTGATTATTCTTCTGTTAGAATTAGATAACAGCAGCTGTTTATAATGAACAATGTGTGGCTTGGGACTTTACTTTACATGGCGTGAGCGAAGAGTTTCAACAAAGAACAAAGAAGGATGTCTTCACGGGAAAAAAAAAAAAAAAACATTATCATGTATATATTGGGATATATGTATGCATATGGGTTGTACATCTCCATAACTGAGATATGCATATTGATGCATTGCCAATGATACGATACATTAAAGTAGGGCCGAACGATTTTGGAAAATAATCTAATTGCGATTTTTTTTTTACCAATATTGCAATTTGCGATTTAATATGCAATTATTTTTTTAAAACTCTTTATGTTCTGTATTATTCAACAAAAACAAGCTATAAATCATTGTATAGTATAACCAACACAATATTATATACAATAAACATAAATGTTATTTTCTGTAGGACAGGCCTATATGTTACGATGAAATTAAATGATGCATGAATTGATATGAATGTCATTTTAATTTAACATCTACAGTCACAGTATATTGACTGATTTGTTGAACTTCCAGCCTTGTAAGCATATAGGCTAATAATTATTTTGACAACATAAAGCACTGACAAATAAACCTGGTGTAAACATTAATATGAAAGTAACAAATCACACAAACTAAAGTACATTGCAGAAATATAAAACCAAATCTGTTGCTTTACAACCAACTCAGTAACTTAGTAAGTCAAAGTCCTGTAATAAAACATATAGGCCTAGGAACATGTGTATTGACTTTTTTTCACCATTTTCAACACGACTGTCTGTTAACTCTTTGGAGCAGAGCTTTAAAATAAATAAATAAATAATACATATATATACAGTATCTCACAGAAGTGAGTTCACCCCTCACATTTTTGTAAATATTTGATTATATCTTTTCATGTGACAACACTGAAGAAATGATACTTTGCTACAATGTAAATTAGTGAGTGTGCAGCTTGTATAAAAGTGTAAATTTGCTGTCCACTCAATCCCGGCATGTCAAAATAAACTCAACACAACAGCCCTTCATGTCTAAACGCTGTCCACAAAAGTGAGTACATCCCTAAGTGAAAATGTCCAAATTTGGGCCCCAAGTGTCAATATTTTGTGTGGCCACCATTATTTTCAAGCATTGCCTTAACCCTCTTGGGCATGGAGTGAGCTTCACAGGTTGCCACTGGAGTCATCTTCCACTCCTCCATGACGACATCAATGAGCTGGTGGATGTTAGAGACCTTGAAATGCTCAATAGGCTTTAGGTCTTGGAGACATGCTTGGCCAATCCATCACATTTACCCTTAGCTTCTTTAGCAAGGCAGTGGTCGTATTGGAGGTGTGTTTGGGGTCGTTATCTTGTTGGAATACTGCCCTGCGGCCCAGTTTCCGAAGGGAGGGGATCATGCTCTGCGTCAGTATGTCACAGTACATGTTGGCATTCATGTTTCCCTCAATGACCTGTAGCTCCCCAGTGCCGGCAGCACACATGCAGCACCAGACCATGACACTCCCACCACCATACTTAACTGTAGGCAAGACACACTTGTCTTTTTACTCCTCACCACACACGGGCTTGACCCACTGACCAAAATAAATGTATCTGGTCCATCAGACCACAGGACATGTGTTCGCCATGTAATTTCCCCATGTCCTTAGTTCTGCCTGTCTTGAGCAAACTGTTTGCGGGCTTTCTTGTGTATCATCTTTAGAAGAGGCTTCCTTCTTGGATGACAGCCATGCAGACCAATTTGATGCAGTGTGCAGCGTATGGTCTGAGCAATGACAGGCTGACCCCCCACCCCTTAAACCTCTGCAGCAATGCTGGCAGCACTCAAACGTCTATTTCCCAAACACGACCTCTGGACATGACGCCGAGCACGTGCACTCATTTCTTTGGTCGACCATGGCGAGGCCTATTCTGAGTAGAACCTGTCCTGTTAAACCACTGTATAGTCTTGGCCACCGTGCTGCAGCTCAGTTTCAGGGCCTTGACAATCTTCTTATAGCCTACGCAATCTTTATGTAGAGAAACAATTCTTTTTTTCAGATCCTCAGAAAGTTATTTGCCATGAGGTGCCATATTGAACTTCCAGTGACCAGTATGAGAAAGTGAGAGCGATAACACCAAATTTAACACACCTGCTCCCCAGAAAGGAGTGCATTCACTACCTTAGAGACGCTTTCACACTAATGAGTACCAATGACACTGGGATAGAAAAATGGCTAACTTGGCCAATTTGGCATTTCATTTAGGGGTGGACTCACTTTTTGTGGCCAGCGGTTTTAGACATTAAAGGCCTGTTTGTAATGAGTTATTCTGAGGGACAGCAATTGTAACACTATGATCAGCTGTACACTCACAACTTTACATTGTAGCAAGTGTCATTTCTTCAGTGTTGTCACCTGAAAAGATATAATAAAATATTTACAAAAATGGTGAGGGGTGTACTCACTTCTGTGAGACACTGTGTATATATATATATATATATTACGATTATATATATTATCTTAATTGTGTCAAAGTCTTCAGAATGAATGCAACGTAAACACGTTACTCCACGGCGGCCCGCATGTAGCGTGCCAGGGTTGCCAGTTTTTCACAACAAAACCCACCCAATTGCTGCTCAAAACTAGTCCAATCGCGTTTCGTGGGGGGTCCACCAATAAAAATTGCATAATTATGCTATCTCTCGCCATACTTTGATGTCATACACCAATCGATCTTCAAGTAGAACACACCTCTTTAACACTCTTGGCATGTCACTTGACTGAAGTGTGAGCACACACGGTTTCAATATCTGCGGTCTGAAAATTTCAATTTTTTTCATAAATAATCGGATATTAATCGCAAAATGCAAATTAAGAAAAATCCTTCACCCTACATTTAAAGGTTTAGTTTTCACGCCAAAATTAAATAGCCTGTGTTTTAAAACTCACGCCTCAAAGCATTCCTAGGTGTATGTTACGTTCTTCTGTTTCCAGACGAATCCTCGGTCGTATAATAAAAAATTGTCCTGGGGGGCCCCTCTCAAAACCAAAAAAGAGCAAAGCCTTTCAATGGGGGTAAGCTGGTGTTTGTTGTCATCAGTTCAGAAGACGTGAAATAAAGTGCATGCATCCATAATAAAAAGTGTCTCACACGGCTCTGGGGTGTGAATAAAGGCCTCCTGTAGCGATTCCATGCATTTTTGTAAGATAAATATCAATTTTTCAAAAGTAATAAACACTTTTTTTTTTTTCTCACTTCTGCTGACTGTGGTACGTGGAAGACGTTCAGTCGGATGACATAAGACGTATGTGTCGTGCACGCGCCTCTGAGAAATGCAGGAGCAAAGGAAGCAAAGTTTCCTTACTTTAGCAAAGAAAAACCAGTCTCCTCTTGGCTTATATCTAAATCCTCTGACATTCTTCTTTACAATTCCTCGTTTTGTACTTCTAATTCGTGAGTGGCATTTTGGTTTGTTCTCTCTCCGCGTTCGTCACTAATCACGCAACGCCGACGTCCTACATCATCCGCCGGAACGGCTTCTGTGTGTACAACAGTTAGCGGAAGTGAGAGAACAGTGTTTATAACGTTTTGAATATGGATATTTATTTTACAAAAATGCATGGATTCGCTACAAGAGGCCATTATTCATAAATAAATCATTGTTTGTTTGTCCTGTAGTTTTCACACTTGCAAATTAACTTGTTAACAACAAAACTTGTGAGTTTAATCAATGCATTAGTAAATGCTTGAAATTACCATTAGATTAATAATGCTGGCTGTATAAGTATTGTTCATATTTTAGTCATTTTTTAACAAACGTAGTTACTATGGTACTAATAACGTATTGTAAAGTGGTTACCAAAAAATCAATATTATGCTATCACAACCTAATAATGAGAAACTTTATCATAATGACCAAGTTTATCATTAAGAGTGTTTATTATTATCAGAAAGTTTCTCATTATCATGAGATGTTAAGTCATTATGTGAAAGTTTATTATATGATTTTAAGTTTCTACTGTATGTAAAAGTTTATTATTGTGAAACATTAAGCCATCATTGCATAAAAGTTTCTTATTATTGTGAGATGTTAAGTCATTTTTTATGTGAACGTTTCTCTTCATTGTGATAAGTCATTATTATATGAAAGTTTCTCATTGTGACTTATTTTTTTAACTCAACTAAGGAAGAAACAGGCTTTTGAATCAGGCTTTTTGTTAAATGTTGCTATTTATTTATTTAAATGACATAAAAATGAATCAGTTAGCCAGTGGCCTCTAAAAATGAACTTCATCTATCTTGTTAGGGCTATTTATATGCTATACAGAAAACGACAACAAAAACATACTGATAAATACATTGATGTTTTGCAGCTTTGAGTTTGTCTGTGGGTGTGTTTGGATAGAAGAGCCAAAAAGGATCCTTTGTACCATGCTGTATTTTTGTGTGTGGGCAGCTGAAGCTCTGACCAGGCACGTCATCACACCCGTCCAGCTTTAGGTGCTTGTGAGTTCACAATACAGAATGCTACTGTTCTGTCAGGAACAAAGGGAGGATGTGGCCAGTTCCCTACAGCCGACGGGCACAGACCTCCACCCGGGCCGGACTGATCTGGTGTCAGTGTGCCTCAGCTGCCTCTGGCTGACTCATGGCTGGAGAGAGACGGGACTCGTTTCACAGTAAAACACAGATCTCCTGAGGCTGTGTGTTATTGTAGAATAACAAAGTGTAACTCAGCTGATATGGCTAGGGATTTCTATTGAGAGCTCTGAGACTCTTGTTTGCATCTGTTTATGAGCGTGTTTGGTGGAGGTTATAATTTACACTTATTCCAAAGTGGCCTCATAAATTATTTAGATACTTAAGCCACTCTTTACAATGGCTGAATATCATTAAATTATAAAATATGAGACCAAGAGGTGGTCATAGCAAGACATTTGTTTCTATTATAATGATAAACCAATACAGATACACTGTTCAGAAGAGAAAACAAGTATTTGAACACTTTCTTGTTGTCAGATGTTAATGGATCATGTCCATAATGATTCTGTGTGAACTGACTTCATACATTCACTAAGCATTGGGACCTAGATGTACAATGAAGTGAAATTAGTTCGGAAGTAAATATGTATAAACATATGTGTCATTTACATGACGCATATGCACATGCCACATGCTTTGATATTTTGTTTTTAATGTGAAGAAGTTTTATAATATAGTTGTGCACCATATATGTGAAACACTCCTTCAGTTCAAATCATAAGTTGTTTAAATCAGAAAGCAGTTATGTGATTGTTTCATGTTTTGCCATTTTTGATAGTTTCTTTTCTTTCAAATTGTCAATTTTATTGTGAAATTCAAAAAAATTAGTTGTTTTGACAGTCTTTAATGTTGCATGACAGATTGCTGTTATTGAATCTCTTCCTGTTTACTATTAGTTATAGCACACAACAATGATTGAACTTCAGAGGGTATGTCGAAATACAGTATAACTTAAAAATGTGTAATTTATCATGTAATCGCTAAATCAGTATTTTTAACTGTGGGAAGACCAATATAACTGTTCAACTTCTTTTTTTAGAATTTTCCATTTTTAAGGTCTCTATCATCTGAATTTCTGAGACTACAGAACTTTATTTTATGCACCTCTATTCGTCATGTAACATGTCGTGATGTGAAAGGTTGCCATTCACTGACAGCTCAAGCAGGTGGTCGTACCTCCTCTCTGTGTGAGGTTATATGGACACAATCTTTCCTTGCCACTTACATGCACTTGCATACACACACATGCTCAGTGGTGAGTGATAAATGTGTGGCCGTCTGTGTGTTAGATGGCATTCAGCAGGGGCTAGGAATCCCATCATGCCTCTTGCTCTCTGAGTGAAGTGGGCATATTTTCATATTTTTACACTGCTCAGATTCACTCATGCAACCCTTCAGACACACACACACACACACACAAAATTCAGCTATTGTATTTTTTTTTTCTAGCTGATTCCAATGATTTATGGGAGTACATGTTCTTGAAATTGTGAAGCTCAAACCCATTTACTAATGATGATTCAGCTTTTTCGAGTTGGTCTGTTATTACTGACCCTTAGAACAGAGCGAAAATATGTTTTGGTGAGTTAAGAGTGTACTGTATGTGTGTGTGTGTGTGTGTGTTGTGGGTGTGTGTGTTGTGGATGACTTCACTGTTGTTCAAAGAAAACAACGCACAGCTCAAAGTCTGGTTTAAAGTCAGTTCACTCAGACATCTATCACTTATGTCGTTTCAATCCTGAATAAGCTGAAACACAAATTATTTACTGTAATGCTGAGTTTGTCATGTTTGAAGCTTGAAAGCATTATTTCCCATTTTTTATAATTGCATGAAAAAGAGCAGCATGAACATTCATCAAAAATTCTCCTTTTGGGTTTCACGGGAAGAAAGTCATGAGTTTGACAGAATGACTGACGTAACATTTTGTTAACCACCATTAATGTACCAAGTAGGATTTGTCACACATTGTTATATGTGTTAGATTAAATCTTTTAAAACATCTAAAGCCAAATTATAAACAGCAATGGCCTTAAAAATGATTATAAGATGCTTCAAAGTCATTTTCACCCCTTCCCAACAGTGCAGTTGATGATGCTTAAAAGAGCGTATTCACAACCATTTGGCATGCATTCATGGGCTTTCACAGGCTCTAAGCAATGTTTCACAACATCCTAAATGAAGCGTGTAATGTCTTCTACTAATAGCAAAGCACCAACCGCTCAGTGAACTTTTATGAAAGATACATGAGTCATTTTAGATTCCTAGTATCGCTTCTTTTACTTTAAACTGAACAAAAAGCCTCAGAATAAGGGTTTTTAAATAGACATCATCCATACAGCTCACCTCTTCTCTCTTATTTTCCATGAAGGAGACTAGCTTAAATTCAAGATTTAAGTTTCATCAATAGTTTAGCTTTTTACCTTTAAACCCCTTTCCCTCTCCAAAGTGTGGGAGAGCTTGACCGAGCTCAGTGCAGTCTGAACTGTGAACAGTTACTCATTTTGACAGGAACGTCCTTGAACAGGACAGCTACAGATACACAAACACTTAAGAGCTTGCATCATTTATTGAATGAATATTCCTTTTCATAAAGTAAATGTTTTGTCATATTTGAGCTTTTTGGGGTTGGTTGTAAAGCATTTTGTTTCAGAATAGGTGAACAGATAAAAGCAGACAGATAAAGCAGCAGGGTTGCAGTGGTTATATGGCATTTCATGATTAATCAAACCCTGAGAATTTTGATTTCGACAACTGAAGCTGGAGGAGTCTATGAACGTCCCTGTAGGAAAGAAAAATCACAGATGAGATATGTCCCTCATACAGTAATGATTTGGATTTTTGCTTGAGTCATCCACATTTTTGGACTTCCTCTTTAGAAAAGTATTCTATTAATCTAGATTTTCAGAAGAGATGTCAACAAAGTCTCTCTCTGTGCTCAGATTTGCCAAGATAATGCTAGAAATCGTCTCAGGTTACGTATGTAACCAAGAATTCCTCGAGGGAACGAGACGCTGCATCGGAGGACGCTTCGGGAACGCCCTTCAGCGTGACCGGCTCTGAACCTCATGTGTAATCAGACCAATAGATGGGCGAGACGTCACGGGCGGGTGACGTAATGACCAGGAGCCTATAAAAGCACGTGTGGTGAGACCAGCGTCAGCTTCTAGGAATGAAGCAGTGCTGGCAGAGATGCCGAAAGTATGGCTCTGAGACGCAGCGTCTCGTTCCCTCGGGAACCATGGTTACATACATAACCCGAGACATTCCTCTTCAGGAACTCAAGCTGCGTCAAAAACGCTAGGGGAACGAGAATGCCCAAGCCGCCAGACTTCAAATTTCGCCTAGTGTGGAAGCGTGCACAGCTAAGGTGCGAGAACAGAGGAGCCAGGAGTGGCTCGCATGTCTAGGCCATAGAACCTGACAAAGGTCAGGGGCGTGGACCATCCTGCAGCGTCGTAGATGTCCTGCATTGAGACACCTGCCAAGAAAGGCCTTAGAGGCCGCCACACTTCTAATAGAGTGAGCCTTGCCCCCAAGAGGCGAAGGGAGATCAGAGAACTCATAGGCAATAGAAATGGCATCTACTATACACCGACTGAGGGTCTGTTTTGTAGCAGGAAGACCTCTCTTAGGGGGACCATAGCATACGAGCAGTTGGTCCAACCTTCTCCACAGGGCAGCTCTGTGGACATATGCGTCCAGTGCTCGCACTGGACACATACAGTTTTTAGCTTCTGCTGCTGGTGCTGGATCCCCGAAGAGAGGAGGACCTGACGCCGTGGGACCCGAGATCGTTCCGTAGGAGGCCTCGGCTTCAGTGCACCGCGGAGGAAACGTGTAACTAGGGGGTGTCTGCCCACTGACTGACCACCAAAAGGGGCGTGGTAAGCAGCTAAGACCGCCACGTATACCTTCAGGGTTTGAGGGGCTCCAACCCTGTGTAGAAACGTGTCTGCAAGACTCCGCACGGAACCAACCGGGCAGTTAACTGGGCACTGGTTCAAGTTTCCACTTCAAGGCGTACCGTTTCCTCGTTGAGGGAGCTCTGGATTGGAGGATGGTTTCAACAACCTCAGTTGAGAGACCAGAAGTTACTAGTTGTGCCCCCTCAGGGGCCATACCCACAACTTCCACAGCTCCGGTCGGGGGTGGATGATCATACCCTCCGCCTATGAGAGGAGATCTCTCCTGACAGGAATCTCCCACGTAGCGGCGTCGAGGAGAGAAATCAGGTCCGAGAACCATACTCAGCCCGGCCAGAACGGGGCTACTAGCAGTAGATGGACCCCGTCCCAGCGCACTCTTTCCAGAACTCCCGTGAGCAGAACAATCGGGGGAAAGGTGTACTGACGAAGCCTCGGCCACGTCTGTACCCTGGCATCCCGCCCCAGTGGAGCTGGATGACTCAGAGAGAACCAGAGGGGACAGTGCGATGTCTCTCGAGTCGCGATCAGGTCCACCTGAGCCTGGCCAAACATTCTCCAAATCTGACCCCCCACATCTGGGTGGAGTTTCCATTCCCCGGGCCTCGGCCCCTGCCACGACAGGACGTCTGCTCCCAAATTGAGATGCCCAGGGATGTAAACTGCTCTCAGCGAGAGAAGTTTGCCCTGGGACCACACAAGGATCTGGTATGCTAGTTTGTACAAACAGCGTGAGCGCAGACCTCCCTGGTGGTTGATATAATAGACCACCGCTGTGTTGTCGGTGCGCAACAACACATGGCGATCCCTTAGGTCCGGGAGGAAGACACAAAAATAATATTCACACTGACACACCCACAGAGCGCTTGCTGGATGACAAAAGCTGACGCTGCTCTCACCGCACGTGCTTTTATAGCTTTCTGGTCATTACGTCACCTGCCCGTGACGTCTCTCTCATCTATTGGACTGATTACACATGTGGTTCAGAGCCGGTCACGCTGAAGGGTGTTCCCGAAGCATTCTCCGACACAGCTCGAGTTCCTGAAGAGGACCAAATGTTTTTTTTTTCATGGTGCAACTTAATGTAGTCAGATGGTATATATTTTTGAATAAAGTTAGTTACTACATGTTTTATAGCTTTATACCCTTACTATCTGTAAAAAAAAAAATTTCCTAAGGAATTTTAGGATAAACGTGGGACTAAACTGAGACCTATACAAGACGGTTCAAATGATGTAGATCTAAAATGGGAAGCAACCCCCATCCTTCTTCGAACTATGAAGTACCGGCTGTAGAACCCGGAGTCTGCCTTGTGTGGAGGGACCACCTCGATGGCCTCCTTCTTCAAAAGAGTACTACTTCTTGTTCCATGACCAGAGCTTGCTTGGGGCCCACCAGCGTGGGCATAATCCCATTGAAATTAGGCGGGGAGAACAAAACTGGATTCTGTAGCCCCTCTCTACAGTGTGCAGGACCCACACATTTGGCAGTAGTTTCCACGCTGCAAAATAGTCTACTAAGGGAATCAGTCTCTCAAGACTGATCTCTGGTGTAATGCGAGCAGCCAGGTCGGTGCCCTGTAATGGCGAACCGGCAGGGAACAACCGAACCTTCTGCTCTAGAGACCTCCGCGGAGGTTGCGAGCCTCTTAGCACCGCTACATTTCAGGGCGGTAACTGAGAGTGGCGCTCACGGGAGACCACTGTGCCCTGTAACCCCGGCAGGGTTAGCAGACCGATCTCCTAAGGGCACTGAGGAGAGACGGACACCGTATAATGAGGTGTACACCACTCTTCCCCAGAGGGGACTGCCCTCAGACGTCCTGATCCAGTGGTGTCAGACTATATTTGGCCGAGGACCCCTTAGTCTTAAGTACGGTCCGCAGATCTGGCTTAGACTTCGAGGCCCCTGACCTAGAGCGTTGCTTAAATTCGCGGTCCCGACGCGGAGGAGCACGTGAGGCAACTCTCTGTTTTTGTGCCTCCCTGTATGAGGAGCTGGTACTCAGAGGGGGCTGCTGGGCGGGAGCTAGAGAGCGGCGAGGGAGGAACCGCTGAAACTCCGCCGCTTGTTTACGGGCCTCCTGGTACCTGTTGACGACCGAATTGACGGTGTCGCCAAACAGGCCAGAAGGCGCGAGTGGGGCGTCCATTAGGCAGACCCTGTCTTTCTCTTTCATATTTGACAGGGTCAGCCATAGATGCCTCTCTGCTGCCAACATAGCTGCCATAGACCTGCCAATGGCACAGTCGGTCTCCTTGGTGGCGCGGAGAGACAAATCAGCGGTTCTCCTGAGCTCGGTAATCCTTGGATTTTACCAGCTCACCCTCGTCTAGCTCCTACAGCAGGTCGGCTTGGTACGCCTGTAACACTGTCATGGTGTGCAGACACGCACCAGCCTGGCCTGCTGCCGAGTACCCCTTGCCCACCACAGTGCTGAAGTGGTTCGCAGCGGCTTGGAGTGCAAGACTGGAGCCTTTAAAGATGATGCCGCGTCAGGCGACAGATAGCTCGCAAGCGTCTGTTCTACCTGGGGCATCGTCTTGTAACCACGCTCATTCATCCCCGCCACATTGCCATAATAATCGGAGGCGGGAATAAAGAGGCGGGCCGAGAACGGTCTTCCCCACGACTTCGACACCTCGGTGTGGAGGTCGGGGAAAAAAGGCAGGCTCCGGCGCGGAGGTGGTGCATTAACACGCAGAAAACGCTTGTCTAATTTACTCTTCTTTACTCTCAGCCATTTTCTCGGCGGGCCACTCGATATTTAATTTGGCCATGGCACGAGTTACCACCTCCAAAAGCTCCCCATACTGGGGCGACTGAGGGGGCGTGTCCTCATCAACGCCTACCACGTCAACCTCCTCGGAGGAAGAGAGGCAGAACGCCGAGCTCGCTCCCCGGGGGGAAGTAACCGCAGCGCAGGCTTCCGATCCCGGCGAGCGAGCGCTGGATCTGGCGGGTGAGGAAGAAGATAGGGACTCGCTGTCTCCATTTCCCCTCCGCCGTCCAGCTGCGACTCCCACGAGCGTAATCGCCGCTCTGCCTCAGCGGAAGCGGGACCCGCACCGCGGGGAGCGCTAGCGAAGGCACCCTCCTCAAAGAGTGCCCTCCGGGAGCGGAGAACATGCATCGGAAGACGCTCGCAATGCTGGCAGTCAGCTCTCTCAAGAGCTGACTCAGCATGCTCTGTTCCCAGGCAGACAACGCACAAACTGTGTGTATCCACACCCGTAATGGAACATGGGCAGTGAGGAACACACAGTCTGAAACGCTGGCCACCTTCGCCCCTTAACTGGTGTTTCCTTTTTTCATGTGCTTTTGACATTGTATATCTCTTTTTCTACTTTCTTTTTTTATTTTCTATGGGACAGACAACACCAAATAAGACTCACAACTGACACACACACAGAGCGCTTGCTGAATGACAGAAAGCTGACGCTGGTCTCACCGCACGTGCTTTTATAGCTTCCTGGTCATTACGTCATCCACCCGTGACGTCTCGCCCATCTATTGGTCTGATTACACACGAGGTTCAGAGCCGGTCACGCTGAAGGGTGTTCCCGAAGCGTCCTCCGACGCAGCTCGAGTTCCTGAAGAGGACCAAATGTTTTTTTTTTCATGGTGCAACTTAATGTAGTCAGATGGTATATATTTTTGAATAAAGTTAGTTACTACATGTTTTATAGCTCTATACCCTTACTATCTGTAAAAATGTTTTTTTTTTTCCTAAGGAATTTTAGGATAAATGTGGGACTAAACTGAGACCTATACAATACCTATACAACAGTGAGAACTCTAATAAGTCTCCTGAGATAACAAAGAGCAACTTCTGAGCAATAAAACTTTTCCTCTGGGTCACCCTGTGACACAATATATCCTTGAAGGAGAGCAATGTGAGTTTGAGAATATTACTCTTCTTCTACTTCTTCTACTTACTTTAGCATCACATTGTTAGCAAAAATCAGTGACATACTTGTGATAAAAAATGCTCTATAACCAGCTATCATTCAACCAGGAAAAGGAATACAGGCAAATCCAGAAGTCTGTGTAAAGGGATTTGTGGCCAATAGACTCAGCAGCAAGCTTTGGAAAAGGCTTAGTGTGTTTACTGTGATCAAAAAGAGATTCAACATGAATAAGAAAAAGGGATAACATATTTTATGACTCCTATATGGTTGTCTCGGGTGTAGCAGATGCCTTCATATTAAATGTGTAGGTGAGAGTGTGAACTGTTCATGATATTATTAGTTATCAGCACAACTTCAATATTTCTCTGTGGGTAATAAATAAAACCAGACTGTCCTCATTCGACAGTGATCCTCACCGCTGACTGAGATTGAGTCTGATAAAAGACTGCAGAGAATTGTATTTTTTTCCCCTTTGACAGCAAATATCATGCAATTTAATGGAATAACATTTGTAATCGTGCCGATCTAAACAATAGTCAGTGGTTGAAATGAGTGACCTTTTCCTGGGCTTTTCCTAGTTCTTCATCATGTGAGTGTCTGGAGCACATGAATGCCGAGCGTCTGCCCAGCATGCTCACATTTTCTAAAGCCTCTGTATCCAGCCAAGCTGGTATGGAGTAACATTTCACGCTGTTTTACATTTCCCTGGTAAATGCCAGGTTTAGCTGGCCCACCTGGCACCACAGGAAGTACCAAATTGGGGATGGGGAGAGGATGCAAAAGAGAAATTATTTTACATATGAGCAGTCGCCCTCCCTCCATCTCTCTTTTTTCTATTAAAGCAAATTTTTTTGCAATTAAAGCTGACTACTGTACCTAAACATATCTGTGAAAAACACGTCTCATAACCTTCAACAATCACTTGCTTCTCTTCACTGAACTAATGAAGGCCTTTGAGAATCTGTGTTTGATTACAAATTAAAAAACGAAATTAATTGTATAATGGATTTCTTGTACTCATGGGAGAATATTTGAGCTAAATGTAATTGCTTTGAAAAAGCTTCCTTTGATTTATTATATCAAGAGTTCCATAACTGTTTTGCAATTGATGTACAGTCATTCCATCATTATAAAAAAAAAAAAGATCATGTTTTATTTTTTGATGACTGGTTGATGCGGCATTATCCATCCTGTTTTCAGCTACCAATAGGGGTGCACGATTAATCAAAATTAAATCGCAAAGGCGATAAATCGCGATTCAACAGAAGCTGTGATTGTCATGCATATCTTTCAGTGAAGCACGGTTCTGTGATCAGCAGTAAATCTCCATCCGAAGGCCAGAGGGCGTTCTCGCGCGGAAACTCCAAATACGCCTCGCAGAAGAAACCCAGGAAATGCCTATAGCAAGATGCTGAATAAACTGAAAATTTAACTGCTTTGATTAATTCAACGTGACTAATAAACACAAGACTACGACAAATATATGGTTTATCTGAGTTTGTCTTATTATAATTTTTATTATAATAAAGCAATAATAATGCAATGCTAATTGAATGCTAATAGCCTTTATCACTGCTTAGAATACTATGAAATATGTTGCGTGCCTTATTCTGATCATCTCACAAGAAGGATTTATTTTGAACACTCGACTGATGTTATGAAGTGAGTTTGGCGTAAAAACATGTTATTAAATGTGGTATTTTCACGTGCTTCCAAATGAGTTGCTGCTCCATCTGAAAGCACATGCTGGAGATTTACTACTAATCACAGAACCGGCTTTACTGACAAGATACGCATGACAATCACATTCGATTAATCGTGCAGCCCTAGCTACCAAATATATATATATATATACATACATATACAGCATATATCAGTACACCAGTCATGTCTACAGTTTTTCATTAGAAAGTCACTGAATCATTCTTTCAACTTATTTGTCTCAAACTGATTCATTCAGGAACAAAACATGTCTTTATGAGTGAGTCATTTAATCATTACTCAACTGATTTCTTCAAAAATTCTGATTGATTCAGGAACAAAACATGTCTTCAAGAGTGAGTCACTGAATCATTCATTCAAATGATTCGATCAAAAACACAGATTCATACAAGAATGAAACATTTCTTTCCGAGTGAATTACTGAATTATTGACTCACTCAATTAGGTCAAAAACAGATTCATTCAAGAACAAAATGTCTTAATGAGTGAGTCACTGAATTATTCATGAAGCCTATTCATTCAATACACAGATTAATCAGTCAATTAATTCTGCATTCATTGGCTTTCTTTGAATTGTAAAAAAGCAATGTCATACTCCCAATTGCTCTGTCGGTCTGGATATCAGCATGGCTGTAATTATCTGTAACAATCAATATTCAAAACAACAACTTTCTAGCTCGCAACTCTCTAAATTGCTTAATGAATTTTCAGAAATTGAGTTACGTTTAAGTGAAAACAATGTTTACATCTGTTAACGGCCAGTTTGTGTGCCATATGTGTGTATATTTGGGCCATGTTTGTGTGATAAGAGATAATAAAAATCAGTGAGTGGCAGGTGGATGAGCAGACAGGGAAATTGATGAGCTCTTTTACTGATGCCTTGCGGCTGTAGATCTAACAGCTGGAGCAACAGCCTATAAACAAAGAAGTCTTATCTACCATAAACCTCTCTCCTTCTCCTTCTTTTATCCGTTTTCTGCCATCTTCTTTCCCTTACTCATTCCCACATTCCTGCCTTTTCCATCTCTTTTCATCTCTTCCATACTTTCTAAAATTTGCGGGCATGACTCTATCGTGCTCCTATGATGTGCCGCCCAGTCCTGCATAGTGTTTTGCTGTTGTCTCCCTGGTGTCCCCTGGCCTGTAGATGACCACATCACCCTGTGACATGCTCATAAATTATTCTGAGCACCTGCAGCTGCAGGCGTTGTGAATGAAGAAGCTCTTGCTGGCTCTCTCTGGGGAGCTCCATTATGCTTCCTCTACAAACACATGCAGTTGTTTGTGAGATAGAGCTCTAGTTAAAGAATATTCCAGATTCAATACAACAGTCTTTGTGGCTTAATGTAAAATAAGAAGAGGAAGAATTTCAAGTAATTTCTTGTTTCAAAAAAAAAAAAATCTGAGCTACAATGAGGTACTTTTAATAGAAGTGAAGAGGGGCAAAGTTTTGGAGGATTTAAAAGCAGAACTATGAAGATTATATTTTAATAAAATAACTTTTAAAATATTTTTTATATGAAAATTATATCTGAGCTGTATAACTGTTGATACTATAATTTTACAGTCTTGTTTTAGAGTGTATCAATGTCATGGCAACAGAGTTGTAAAATCGTATAGAACTTTTTTAGTTCTAAAAACGTATTTTTTTCTTACACTAAAATAATGATAACACATATAGTATGTCTTATGACTATACTATTGAAACAATGAGTATTTACTTTCTTGAACAGGCTCCTTTGCATTGTAAGTGCTTCACTGTAATTTAGATTCATGTTATTTTTTTTAAGAAAAGGAGGGGAAATTAATTTTTGGGTTATTTAACAGTACCACAAATGCTATTGATTGAGTTTAACTTGTACTTAACCCACAAGGTTATGTTTTGACTGTGTAATGCAGACATGTTCACCTGTGTGGAATTTTAATCTTCCTCTTGCTCTCGAAATCAAATTGTTCTTGATTTCCCCAGAAAATTGGCGTTTACAGTGGCTAACCATGTGACAAACTGCTTGAGGAATAAGTCGGAAATTACTTGCCGCTAGTTTTTTTATTAAATCAGAATGTTGTATTGGGAAAAAGACTACATGTGAGTGCATGGAGCATATGAATATAATTTTCTGGTGTTTGAGGTCATTCGGTTTGTGGTGGCTCTGTCTGTTGTATCCAAAGCAGTTTCTTGTGGTTGATATTGATCTGTATTGACCTGGTCCTTGTGGTTGCAGCTGTAGGCTAATTTAGCCCGCTGCTTCTTCCGTTGACACTTCCATCGGCCTGTCTTGTCCTTATCGAGTGGAGTCATAAAGTAGGTCTTCAAATGACCTTAATTTCCATGAAATAAATCACCTCTTGGCCCAGGCACTTTATAAAACAGGTACCAGAGCGCACAATGAACCACTGTAGTCAGAGAGAGAAGATTATTTCGAGAAGATCTCTGCCGTGCTTCGCAATCAAATGAAATTACCTCAGGTGATGGTTATGGAATATCATGAGAATGAGAAATATGAGAATAGAGATGCAATATAACACTTCATCACTTGGTATAAAATGCTTTTTTCCTTCATGACCTCAGTAAATAGTCAAACTGAATTTCAGTTAATCTGTCAGCTGGCTTTGATTTACTGCTTTAGACTGTGTGCTTACGTCTCTAGTGCTCTGTAGAGACTGAAAAATTGGAAGATGCAGAGGGAATGGGGTTTAAGGGTGTTACTTTAGCTTAGAATAACCCATCCTCATGAAACAAAACAAAAATATTACTATTAGACCAATGATTCATAAAGGATAGTTCACCCAGAAGTGAAAATTCTGTCATTTTTTACTCACCCTCATCTCATTCAAAATCTCTTTGACTTTCTTTCTTCTTACTCCTTTCTTTGTCCAAAACTACACTGGACGCCACTGACTTTCATTGTATGGACAAAACAGTTCAAACATGTTTCAGAAATATCTTCTTTTGTGTTCTACGGAAGAAAGTAAATCATACAACTTGAGGGTGAATAAATGATGACAGAATGTTAATTTTTAGATGAACTATCACTATGATAGTGATACTGCTACTCAACAAAGTCTCGGGGACTGGCAGTGGCAGATGTTTGGAATGTAGTCAGGTTTTATGTAGTAAGTTATTAATACATCTTTGTCACAATTTCATGTGCATTTCAGCGCTTGAATTGGTCCCTCAAGTAACTGTGTAAAACTCAATGTTCTATTGAAAATATAATTTAATAATATTTTTGGCCTTTCTGGGAATGGATTATTTTTGTGGCACTTTTTGTAATTTGTAACTGTATTACTTCTGTAGGTACTAATATTGTACCTTTAAGACAGTGTATTGTTTAAATTTGTTTTGATACTTATTTAAGAGAACATATATCCTGATCAATACATCACATTTTATTTATTCTTGTTTTTTTAAGTAAATTTATTATATTTATATTCTTTTACATTAAGTCAAGTATTTTTATTTTTATGAACATAGCAATATTTAATGAAACATCATTAAATAGAATTTCAGCTTAATCGAATTAATATTCATGAGCTTTTGCCTTTTTGTCTTGTCAAAACCAGCATGTGTGGGAAGCACCAATTTTTAAAACAACATGCAGCTGTAGGCTAATTCTTTCTTCTCCCTGTACTCTGTGACCCTCTCCACAAAGATGTCTCTGGCACGCTGTGAAATCCATCAGTAAAATCAGCTTGTCTTCACTACCACACCTCCCTAGAGTGTTTTGAATTATGGAGTCCCTGGGAATACAGGACTATTGATTGAGACAATGGGCATTTGACTCCTCCTGGCTGCTCATGTCCTGTTTTCAACTCTATTTAAAGTCTTAAGTGCATGTAGGCTGCAGACATTAATTATGACCTGTACAGGAAGTGAAACCGGATGCGATCAGGATATTGAGCATGAGCGCAAATCAAGACTGACATCTGTTCACGAGGCTTTTACTGAATTGTAAAGTTGTCTCTTTTGTCTCCGTCTCTCTTTTAGGGCCATGGGGTAGGTGCATGGGTAGCGAGTGTGGTCCGGGGGGAAGTCAAAGCCGAGCGGTATGGTGTGCCCATTCCGAGGGCTGGACCACGTTACACACCAACTGCCAGCAGTCGGAGCGACCCAGCAACCAACAGAGCTGCTTCCGGGTGTGCGATTGGCACAAAGAGCTGTACGACTGGCAGCTAGGGGCCTGGAACCAGTGCGTGCCGGTGTCTATGCGCAGTGTGGGCGTGCCAAGGCCAGCGGTGTGCACTCGGGGCGAAGAGGGCATCCAGACGCGGGAAGTGGGCTGCGTGCACAAATCGGATGGCGTTCCCGCAGAAGATGCCATCTGCGAGTACTTTGAGCCCAAGCCACGGTTAGAGCAGGCCTGCCTTATCCCGTGCCCACGTGACTGCGTAGTGTCCGAATTCTCCCCATGGACGTCCTGCTCTAAGAGTTGTGGGATGGGTCTGCAGAACCGCTTGCGATGGGTTCTAGCCCCGCCCCTTTTTGGCGGTTCGGCTTGCCCCAACCTCACAGAGTTCCATACATGCCAGCCGGGCCCCTGCGAGGGTGAGGAAAGCCTGCACAGCCTGAGGGTGGGACCTTGGGGCCCCTGCATGGTTTCACCTATACGACAGACCCGAGAAGCCAGAGAACCCAAACCTGAACGGAAAGCAAAGCGAGATCGGCAGGCCAGGCAAGAACGCCAGGGCAAGCGTCGCAGGAACAAAGAGAAAAAAGAGGTGAAGGAAAACAAAGGAGAACGTGTGAAGGATAGGGTCAGGGTGAAGGGAAGGATGAGGGACCCTGAGACCCAAGAGCTCATCAAAAAGAAGAGGACGAGGAATCGTCAGAACCGCCAGGGGTTGAAGTTCTGGGACCTGCAGGTGGGCTACCAGACCCGGGAGGTGACGTGTGTTCACCGAAGCGGAAACACAGCGGCGCTCAGGTCAGCCTCTTCTTCTTTATCTTTCATGCATGATTTGGTTATGAAATTGTTATTCTTTCAGAGGCATCTTTCTGTGTGTAAAACAGTGATTTGCTTGGGTTTGTTAATATATTTTTTGAATGTAGTAGAAGCTATTGCAATCAACAGTTTATCTAGAGTGTTTTTTTTCTTCTTCTATCAATGCCAGTTAGATATTTGGATCTAAGGCTTGGTAATAATACAGCTTTTCCAATTCGATTCCAATTCTCCAGCTCTGAAAACATTTACATTTTATTCAATTCTGATTCAGTAGTCAGTTGTAATATATGGAAGGACTTTTTATCTTTAACAAATTACAAAAATCTTAATTAAAAAAAAAAACTTTCTTTCAAAATAATGATAATACAATTTGTCTTTTATAAATTATGAACACATGTTATATCAAACCATTTGAAAGTTTGAGGTGATTAAGATGTATTATTGTTTTTAAAATATGTCTCTTTTTCACACAGGCTGCATTTATTTGATAAAAAATACAGTGAAAACTGTAATATTGTGAAATATTAAAACAATTCTTGTTTAATGTATAATTCATTCATGTGATGGCAAAGCTGAAATTTCAGCAGCCATTACGCCAGTCTTCAGTGTCACATGATCCTTCAGAAATCATTCTAATATGCTGATTTGGTGCTCAAGAATTGTATTATTATTATTATTATTAATGTTTACAATAGGATATTTACATAGCATTTTTTAAACAACACAGCACTTTATTGAAGTAAGCTAATTATAAATTTACATAATGGTAGAATTTAATGTGTTTTTGCTGAATAAAATTATTTTTTGCTGAATGGAGAGTATTTCTCTCCAAAATAAAAATAAAAACCTTACTGACCCCAAACTTTTGAACAGTATTGTAAATCTATGAAAAATAAGTCAATTATTAAAATTAACAGAGCTGTCCACACTACTGTGAGATGAGGGTGGTAATTAATCACAAAATCTATATTTGTACCCAACCCTAACAGAAAGATGTCAACACAGGAAAGAGAACTGAGATCATTGAGCCATTTCATGGGCAGTTTAAGGGAGAACATAAATACAGACTTTACTGACCTTATCAACTTAGTCATCATATGTCAATACTGCCTCCTTCCCTCCTCCAATGTTTCTGCTGTTCTCTCCTTGCAGTGTGAAAGCTGGTCAGTCTTCTGTTCCTGTGTGTGAGAGAGAAAGTATAAGAGAGCATAGAGGCAACAGTAATGTCTGTTTTAGACCACAGGGATATGACAAGTCTGCTTTTACCAGGAAATATACTCCATGACATAAGCTGTCCTTCAGTGCAATATGCTCACACACACACACACACACACTCGCACACAAGACAAAAAACAGACTTCATTCAAAGCACAAGACACCACCACACATGTATACTTAATCTAACTCATGCGTTCAAGTTGTTTGTTTAGTATTTTTTATCTCCAAATTACGAAAGCTTAGCAAAGTTAACAAGGTGCTTCACAGAAAAACATGTATAGCTTATAGATCCCGAGGGCTATTAATATTAACTTGAGGCATGTTTTCAAATGTATTCTTAGTTTTTATCTATTTATGCATGTTCTTTGTAGACTGCACTGCATGTTAATAATCCGAACTGCAATGCTCATTTAATCTGGTCCCCGTGTTATAACTGACATTTTAAACAGTTCTTGCAGTGGCTTTTCCCTCGAGGAAGTTTCTGAGAGTCTGTCAGTAATAGACTGACTAGAGAGAGAAATCTCATTTATGGAGCCATGCTCTCATATCAATATTATGATCCAAGCCCATTGCCTTCCCATCATTCCATCACCTATTAGTAACTGCCTGCCCAGAATGTAATTGCGTCATTCTAACCCAAATATTTAATGGTCATCTTCCTTCAGAAATGTCCCTCATCATTTTCCTATCAATTTTCAGCTATACCAGTAAGTAGTTTTATGCAACCGTCCGATAATATGGCCTTTTATCGCCAAGTGGTTTTCCATTACATGTTTGCTCAGCCTGTCATTAAGAGTGTCTTTCATTGAAGTTTCATTAACACATTTGATTCGAAAAGCTTGTTATGCTCGCATATCTCCAACGCATGTCCTCATTCTGTCTCACATGATGGAACTTTTAATCTGCTTTAGTTGAAGAGGTATTGTCAAGTGAAATGGGAATATCACTACGAGCAACTTTCAGAGTGAATTTCAGCAAGCAACAGACCCATCAACACCCACTTTGATTGTGTTTTTGTGAAGAGGCTTTCAGAAGCAAAAAAAATGTCTGTCATGTTCACCGTAGGTTCCCCTTCTAGAGCCAGAATGGGGACGTGTCATATCTGCCTGTATTTGTTGTTATATGGGATTAGCACAGGAAGATGGAGAGAGATGTGCACTGTCCCAGGCAGATCAGTACATTAGAGCTACTCATTGACTTCACAGATGGCTGAAATCCCTAAAGAGGCTTAGCTGATTCTGATGACTGTGTTAATGCAGCACCCTGCCCTGGATCAAATGTATGGAATGGCAAGGTCAGAAACAAGAAAGCATCAAAATCAGACCTCGCAGTGCAGTAAATGCCAGTCAAACCAAATTAATAGTTACTTGATTATGCTTTTAACTTGTGCTCTGGAAAAATGTTTCTTTATGGGCACAGTGTCATTTCCAAACATCTCAAATTATGTATTGCGCATATCACTATCCAAAGTGATATTACACCAATAAACTTAAAACCCCATGATTTACTCATCCTTAGCCATGCTATGTGTTTATGACTTTATTCTTTCAGACGTTTACAATTGGAGTTACACTAGAAATGTTCTGGCTCTTCCAAGTTTTATAATGGCAGTGAATGGTGGTCGAGATTTTGAAGCCCAAAAAAGTGCATCCATCCATCATAAAATACTCCACACAGTGAATGCAGCGCCCAGATGTAATAGAGAGCGCAAAAACACATACAACCAAGTACAAATTAGAATGACAAACGGGATAGTTGTAAAAGGAACAATGCGGCTTAAGATTTCACATAGTATGCCAAGAGGAGAGTTGATTTTCCCTTAGCTGTAAACAAAAATTGGTTCTCGCAAGACTAGCATATTCTCACCAAGAGCTTACCGCTCCAATCCTAGTCCCTACATATCCACTGAAATGCCCCTCTCGTCCCGGAACACATATACGACAGTTACGTCGGAAGCTAGAGATTTTTGTTATACAGTTTTAAGGGTGGTCATATGAAAATGCTGCTAAAAGAATCATTATTTTGTGTATTTGTTGTAATGAAATTTGTTTATGCGGTTTAAAATAAAAAAAAAAACACATTATTTTCAACATACTGTACATTATTGTTTCTCCTCTATGCCCCGCCTTTCTGAAACGCTTTCACAACGAAACACAGCGTCAACCACATGTGACGACTCCGGGCTGGACTCCGCTTGGTCCACTGTGAAAGCCAATCCGGTGATCCACAGTGCAAAGTTATTGTATTTCCTCAGCAACCAGCACAGATCAACTCCAGTCATGAAGAAGCGGATATCGTCCTCTTTTTGGAAGACCAAACAAAGTATTTTAGATTTCACAACAAAACACACAACGTCTTCACAACATGGCGGCGGCAACAACAATTACAACAGCGAGAATAAAAGTTACGCCTTCTTTCTTTGCGTGAACATTTGGGCAGCGTTATGCAAATCTTCCTAGATGGTGACGTAGGTATGTGGGGGTGTGTTAGAACGAGCCGTTTTAGGTAGGCGTGGTTAACTCTTAACTTTTATAAAGAATGTCTCTTTGGATTTGAGACTTTATTCTTTGCAACTTTACAGATCTTCTTTATGCACCAAGAGCTTGTAACACTCCAAAGAGAAAGGAAAAATTGAAATCGCATCATATGACCCCTTTAAATATTAATATTTTTCTTACACAAACACATCACTTCACTTCAAAAGGCCTTTATTAAACCACTGGCGTCATATGAATAATTTTTTACTTATAAACATTTGGATGGACGCACTTTTTTGGGCTTCGAAATTTCGACCTCCATTCACTGCCATTGTAAAGCATGGAAGAGACAGGAATTTTTTTAATATAACTCTGATTGTAATTCCAGACTGCAAAAGAAGACATCCTCCCACATCTAGGATGGCTTCAGGGTAAGTGAATCAGGGGGTAATTTTCATTTTTGGGTGAATTGTCCCTTTAATGCCAGTCTGAGGTGGAAGTGACGGTGGTGTAAATGACACTTTACAAGCCTTTATGAATCCTGAATACACATAATTAAATAAAATGGCACACTTTTTGGAGAATTTGGAGCAAACTTGATTGGAAATGACCAAATGCAACTTTGGATTAAAAACATATTAATTGTTCTTGATTGTATTGGAAATTTCATCACAATTGAGGCACAGTCATAATACAGAATGTGTAAAATGTGTGATGTGTAAAAAAATACATATTTGTTTATTTGCATTTTCAATATTTAAAGATGAATTTTCATATTACGTTCAAAGTCGCGTCGAAGACAATGTAAACCTATGCCATCTATACATAAAACGTGTTTAAAAAGTAGGACACATTTTAATGTGGCACAAACGTGCAGTACATTGAATAAACACGCTGCAGTGGCACTTAAATATAAACCTTGCAATAGATACTTAAACGTGTAGTTAAGTCACACACAGATATATGTACAGGAATGGCCTCTGCCTGGATTTAATTCAACAGCCTTTGACACCAACGACGTGATCTGTGAACCAGCCAAGCCTCATCTGACTGATTAAGACAAATTAAATCTTGCTTACATGTCATGTAGGAGCTCTAGTGAGGACCACAGTCTCAATCATAACAACCCCCAAAGCCAAGCTGTCATTTGATGCCTCTTAATTAAAATTCATGAAAGTCATAGTTTGATACATATCTAAATTGAATCACAATCTGTAGTGACTGCAGTGAGATAGAAATTTTAAAAACTGGTGAGATGCAAGGTCAGAGTGTAAGCAGCATTAAGATGGTTATCTTTATTATTGCATATATACAAAATGATATACAGTAATTGGATGGGATTGGTTGAAAACAGCTTGGTCAGGCTTGAGATGATAATTTATCTTTCTTTTCTAACATTACTATTACTTAAGATAATTTACAAGTAATAGCATCCCTTTCTTGTGGTGTTTAGAAATAACAATGTTGATGTTCATTCCGATGTCTCAAAAGTGCAAGCAAGATGTTTCTGCAGCATTGTTATAATAAATGTTGGATTAATTGATCCATAACAGACTTTATTCTGTGTCCCTACAGCCAGTGTAACCAGCAGACTCTTCCTGTGACATATCAAGCGTGTGTCATCCCAAAGGACTGTGAAGTGACCGAGTGGTCGGACTGGTCTGCCTGCTCAAAGGAGTGCTATGATCTGAATGGGCGTAAGGGACAGCGGACACGCACACGTCAGGTGAAGCAGTTCCCGGTGGGTGGAGGACCCGAGTGTCCTGAGCTGGAGGAGAGTGAACCGTGTTATCCTCAAGGAGAAGGAATCCCGCCATGTATAGTGTAAGTGCAGCATCCATTCTGCTTTGGTGCTTGGATCATGACATTTATTTTATTTCTAATATGAAGCATTTACTGTATGTGACGTCCATACTTGATCTGATGCATCTAAAGATGCAGTTTGTTAAGTCAAGTCAAGTCAAGTTACTGTTATTTATATAGCGCTTTTTACAATGCAGATTGTAAAAAGTAACTGAAAAGAATATGATGAAAAGATTATCAGTTAATATAAAAATGTTCGGGGTGATATATGTGTATATGTATATGTATAAATGTGTATATATATGTCCTCGTGAGTATATGAGACTTTAAACACACACACACAAAGTAATTTTTAAATTTAAAAATTTTTTTAATTATAGGCCTGCAATTTTCCGTAATATCTCTCTCTGTATGCACGTCATCTGTTGACGGCTTTTAGATAGCATGAATGTGTTAAAACACAGATGGAGGAGTGAAGGGGGGAAGATGGAGGGTGGGTGGGGGTGAAGGTCCTGCTGGGGAAGATGGAGAGATGGCAGCGGGTTGGGGGTTTGGCACAGTGCCACCCTGGAGGAGGTGAGCTGATGAATAGTGAATGTCTGAGAGGACAGGCCACACGCTGTCTAATCTGATCTCCCCCACAGATGGGCCGGTCCATTCCCCATCACTCATCACCTCGCTACACTGGATCTCACCAGAGAGGAGCGTATGCCCCTGTATTTGATGGAGGTGAATGGTGCTCCTGTAGTGCTGACCCAGTGTGTGCCGGGCCGCGCTCTCTCACCAAACCCCACATGTGCTTTCAGTGCTGTAACTGAGAATCCTTTACAGCAGGGGTTTATGACCAGACATCCCCCAGAGTGAGATTCAGGTGGCCAAGAGTGGCTTGTAACCATTAAAATGTAATATTCACCTACTGTTAAGCATCTCATAAATCTCTTAAAGGGATAGTTCATTCTGTATCATTTACTCACTCTTATGTTGTTCCGTATAATTCAGTGTTGGAGAAGCTATTGTGAAACTGTAATGTTCTTTAGCTTCATTTAGGTCAAGCTACTGTTGAAACAGTATTTTGCTACACTACAAAGTAGTAACAAAAAGTAGCTAACTAGAGTAGAGTCATCCAAAGGAATAATTTCTTATGAATGCTGTAAGAGACAGTAGCTATGTTTCCATCACCCTGTTTTTATGCGCATTTTGAAGTATCACATCAGAAACGAGTGATGGAAATGCCAAATTTCGAATACAAATCCCTTAAGTCGCAAAAATTTTTTTTTCTCCGCTCACTTAAGGTGTTTTTGACTAAGGGTGAAAAGTTATTGTAAATATTGGAGATGTGAAAACATCAACATTGCCGAATAATTCCTCCAGTGGCATCAAAATCATGTGACTTTGCACTATGGGACGGCAAAAAACTGACATAACTCAGAGCGTTCCGATCTTTGTTCCACACATCTGAAAATTGTTGTTTATTTCATTTCTTGATATGCACAGAGAAAAGTCTGTCATCAAAGTATTTCTGTATAATTGCCTCCCAGAGCTGTTACACGAATATGTTTCGTTACGTCTGCTCTTTCTGAAGTGCAAGTAATTTATTACATATGAAAATTATTATATTCAGTGGCTTCTCCTACTTTTCTTAGTGATAAATAGTGTCAGCTTACAAGGAAGTGACGATTTAGTTCTCTTTGACTCGTTGGATGGAAACGGTGCTTATTCGCAAATGTTTTATGCGATATTTCAATTTTGTGCATAAGTTAAATTCGCAACTTTGGATGTAAACCCGGATAGTGAGAGAAATTGTAACTTTGTTTCCATCCAATATAGCTCTCAGATCTCATTTGTGTGAGTGTACACGGTACATTAAAACATGTCACATCAGGTTTAGCATCTTGTGAAAGTCTCTAATATATCTTTATTTGAATCAAAAGTTGACAAAATTTTGAATCGTTATTCTCTTTAAATGTTACCATCTGATAGAGCACAATCACGTTAGCATAAGTAAAAGTATGGTGCATTAAAACACAGCACATCTCAATTAGAATATTGTGAATGTTTGTAAAATCTGTTTATTTCAATTTCGTTTAATTCATTAAAATTTAATATATATGTAAACGTATTGGGAAACTGCTTTGCTGGTGTTGCTTTATGCTACTTAACTATTAACATTTCCTATGCAGTGCATTACTCATTCAAGTATCCAAAAAGAAAGCTTTCTCATTTCACACATTATTATGCTCAAGTATAGTGCATAAATGAAAAGAGAGGCCCTCAAAACTAAATATTGAATGCAGTTTTGTCAGAAGCACACTCAAACACACACTGACTCACAGCTCATGAATATGGAGCTCTGCATTTGTGAGGTCAAATGGTCTTCATTTTGAATCTGTGAAAAAGTTTGAGAGCCATTACCATGGAAAGTCAGCAGGAATTCTCTATTGGTTTTAAAATACAACCCACTGTATTCAAAAACTGAAATACATTTTTCATATTCTTTCATTTACACTACAGAAGCAAAGCAAGGGACCATTTCCCTCTTAGTTTAGAGTGCATGCTCATGGTCAAGAAATGTTTTCAAAAGATGCTCTCTTTTCTTTTTAATCTTCTTATTTGAACTCTTCTAAAAGCTGGAAGCCAGATTTGTTATACTGAAGGTCACTGGACATTTAAACACACGCATACACACACACTACCAGCGCTTCCCCCCCGAGCATGCCCTCCAGCTTTTGATCAGCGAGACACATGTGGAAAGAAATGGTGATCAAAGGCTAACGGTAAAGAGGAGGTGCTTTCCTTTTCAGCCAGTGCTAACACTGTTAACACTGAACCAGAAGTTTTTTTTGTCTCATTTATGTGTATCAACATTTCATTAGTAAAGACTCTAAGACCTTTACTGAAATGACCATAAATTAATTGGATATGGTTATAACTGTTTCAGATTATATATAAAAAAAACAATCAGCAATTACCCTCGCACACCTGTAGGTAATTGATAGGTGCATAGGAAAAACGACCAAAAGCAGGTCCAAACTCAAAACAAAAAATAATCAATCCCACACACTATTCGTCCTTGCAAATGTATCAAAATATAAATGTATTCACTCACAATGTTGCGGTCCATGACCTTCATCAGGCATGTTGAATAAATAAGGAAATAAAAATAAAATAAATGTTATAGAATAAAAAAGGGCGGATAGCATGCAGGATTTATTCGTTTTGTAAAAAAAAAAAGAAATAAAAAATCCAAAATAGTTCGTTGTAAAATAAAAAATATTTATACATAACACAAATATCCTAAATATGTTAACATAACACAACATAACATAACAAAACATAACATAATTTAACAAGTCAGACACTGAAAGAAACTAGTAAAGTAAACTAATTTATTTGTAAAATGTATAGAAAAAACGTGAACTAAATGAAAATTAGCCATTGCCTTAGCAACTAAGTGAAATAAGTTCAGTTGAAGCACTATAATTACTAACTGAAAATAAATTAAAGCTGAAACTGTATACTATAACTAATAACTAATTAACTGATTAAAACTAAATAGTAATATTAAAAAAAAATGCACATAAAGAATTACTAAATTAAAATGAAAACTGAAAATATAAATGTATAGCTAATTCAAAATATTAATAAAAACTATAGTAGTATATAAATACTACTAAAATAACACTATGTGGTAAAAAATTACTTTTTCCCCAATTTTTTTTTTAATAGTTTAAGTTAATAATAACACTGGGTCCAGGCTAGTTTGGTGCTGGTCTAGCAGTGGAAGTAGCTAGTAGCCAGTGAAATCTGGTGGTTAAGTTAAAATTGAATGTCCTTACAAAAATTAACCATGGTTTTACTGGATATAAAACAAACAAACAAAAAAAAAACTATAAAACCAAAACTATAGTTAAACCATGGTAACCAAAAAGTAACCATGGATACATTATGCTAACCATAGTTTAACCGTGGTATTTATAGTAAAACTGTGGTTTTACAAATGGTAATCAATACACCAAAGAACATGGCTACTACCTTTTTACTAGAATACATAGTTACATGGTTTTCATAAGGGTGTCTCTGGACAGGAAAATGTCTCATTAAAACTGCATATGATAATAAGTACAGAGTGTGTCATTTTTGTTGCAACATTTCTATCCATAGCTTCCCTAGTGTTATTTCGCTAACATGATAAATCAAAAAGCAGCAGCCCAGCCATCAAACTCAATGATGCTCAATAAGGCTATGACCTTAGCACGCATCCTGACTGACGTGGCTTCTGATTAGTCTATTTAAAATAATCTATATTTATAACTCCAAAGGACCAAAGTAGTTTATTTTTGTGTAATAAAAACAAATCTCTAGCCTTCAGAGGATAAGTTAAGAGAACATTAAATACTCATCAGCACACGTCTGTTCACCAAATTTCCTTCCTTCCTCTGTCTCCGCAGGTATAATTGGCGAACCACAGAGTGGAGTGACTGCAGGGTGGATGTGCTCCTCAGCCAACAGGACCGTCGCCGGAGCAACCAGACAGGGCTCTGCGGAGGCGGGGTTCAAACCAGGGAGGTCTACTGTGTTCAAGCCCCCACCGAAACCTCATCTAACCTCAGCTCCCTCAAGAACAAAGATGGTAACAAAACTATCAAATTCAGTGTCTTAACCCTCTGCTTGTGGTTAATGCACTTGCTGGTTTAACGATATGTCCCAAACCCATTCTGATCTCTCTCCCCAATCATTTCCTGTCACATTCTCACCAATTATTTGAACTTGATGCAAGTCCCACACGCAGTGTATGCGAGCACACAAACACTTTCCATTCTTTGAATAGAACTGAATCCAGATGATTTAATAGATAAAAATTTGGATTTGGCAATTGTTCTTTTACTACACTGAAAAAAAAACCTGTTGGATTAACATAAAACAAATATGTACATCGGTTGCACATATTAAAAGTTAGATTTACTCAACATGATTTTTATATGTCAACGCTACATAATTTATGTTTGTTAAATGAACATGATTTATACATGTTAAAGCTACATAATTTATGTTTGTTAAACAAACGTGATTTTAATGTCTTTCATTCATATATGCAGTGGTTTCTCAAAAACTATCCTGATTAGTTCTAGTTTTAGAATACTGTAAGCTGGCTTTCATAAATACATGTATTTTGTACATCTAGTCTTAGCTACAACATTAATACAATACAGTTTTAAAAAAGAAGCAAGACAAGCAAAAACATTTCTTGAATCAATTCACTGTATTTTTAACAGTACAATACATTTTCACACAGTATGTGCTACAGAAACTTTGTTAAGATAAAAAATTGCTTAAATTCCATGAATGAATGACTACGAACAATGACAGCATATCCTGTCATTAGACAATTCAGAGAGTAAAATTCAACAAAACAAACATTAAGTAAAAGACAAGACACCATCAAACGTGTAGTGGAAAAGGTGGACAATAATGAGTATTATGTAATCCAAAGCTTCCTTTGTCGTTTTTGTTTTGTTTTAAAAGCAGTAAGACGAGTCAATTTTGTTTAACTTTCAAGAATGTTCATTTCTGATTGGACATTCCATTTTAACCAATCAAATTTTGACCACTCAGGTCCTTTTAACCAATCAAATTTGAAAAAACTAACTATACACAAACAACCACAAAATAAACAGTGGCCAACATACTCTATAAACAGTTGACTCCGTATGTGCGCTATACGTTTTCTTTGGGAGTGTGTGAAATAAAAAAAGAAACAGTGGTCCTTATTCCAAGAGGAAGTACCTGCCGTACCATGGAAACAGCTCACTCATAGAGTCTGTTTCTAAGAACTTGAGTTTTCTTTGATGAGTGCAGCCTTCCAGCTCCATGACTTCTTTCTGCAGTACCTCAAAGGTATATTTCGTTTCAGGTGGGTAGTTGAGATTTAAACCATACATTAGACCAAAAAGCCTTGCCGTAGCTAATGCAAAGTTGTCCAAGTCTTGCAAGACGTTCTGGCCTTCAAGGACAATCCCGATGTCCTGAGATCCGTCATGAAATTTAAGGACGTAGATTCCCACTGTGGTGGTCTCATTGGATTTTTGGATGAAGGCTTCGTCAGCAGTCTGCAGAACACACAGACAAAATTTGATTTAACAGAACATTGGGCACTTCTCTGGGAATATTATAAAAAATGTAATTTCAATCCATTAATAATGTAGATCTAATGAAAAATGTGAACTTGTATATAATGTGAACAAGACAAGGCCAAGAAAATCACGTGACGCGGGGTAAATTTAGTTCCGCTATGCTCTTTTCTCAAATATCCCTTCTTACCTTTCCTGTTTTGTCCGTTTTCCTATTTGCTGTTGTATAATCCACAAATAAATTATTTTTTACTTGTCTGTAGCTTATACGGCCACTCAGAACATTGCTCGAATTTACTGGCAGGTGGTTTTATTTCACCAGCTGTCATACAGTAGTTTGTACTAGGAACCGGTCTACAGCGACGTCATTTGTGCGCGGCGTTCAACGACTAAAACAAAGATAAACAACAATAACACCAGGAGGCTGGAGGACGCAGTGATCGGAGCTGTGTTTTTGTTGTGTCTCGCGGGTTTCACAATAATGGACATGGAAAGTCGACGTATACGTAAAGCAATCGAAAGAACGGAAAGGAGGACTAAGAATCTCCAACGACAACTGACAGTGCTACATTTGCTACAAGTGCTTGCACTTCAGCATCCGTCCATCTATCGCTGTTCTCCATACTTGCGAAATAAGTTGACATGTTTACAGTATGTTTACATGGCGTTTTTAAATCATGGCGGGTGAGGGCGTTTCATACGCGTTTGTCCAATCAATGTCTACTTATGTCACGATTAGTACCAGTTGTGCTGGTTAGACCCTGCTCCGGAGTAGGAGCTCATTTGGTTCTCGAAAAAGGCAGTCCGGTACTAAAACAGTTCCGGCGGTGCGAACACGCCGAAAAGTGGGTAGTTCCACAATTAGTTCTGGTACTGCGGTGCGAAAGGCCCTATAGGCTACACAGCTACTCATTCAACAAATCCTTTTTTTTTTAATGCAAAACCGTATTAGAGGATATTAGGAGGTAGAAGACATAAGACTAGGCCAATAAAAAAAATAATATTAATAATATAAAAGATACAAATATACTAATATTAATGAACTACCCTTCTTAAAAAGGTTATTTCTCACACTAATTGAGGTCCTATAAACTTGTCAAAGCACTGTTCTTTATGGAACCTTATAAAAAGGTTCTATTAAGGCCCACCAAAAGTGTTCCGACTAACCCTAATTATGGTACTGTTTAGGAACCATTTCAAGTGGGGTTTTTTAACAAACTGCAAAAACGAGAAATGCCACAATATCACGCCATTTTAGAAAAGATGCTGCAATTTCAGTCATTTTAGGCCAGAAATAAGGGGAAAAAAAGGTCCCGCAAAATCCTGGAGGGACTGATCAATAATCTAAGTAGTGGGTGTTTTTTTTTATGCAATTATTTGTTTATGAAGAACAGACTAAAGAATGAACCTTTTAATGCACTTGCCCTACTCGTTCAACGAACATTGTCCTGGGACTCCTCGTTGATGTATACGCAGAGCCCCCTTGATAATACATTCTCGTCCATATCGCAATCATCGTCCCTGGCAAGTGTACAAACAGAGCGAGTTTTTTTTTTCAAATAATTTTTACCCCCCTGATCTATATAAATGACTGGATTGCTTATGGAATCCTAAACTCCTAACATTTAGGATGCTTTTGATATAAAGTTTTGCTGGTTAGCTTTGTCCTTGACAGTGTACAAGACGACCTACAATCTAAAACATGACATTTCTGAAACTGTTTTGTTCAAAAGAAATAATGGATAATTAAATACTAGGATTTTTTTTAAAGGTAAAATTACAAGTATAAATAAGTAGGATTAAAACTTCTGGGTTATGCTCACCAAATTCACAGATGAAGATCATTCAAAGCAGTTTACAAAAGCTTTGAGCAGAAAAACGTCACGTAAATGCAACCACCTAAAAAAAAAAAATCACCTTTGAATAATACTTCATCCATGTGCTCAACTCAAAACTTGCCAAGACCCATATTGTGAAGATGGCGCAGTCTCTTGAATTAGAGCCCAGCTTCCAAAAATGTTCCCAGTTGGTGCTGACATCAACAGTATGGCAGCATATGATTATGGCAATATGATTTAAGCATTTCATTGAATTTGTGAGATATAATGATAGTTATTATACTTGCATGAATTGAGAATAAATAAATAATGCAAACGAAGAGCAATTATATAAGTGTGATATGTTGCTTAAATCAGGAATTTGTGTCACGGGATGTACTTTTCAGTTATACAGTTTGTTTATTATTTGAAAATTTGCTTTGACGTTTTCGGAGATGTGAGCTCATCGAGAACAGCCTTACCTCGGCCAGTTCTGGAATTTGCCACTGATTATGATTTCCCCTCCTATACATTAAGCTATAATTTGTTTTGGGTAAATCTAACGGGCAGTCTTTGGTATTAATCTGTTATTTGTTCCAGAGCAAAGTTTCATAACTTTTTATTTTTATGTAATATTGAATGGAATGCGGATCATAGCACTGCCCTTGTATTTTTTGCCTTGACTTCATTGCCAATTGGCCAATTTTTTGTCATGAAACACTAGATGGCGCTGCGTGGGTCTTTACACAAACTGATGAGAATTCAAGCTACTTGTCACAAGCTTTATTGTTTTCATGTTGCTACCAGTAGTGATCGCGGATGAGCTAAAACGTCACCCCACCCCACGAATCCGCATCTAGTCAAATAAATTATCCCAGATCCAAACACCTCCAACCCGCCGCCCTCAACCTGTATTTTTGTCTAAAGATTTAGATACCTCGCCCCTTACACCCCTCACCCTATCATCACATTAGGTTCGTACGGTCCTAAAAAACCTGGGAGACGTCATTGACCAGAGCAAAACCTTTCCGTCCTAGAACTTTTTGTAAAATAAATAAACTCAAAAGTTTTTGGCAAAGTCATGAAAATCTATTTCACATTCCTCTGTATAATATAATTATGTTTAAAATCCAGATCCTGAATTCTTTGTGTGATTGCGCCTCACATCGCATTGCTCATTCCCTCAGGCTTGTCTACTTTAAAATGAGGGAAATTGACTTACTGGCAAACCCTTTATTCAATATAGCGTGTAGTTTAGCGAAGTCAAGTAAATCCAAACAAAACCATCAGATAACATCGTAGGGCTGGTCAACTGTGGAGGCCCCCCACCCCGCTCTTCTCAGCTTGACCTTTTTTTTCCGCTTCACATCGACGCATCTATAGGCTTGCGCACCCTGCGATAGAAGACTTAGCTCGCGTTCGGACAGTTGACCTAATTGTCAATTGCCTAATCGTTCTTGTTGCAAATCATCCGTACAAAATTTATCTATTTTCCACTTATCTTTTTTAAAGAAAGCCCATTCAGTACTACTACTTACTCTCGCACTCCTCACAGCGGCCGCGTGTGCGCTCCCTCCACAGTCACCTCCAAATACGTTGTACTGCCATACAAATTGAGAAAGTACTGTCGGTTTGTCGCTAAGTTAATGTAAGGGGGGGGGGGGGGGGGGGAGGGGGGGGGGGACATTTGCAACAATAACACATGAGTCTCAGTATTTGATCGCCGTGAAACTAGGTCTTGTGACCGCAGCCTCGCTGTAGCACGGTCTTTTCTTTTAATGTTAATAAAACAACAAAACTTACTGCTCTTGACTAAATAACTTTTGGTGTTGAATAACTTGTAATGTTAATAATTTACGTTTTATTCAATTTCTTTCTGTAGCTTTTCAAACAAACGTTCATCCTTTAGAAAATGAGTTAATACGTTCAATCATTAATAATTTATTTTTTAGCCACCCCCTTTAAAGCCCCCGCAAATAATCAGAATGCATTTTTTTATTACCCCGCCCCACCAGCCCCCCCACGCCCGTCCGCGGATTAACGCAAGAGCGCCCCGATATAAACAGCCATCCGCGCATCACGATCACAGTCATGTCTACTGCTTTTAAACATTTAAATGGCTGGGGGGTTAGCAATTCACTAGAGCAGTTACCCCCGTGCGCTTGTTCAAGAGTTTCCTCTAACCGTCCCACCCCTCCACCTTCCCCAGCTCCACATGTATAGATCTGCTATGGGTTATTATATATGCTATTTGTCCAGCAGCTAGTCTTAAATACTCATTTGGTATTTAGAAACGCTCTGTGTGTTAGTAATGGTTATTTTGTCTGAATCACAGCAGTGTTGATATAGAGCAATATCGCATGGCTACTCGTGTGATTTTTGATAAAAGTTTGTGTGACTAACATGCTTGATGCTAAGTTATATTTGGTAAAATCGCCTTCCTGTTTTTGGCTCTGGTCACCTCTGCCCCACTACTGACTTACAGGCTCACTGTGAGCTGTTAGACAAAGATCAGTTGATGTTTGTACTGTGGTACACAATTCAAGCCAACATATAATTGGATTGCTTTTTAAAGGCTGAAATTAGATCACCAGGGGGAAATTAAGGAATAAAGAAGGCAGAGCGGTACAAATTAATGAGGCAGCTACTGTGGAATTTAAATGCTGATGCTGTCACAGACATACACACAGGTGCACATACACCCAAACACAAATTCTCTCTGGAGTAATACAACAGAAACAGGGAGGTGCCAGTGCCTCATGCCATGCGCCGGGGCTGGTGCTGGGCCTGCGCTCACTCTCGAACTGACACAGAAACTCCCTTGCCATCTGCTCTGAGAGCTGAACCGGCGACCTCTCAGGGAACTTATTCAAATGTCCACAGCTGTCCTCAAGCAGTCATTGCCTGGTATGGCATGGTCACACTACAGACAGGAAGACAAAGCACACAGACAGCAGCTTGCCTTTTGAACTGAAACAAATAGGCTAAAACTCACAATGGTGTATTTAACAGCTATTGTAAGCCATGATTTTACTTTTAAAAAAATGCCTGTGCTGATCTGCTGACGTTGTCTATTGAGGATTAAGTCTTTCAGCTGAGCAACATAGGCGTCTTGTAGTCAGTGTAGTCAATTTTTGTTGTCAGTATGCTGTTATTTTTTTTGTATAGAAAACACCTACCAATTTATTAAAATTACTACAGTAGTCGAGATTTGAAGTGGATCAAAAAAGTTAATTAAAATTGTCCTAATACAAGAACACATTTTGGTTTTAGGTTTTAGGACAACTTTGATGAAAGGTTTTGATCCACTTCAAATGTTGACTACTGTATATATTTTCTACATAACACCAAGTTCATTGAGAGCAGATCAAGTTTCAGAACAAAATCCACCACCTCAAGTAGCTCATGCATTGGTGTTGAGCACAGTTGATAGTTTGGCTGTTGAAATTGTTAAAGATCTGTAATGCAAGGACTTAAATGTGTAAATATTTAATGGCAAATTTTCTTTGTCTTTACTAGTGAATTTTTTGTATAATTATTTTAGATATTATAATTTTATCATATCTGGAATTACCGTGAAACTGGTTTGAAAATGTTTTTTTTTTAAATGTCTTATTCTTATTCGTATCATGGGAGTGGGTGGAAACAGGTGCTCGGCTTAATATTTTTGTGGAAACCAGAATACATTATTTTATTTTAATTTATTTATTTTCAGAACACCATCAAATTATTTTGTAAGAATATAGTCTGACTGTCTTTTGATTAATGTAATACATCCTTGCTGAATAAAAGTATTATTATTTTTTTATTATAAAAAAAAAAACTGACCCCAAATTTGTACACTGTAGAAATCGTATAAACTATAATACTGAAAATATTTAGTGAGACAACAAAAATACACCCAAAAAGTGCACACGCAATTCGTATCTTTTGTTGTGCATTTTGGTGAATCAGGACCTTGGTGTCCAGCCTCCTGTCTGTGAGGAAGTTCTGCCAGATAGTGCTGGAATCCCATCCGTAATGTGGTCTTAAGAGAAGCACATGGCACTAACTGCAGCTTCCTGCTGGGGGAGGTGACAGGCCTGGCACGCTGACGGGTCACACGGTGACAGATGGAAGAACTGTGTGAGATAAAGAAAAGGAAAAGTGAAAGAACACCTGAACACTCTCACACACACCTCAAGCTTTTCCACACCTTGTCCAGCTCTGTCTCATGCTCTTTTTTTGAATAGTGTTTTTTTTTATCTCTTTTGGTTTCCTTTGTTTTACCCATCATCTGTCTCAGCAAACATTGTTATATGTGAATTACATACAATTAATTTGATTAATTAATCTGCATATCACATAATTAATTCAGTTTTTTTTATTATTGATTGCCAGCCCTACTATTTTCCTCATTTTCCTGGTTTCATTTTAATCAATGAAGAGTCAATCAGCCACTTTTCCCCTCAGGGAGTTTCAGACAGATTTGAGAGGATTTCATTTCAAGCTCCACATGATTGGACATTTCCAAGTGATTTGCCACTGGGCCTTTGGAATTATTCACAGGTATTTATATACATTAATGCCAGACAATGAGAGCATCAGGAGCGGTGGTTTACTCAAGGACAGACACCGTGTGCTTTAAGCAGATTTAATCTGGTCATTCAGTTCCAGGGATCATAGCTAAATCCTCTGTAGAAATTAGACAACTATGTTTGTCTGCACTCTATTTCAGTATAAATGTGTGATGCCAGTGCATATGAAACTTTGATACTTACGGCATGTCCCACAATTTTATCTACCATTCGTTTTTTAAGGCAGCAACATAGCTACTTTTATATTAACCATCACACATTTGATTGTAATTATCAAAATTAAGATCTCACAGTATCTTCTACTTCCCTTTGAAGGGATCGTTCACCCAAAAACAAAAATATCGTTATCATTTACTCACCCTCATTTTGAGCTTCTATCTTCTGTTGAACACAAAAGAAGATATTGTTTTCATGAATGTTAGTAACCAAACATTTGACGGTGGCCATTGACTTCCACAGTATTTTTTTCTCCATTCTAGGGGAGGGTGTGCAGGCTGTGGGAACGCTCATACCAGGTTTGTAACAACTTGGGAGTAAATGTTGACAGAGTTTTCATTTTTTGGTGAACTATCCCTTTAATTTGTATATATTCAAATATTAAATTTAAATACACCCTTTTATTTCACAGCTGTGTCGCTCTTTGTCAACATTTTTTTTGTATTTTATTTTAGAATTTTTATATTATTGTGTTGGTGTGTGCGGAGATCTGTTGAAACTAAACAGTTTGAAACTGTAGTCTTGCATGAACGTATTTCACATTATTTATGTATTTATTTTTGTGTCTGTGTCTTCATATTAAATGAAATGCAAGGAAGTGGAAATGGAAGCAGTAGATGCACATGAACATACCTCTGAATTTACACCCCGCCCGCCCCCCAACTGTTAATTTTCGGTTTTGTGTTCTATTTTGCCAGTAGTAAAGAATCAGTGAAATATATTGTTTCCACGAACGTGAAAGCTTTGTTTGCATTCCAAATTCATTTTCAGTCATTTTGGGATTATGGATTCCTAAACCCATGTAATGAATGCCAGAATGGCACTGAACACAAAGTATGCATTTTACATATCAAAAGCAGCTTGTTGTCTTCCTCGCATGCCAATGGTGCTTCCCATCCGGCTTCCTGCTCTGCTGTCTGGGCCTGGGGAAGCTGTGCTTGATTTCCTCTCCCCACGGGTGGCTTCAGACATTTAGACAACAGGGGAAAGCAGCTGCTGTTGCGATCTTTATCCATTAACACATCTCAGTCACAGAGAGCAGAACGCAACAACAGTGTTCATTCGTTTCGGCTCGGCCGTGTCGCTGTCTGGAATAAAATCAATGTTGCACCCCGTCGTGGATCTTTATGAGATATTCAACACAGTGGCTTTGTTACAGAGCATCCATGCAGCACGGCCCACAGGCAGGCCCGAGTTATTGATGATGATGATGGTGATGCAAGCAGGTGAATGTGTTGGCGGCTGTCAGACGGACAGAGGGACTGATGGGATACTGGTGCCATAATTAGGCCGGGGAAACCCTGGGTGGGCAAGCAGCAGACCATCTGGCCTCCAAGCGAGTGTTGTGCCACCTGAACAAGGTCAACCTACAAGGAGAGGGTCATTAATCAGGCTGGGTTAACAGTGCAGCGAAACGTGAGCTGCTGAGACAGGAAGTCAGACAGGTTTTTGCCCACCTCAATACCTCAACAGCACAACCACGTCCTAATAAGAAATACAGAGCGCATGGAGACAAGTCTGTTTGTGGGAATAAGGGAACTTGCATTTGCAAGTCAATTTGACATTTTTTGCAAATCAATTTTGTCAATTTGACAGCTAATTTCTTTTTTTTGACGTGTCTCTTTTGGAAGTAAATTCGGCATGCTAAATTGAGCATTTCTGCGGATGTTTGCCCCAGAGGAGCACTTCACCAAACAAAACCCTTTTAATTTCTGTTTTAAACAAGCTCATATAAATCATTAATGACTCTGGCCATGCAATCAATCACTTAGATCGCACTGAAAATCTACACACACACAAAACACATAAACTGAATGATTTTAGAAATGGCTCAGGGCGCACAGAGAACACCTTTTGGACACGAAGCAATTTGCATGTGAATGAAGAGAAGATCTGTCAAAGGGTATCGGCAGTAGATCTGTTCACGCACTGACCTTGCAGAAAGTCACCTACGGCTCGGAGCTGAAAGCACAGTTGCACTGAGTGCTGGTTACAGATAAAAAGAAAACAAGGACGAAAGGGGTCTTGGGAGATGTCTAGAAAAACATGTGCAATCAGGAGCACTTGTTTATGAGAATGATGTTCATCATGTCATTTTATCTCTTCATGTTCGAATTTTCAGACATATTGAAATGCTTCACATAACCTTTTTAGGTACTTTTTGGGACACGTGTGGGTGATATAAATTTGAGTCCAATGCAACACAGTTCAACCAACGTCATTTGCCGCACATATTCTCCCATCATGTTTATATTATATATATATTATATATTATATATATTCTATCTATACATTATATATATATATATATATATATATATAGATCAGACAGTATCTATTTCAATGTTTCCTTAGCTGAATGAAAGTTATATTTATATAACAAAGACATGTATCATTTTATTTAATGTTAACTAATATATTGAAATGCTTCACATTGCCTTTTAAGGTACTTTAAGTCCACCATCATTTTTACATTACTTTTAGAAAAAAGAAGAAAAACTATAAATTATAATATTGCAAAGTGCTACTAATTTTACTTTATTGTTGCCTTTGTGAACGTAAGATATTTCTTTCAAAAACAAAATCTTATGAAACTTTTGTGCGTGTGTATAAATTAAATATCTGAAATAGTTTTGGACTTATTATTTAAATCATATACTTGTATGAATGAGCTGTATATTCTTATTCCATTTGCGGTACATCTATTTTTATAGGGACTCTGTAACAATGTGTGTCTGTGTCTCCTCAGGCTTGCGGCCAGTGAACAGTGACCTGTGTCTGGGCGTTTCTCCTAACACCACCCAGCTCTGCCATATTCCATGTCCTGTGGAGTGTGAGGTGTCCTCCTGGAGCGCATGGGGGCCCTGCACCTTTGAAAACTGTCAGGATCAGTCCACAAAGAAAGGTAAGCTTGAACTACAGGACCACTTCATCTTTTACAGTTGTGTTTGGGGAGCGGTCGTTTCACCCATCTCGCTAAAACAGAGCAGATCAATAAAACATCCTCTTTCATTGTAAATCACTTGAATTGTGTACGGGAAGCCTTTCAACACATAACTCACTCCGCCCCAGCTCTCACCTCTATCTGCGCCATCAGCATCCGGGCCATAAACTTATCAACGCCTGCTGGGGCAGAAGATTCATTTTCTCAACGGTTTATGAACCACGAGCATTGTAGAGGGAACAACAAACAAAAGGGGCTCACAGAAAAATAAAACATGTCAGGAAATAGACAAAAGACAAATCAAGGGTTAGATGGCTTCAAAGCGACAAACACAAGCTTCAGATGGTCTCTGGAAGGAACCCAATCTGCTGGATTCACAGGATGGTGGTTTACCGAATGCTGCTGACAGTTGGTATAGTGTATCAAAGGTGCTGGCACGCTGACTGCTTTCCTCGTTAATTATGGCTGGGACAGCGACCCGTGCAATGACTAATGCATATTGACTCTTTCCTAATGAAGCGACTCAAAAGGATGGGATGGGAGGAAATTCGCCACCATGCATCTTAATGATGGATTCTCTGTGAATCTGTGTTCCACTCTCTCTTTTCAACGCACACAGTTCATACTTCATGCCATATAGCTGTAATGGCAGGTCTCAGCACTTGTGTATGTACAGTATGTGGGCTCTCATTATTCAGGGAGATGTGGCGAAAGCAGTGAAGGCTTCTTTTTTATATACATACAGTATCTCCCGCACAAGGACAGTATAGAACAACATGGTGCTACAACATCAGTGCTTATTACATTAACAAAACACATCCGTGATCATTAGCTTTAGGGCCATGGATATAAAATCTGTATTGAGGCAAAGTTGGGCAAAAATTTAGAAAATAAAATGTGTGAGTTTGAGGAATTTCAATTGAATTGCCAAAACAGCACAAGAGTTTGAACTGGGATGAAAGTAAGATGAATTTAGTGACATTATTTGAATTTAATATATTTATATATTATTCAAAATATATATTGTATAGATTTATTTTACTTTACTTGTACTATATACTAAATTTAATATTACATATTTTAATATTTAAAATGTATGTATTCAAAGGACTTTATATTCACTGTTACCTGTTTATGCCAAATCTACAACAATATTTAACAATATTTCAAGTATTTTGATTTAGATAACATCGAATGTTTCTGAAAATCTTCACAATCTCAATTCACATTCTAGAATTAAATTTTAACCAAATTCTTTTTTGCAACAGAACTCAATTTGCAATAATGCTGTGCAGTCCTGGTTTGATGTCACGCAACAACCAAATCCAGTGCTGTCTTACCGTCTACAAATGATGAATGTAGATATGAACTGTTATTAAAACAGCAAGATTGTTGTTTTGTAATATATCAGTAATCTTTATTATAGCCTCAACAAGCTACAAAAATAAGCTTGATGGGAGATAAAGTACAAATTACATGTGACATCTCAATAACATGTCAGTGTGCACCTTAGACGTGATGACCCATGAGATCCTGATGAGATTTTTGTGCGGCTGTGCCTTTTGTCTAGTTTTGATTAACAGGGGCTCATATAAAACCCAGTATTGTGCTTTTGTCTGATAAAGAGACAGAGGCAGCATGTGCCATCAGACACCTCCGGGCTGACTGACAGAACGTGATACAATCCCCTTATACACCCACAATGAGCTCTACGCTGACCTTCTGATTAAATAAAGCCAGGAGGAGAGCGCAGGACAGAAGTCATCAGAAAAAGGGACAACACTGGCATGTCCAACTAACTCCTAAAGGCCCCCCTCTCCCATATTACCTTATCGGCCCCAGACAGCAATGTGGATTAAACCAGAGGCCAGGGAGCAGAGAGAGGAGGGTGATGGCAGGGTACGTGTAGGTGACTTTGCGCCGGTCATGAGTCCAGTCCACCCATTTTTATTCCTCTGGAGCCCTTTTCCTGCCCTTGAATGGGAATACCCCTGGCGTCAAAGCCTCTTCTGTATTAATGGATTGCTGAATGCATTAGTCCCTTTGGTGAAAGGCAAGCATAATGAGGGAGGAATAATAATATTCATTATGATGAGCTGCTCCAATAATTTCTGTCATCTTGCACGCTTAATGGACCGATATGTTTAATGTAATATTACAGTGATTGTGCAATGACACACTGTGACAGTTTAGAGGGCTAACGCAAGGGATTGCACCGGCTAGTCGATTTGTTCAGACACTAGTCGGGCAAGCGTTGGCTCAGTGTGAACTTCAGGAGAAAAATTTATCTGTCCACAAACTGCTTTATTGGGAGATACATGAATAAAATGTATGACTAATTCAAAAGAATGACTGTCCAAATAGGGTAAAGTGATTATTTTATGTATTCTTTGTAAATATTTGTATATAATAATACTAATAATAATAATTGTTATTAATATATATTTTTTATATAGTAATGGATACTTTATAGTACAGATTATTATATTTTATTAATATTGTTATATACTATTTGAATATTTATTAAATTTTAGATGTTTAAAACTCTTTTAGTTTTCATTTCGTTGTCATGTTCTTGCATAATTGTATCATTAGTATTATTATTATTACATATTTCTATTAGCCGTATTTTGATTCGACTTTTAGTACTTCAATTAAAGTTTTTTTTTTTTAGTTTTATATATTATATTAATTTATTATATTAATTTAAACAATTATCAATAAATTATTATATTAATTAAATAGATTTCATATTATCTTTAGTTCAGTTAACGAAGTTAAGGTTTTTGTTGGTTGTTGTGTGGTATAATGACCTGTAATTGCCTATTTGAAATCATGTGAATGTGAAAGCTTGTTGAATTTGCATTGTGCAATAAACTAAAACTTTGAACAGATACATTTACTAATAAATTACTTTTTGGGTTGACTGTTTGACTAGTTTACATGATTCAACCCTACTTGCGCTCTTTACTCCCACTGATTAACTCAATGGAGTGAATCAATAACAAGAATGACTTTGAGTCCCATCCGTGTTCTTCGACAGGTTTCAAACTGAGGAAAAGGAAAATCATGAATGAGCCCACAGGTGGCACAGGAAATTGCCCCCACCTGACGGAGGCAATTCCCTGTGAGGAGCCCAGTTGCTATGAATGGCTGTTGGTGAAGTTGGAGGAGTGTGTGCCTGACAATGACAAAGTATGTGGACCGGGAACCCAGAACCCACAAGTACAGTGCGTCAACAGTGACGGTAAGTGATACATACACCTTCCATCTGCATGATATGGGACTGTCCACTCATAAGCATTCAAGCTAATTAAAAATCTTTGCCTGAATAGACTTTCTATTTAAGGGTCATGCCCAGGCGTGCAGTGTGTCGGATGCAGCAACAAACCCAGATTGTTTTGTTCTTGTACAGCTGGGTCCATTCTTGAACTCTGTCCATAGGGCTTATGGTTCTGGACTCACGCCCAATGCCGTAATTGCTGTTTGTGCACAGGCGGCTGGTAGTACTTCTCTATTGTTAGAGTGGCCAGAGGGGAAATTCAGAGCAATAAGAAGTGTCACTGCTGCCTTTTACTCTTCAGAACACAAAGCCACATGTGCTGGGGCGGTCTACTGTCTGACTAGCTCAAAGGCCCCAAACTCTCCAATAGCGTCTGGATGTTATTGGCTTGACTGACTATACACGGTAGCTAGGGAAACCAACACCAGCACCATCTGTGAGATCAGAGAAAAATACAGTTTACCTGGGGACAAGCACATGCCTGGATCTGTGACCATAGCTGATACTAATGCCGCAATATACTGAAAGAGAGGAGAGCTGGGATGGCTGTAACACTTCTGTAACTTTTTGTGGTAGGTTGTAACTTGTTGTAACACTATTAGAAAACATGGACATCCGTTTCAATTATTGTAATTCCAACACCCACAAGTTATTTTAAGCATTTTATTTCAAAAAGGTAAAAAATACAAACAAATAGGTGAATTATTGAATAAATATACTACTTTTTTTTGAAAGAAAGAAATAAATTAATACTTTAATTCAGCAAGGACAAATTAACTTGATCAAAAGTGACAGTAAATACAATTATGATGTTACAAAAGATTTATATTTCAAATAATTGCTTTTGAATGTTCTATTCGTCAAAGAATACTGAAAAAATATATGTTTGCAAAAAAAGCTGTTTTCAACATGATAATAATAAGAAATGTTTCTTGAGCAGCAAAATCATATTAAAAATCATATTAGATCATAAAAATTATTTAAAAAGCATATTAGAATGATTTCTGAAGGATCATGTGACTGGAGTCATTCATGCAGAAAAATAGCTTTCCTCACAGGAATAAATTACATTTTAATAAATATTAAAATAGAAAAGAGTTATTTAAATTATAATAATATTTCAAATTGTTACTGTTATATATATATATTGTCGCGGGGTGAATGAGAGCACAGACTCGGTACTGGTCGAAAGAGCCCCGGAGGGTGATTTATTTGCACACACACACACTGATCACACGTGCCCTTGATGACTGGTGCTCGGTGCCCGTCTCACACTGGTGCTCGTGGGGTGAAGTGCCGTGGTGCAGATCCCTCTCCCTGGGTGCCTTCGGAGTCTGTGAACAAAGAGAAACAATTAATGCAGCCGGAGCATTGGGGTGCCTCTCCGCTGGTGTCTCTTCTCCTGGCTTTTAAGGCCAGCGGGAACGAGCTCCAGGTGCGCCACTCATCGCGCACAGGTGTTGTGCGTCGGTGATCAGTGTGGCAGCGGCGTTTCCAGGGCGACGCTAATCTGGACTCGGGATACTCGCCACATTCCCCCCCCCTAGGCGTCGCCCTGGTCCTGTGGGGAAACACACAACTCGTTGTGGGGGTATTACGGGGGGGGGATTTCTGGTTACCTGCCAGACCTGCCCAACCGGACCAGCCCCGGGAGAGACCGTCCGCATTCCCGTGTTCGGCCCCGGCCCGATGTTGTACCTGGAAGCAGAAGTCCTGGAGTGCGAGGAACCACCGTGTCACCCGGGCGTTTGTGTCCTTCGCCCGGGACATCCACTGCAGGGGCGCATGGTCAGTGACGAGGGTGAACCGGCGGCCCCACAGGTAATATTTTAACTCCAGGACTGCCCACTTTATGGCCAGGGCCTCTTTCTCCAGGGTGGCGTACCTGGTCTCCGCGGGGGAGAGTTTCCGGCTGATGTAGACTATGGGGTGTTCCTCTCCATCCCGGAGCTGGGAGAGGACTGCCCCTAAACCGGTGCCGGAGGCGTCCGTATATAGGGTGAAGGGGCAGCCGAAGTCTGGGGCATGCAGGACCGGGGAGGACGTCAGGGCCGTCTTGAGGGCCTGGAAGGCGGCTTCGGTCTCGGGAGTCCAGTTTATCCTCTCCGGCTGCCCCTTCTTGGTCAGGTCTGACAGGGAGCAGGCTATAGAGGAGAAGTTCGGAATGAAGCATCGGTAGTAGCCCGCCAACCCCAAAAAGGCCCGCACCTGGGTCTTGTTGGCGGGACGCGGGAACTCCTTTACCGCCTCGACCTTTTTGTCCTGGGGCATGATGAGCCCTCTTCCAATTTTGTACCCCAGGTATTTTGCTTCGGTGAGGCCGAGGTGGCACTTCTTGGGGTTGGCCGTCAGGCCAGCCCGCCGGAGCTCCATCAACACCCTCCGTAGACGCTCTAGGTGAGTCTCCCAACCCTCGGAGTGAATGACGACATCATCCAAGTAAGCCGCGGCATAGGCTTGGTGGGGCCGGAGCAAGATATCCATCAACCGCTGAAACGTGGCTGGTGCCCCGTATAGGCCGAAGGGTAGCACCCGGTAATGCCAGTGGCCATTGGGAGTGCTAAAGGCTGTCTTCTCCCGGGACTCGGGGGACAGGGGCACCTGCCAGTAGCCTTTGGTGAGGTCCAAGGTGCTGATGTAGCGAGCCTTGCCCAGCCGGTCCAGGAGCTCATCCACCCGCGGCATGGGATAGCCGTCAAAGGCCGAGACTTGGTTGACCTTCCTGAAGTCATTACAGAACCGGAGGGTGTTGTCCGGCTTTGGAACCATCACGATGGGGCTGGCCCACGGGCTACGGGAGGGCTCGATGATTCCGAGTTGGAGCATCTTCTTGACTTCCTCCTCTATAGCCGGCCGGCGAGCTTCCGGTATCCGGTAGGGCCGCTGCCGGACTACGACTCCGGGTGGTGTGCGGACCTCGTGCTCTATGACGGTAGTTCTGCCCGGGGTCTCACTGAACACATCCCGGAACTGACTGACCAGGGCCTCGAGCTCCGTTTTCTGGGTCGCCGACAGCAGCGGTTCCATGTCCCCTACTGGGGGCCCGGTATGGGCTAGCGCGGCCAGTTGCTCGGGCCGGGGAACCCACTTTTTGAGCAAGTTGACGTGGTAGATTTGCTCCGTCCGTCGGCGGCCCAGTTGCCGCACCCGGTACGTCACCGGTCCCATCCGTTCCACTACGGTGTAGGGACCCTGCCAGGTCGCCAGAAACTTGCACGCAGCTGTCGGGACCAGTACCACCACTCGATCGCCCGGCTGGAACTCCCGGGCCTGGGCGGGCCGGTCGTACAGCCATTGCTGGGCGCGCTGGGCGGTCACGAGATGTTCCTTAACCAGCGGCATGACCCGGTCTATCCTTTCCCGCATCTCCCGCACGTGCTCGACGAGGCTACGAAGTGGGGCGGGCTGGTTCTCCCAGGCTTCCCGAGCCACGTCTAGAAGGCCCCTGGGCTGTCTCCCAAACAGCAGTTCGAAGGGGGTGAAGCCTGTGGAGTCCTGTGGTACTTCCCGGACTCCAAAGACAATGTACAGGATCATGAGGTCCCAGTCACGCCCAACCTCGGCCACCACCCGCTTCAGCATCCGCTTGAGCGTCTGGTTAAACCGCTCCACCAGGCCATCCATCTGCAGGTGGTAGACCGACGTCCTCAACTGTTGGACCTTGAGGAGGTGACAGAGGTCCGCCATGACCCGGGACATGAAGGGGGTACCCTGTTCAGTCAGGATTTCCTTCGGGATCCCGACGCGGCTGGCCAGCAGAAAACACCCCCCAAACGGCTCGCGGGCAATGTTCTTGGCGTTGGCCACCCGAAGAGGAATGGCTTCCGGGTACCGGGTGGCATAGTCCAGGATGACCAGGATGTGCTCATGTCCCCGGGCAGACTTCGGCAGCGGTCCCACCAGATCCATCCCGATCCGCTCGAAGGGCACATCGATGACCGGTAGTGGAATGAGCGGGCTGGGGGGGGAGGACGGCACGAAGACGTCTGCTGGCAGGTGGGACGCTACGGCAGAACTGTTTTACTTCCGCCTCTAGCCCGGGCCAGTGGAAATGGTCCCGGATGCGTTGGACGGTATTGTCAGCTCCTAGGTGACCCGCCATTGGGTGGCTGTGTGCCAGCTCCATGACAGTCTCCATCTTGGTGGTAGGCACTACCAGGAGTAATTTGTCCTCCCCCCGCATGTGGGCGACATAGTACAGCAGACCATTGCGTATTTCAAAATGAGGGAGGGGGTGGGGCCCCGGGAGCCAGTCTACCTCATCAATGCGGCGCACTTGATCCCAGCAGTTCCGTAGGCGGTCGTCCTCGCGTTGTTCCCTTCCGAACGAGCCCCCGGTCGTGACCTGGGAAAACACATCGAGGTAAACAGATGGCAGGTTAGGAGGCTGACACTCACCCTCCCTCTCGCTGTCCGTCGCTAGGTAGACCGGCCTGGGGCTGGGCGGTCCCTGACGGGGTCGCCGTGGCCCGTTCCGGGCGGTACGGCGTGGCTTCCTGGATCCGAGGAGGAGCTTCTGGAACCCCGGCCAGTCCCGTCCCAGGAGCAGAGGTACAGGGAGATCCGGCACAATGCCCACCTCGATGGCCCAGGTCCCGGGCTCCGCCGAGATCCGCACCGTCCGGGCCGCTACCCAGCGGGTGTCTCCGTGCACACACGTCAGCGGCAACTGGGATTTCTGCTCGGGCCGGGGTCGTACCAGGGACGGTTGCACGAGGGTGACTGAACTGCCGGAGTCCAAGAAGGCCTGGACGGGTTTCCCATCCAGTTGTACCATCCTGCTGGGGCCCGGCGGACGTCCGTCCTGGTGCAGGAAACACCCCGCCACCCATGCCCGGGCCGTCGGAGCTGGGGGTTCCGTGGGCATTGGCTCATCCACCACGTCGGGGACCGCTGGTCTGCTGCCTGGTCGCGGTGCACCTTCGAGCGGACACCGCTCCATCACCCTGCGGGGCGCCAGGCCCGCTCTCTCCCCTGCCTCGCGGGCGTTCGTTGCCACCGCCAGCTCGACCGCCTCTACCAGGCTGTGGACATCCTGGGGGTTTCGCATACTGACCGGGCGCCTCAGCGGGCGGGGCAGGGCCCGTAGCAGTCGGTCGATGAGTACTTTCTCAGCCACCTGATCCGGGGTTGGAGACCCCGCGAGAAGCCACAGGTGAGTCAATCGGGCCAGTTGCGCGGCTTGCGCTCACTGGCTGCCGTTCATCATAGGTCCATTGATAGAACTGTTGCGCCGCCCCCATGGGCGATAGGCCCACCCGGGCTAGGATTTCGGCTTTGAGCTCGTCATACTGTTCATTCCGGGGTGCCCTCAGGGCATAGTAGGCCCGCTGCGCTTCTCCGGTGAGGAAGGGGGCGATGATGCGAGCCCACTCTTCCTGGACCCACCCCTCCCGGGCCGCGATGACCTCAAACGTGTGGAGGTAAGCCTCGATGTCGTCGTTCTCGGTCAACCGGACGAGGTATTGGTGCGCTCTGACCGGCGCTTCCGGGAGGGGCAGGCACCCCGCCACGCTGGCCTGCAGCTGTTCCACGACCCAGTTAGTATACTCCTGCTGGGCTGCCAGTCATTTGGTAAACTGCTGCTGGCGGGCCGAGAACTCCGTGAGGCGGCGGATGACCTCTTCCATATGTCCGGGGGAAGAGAGCGGTTTCTCCTAGAAGAAGCACAGATATCGTTAAGGCCACCTGGCGGTACCCGTCTGTGTCTCAATTCACTTGTTATGCCTGCATTCTCCATCATATGTCGCGGGGTGAATGAGAACACAGACTCAGTACTGGTCGAAAGAGCCCCGGAGGGTGATTTATTTGCCCACACACTGATCACACGTGCCCTTGATGACTGGTGCTCGGTGCCCGTCTCACACTGGTGCTCGTGGGGTGAAGTGCCGTGGTGCAGATCCCTCTCCCTGGGTGCCTTCAGATTCTGTGAAATAAGGAGAACAATCGTTAATGCCGCCTGGAGCTCTGGGGTGCTCTCCCGCTGGTGTCTCTTCTCCTGGCTTTTAAGGCCAGCGGGAACGAGCTCCAGGTGCGCCACTCATCGCGCACAGGTGTTGTGCGTCGGTGATCAGTGTGGCAGCGGCGTTTCCAGGGCGACGCTAATCTGGACTCGGGATACTCGCCACAATATATGCAAACAAAAAAGAACATGGAACACAAATGACTTAAAATTGCTTATGCTCTCTGTGGATTTACAGTTATTACATTGTTTACTCTTACTGTTTGAGAAGCTTTTGTCAAAAGCCACTTTTATATCTAATTATGTAGTGCTGGAAAATCTCCCATCTGTCTTGGTTTTGATTTACATTATTTATACAGCCTAAAACTTCATCGATATTTGAGAAATGAAATGACCCAGCTATGTTGTACTAACAGTTTTTTAATGGGATTTTATGGATGAACACTTCGCTCTCGTTGATGAGGGAGTGAAATTCAGTGCCGCAAACCTGCAATTCTGATCTAATTAATTTCATATAATAGAGACTAGAGCATAGCTGAGTGAATACTTTCCAAACCAAATGGAAAGCCTGTCTCCAACTTGTGGAAATGAAATAGGTTAATTCAGTGAGCTTATCAAAAATAATTAACCTTAAATGATTGTGGATATGAGGGACAAGTAGAATATTCCGTTTTTTAAAATAGAACCACCAACTCTGTGACTTCTTTTTCTTTGCCTTCTGTATTGTTAATGTCTTGTCTGAAGTTGCGGCTCGACTCGGCTTGCATTAATGAATCAATTATGAGCGCACACCGTAATTGTATTTTACATCCTCACATTTCGCTCCTTGTTCCAGTAAATTTCAGTGTGTGGACATGGCAATTACTGCGACATTCCAGAACCTCAGCATTCACATCGCTAATGAGGACTCGGGGGAGAGAGAAATGCAGAGAGTAAGGACAGAAAGAGAGAGGCAGAGAAAGGCTCCTGTGTGTGTATGTGTGTCTGTGTGCAACTCAATCAGTTTTGCAAGGCTCATAATCAAGCATCCCATTCACACCAACTGAAGGTGTCATACTGCATGTGCCTCAGCTGTCACCACAGAGACGACTGCCACCTCCCCCTGGCCCTCCAACCAACCTCATCTCCCAGACAGTTACCCTGAAACACCTTCCTTAACATGCCACGTGTAACAACTGTACTTTATATAGCACACAGATTCTATAGCTTTAGCAGCCATGTATTAAACAGTTTGATGACCATTTAATTAAATAAAGAAACTGATCACCCTGTATTAACCCTAAAATGCATAGCTCAATTTTCTCCTTTTGAATATATATATGTGGGTCAAAATAGTCTGGGATAAAATATGATGCATGCATGCTATAGCACTGCTTGTTTTGTCATTGAAATGGTAATTTAATGATTTAGGTCAGATTTTGCCTGGGGAACAAAATGCCTTAATAAACATACTAAATATGTCATTTCAAACCTGTATGACTCTCTCTCTCTTCTGTGGAACACAAAATAATATATTTTAAAGGATGTTTTTACTTTTTGTGTCTATACAGTGAAGGCATGATACCAAAACAACATTCTGGACACCCTTGGACTTTCGATGTAAAAAAAAAAAAAAAAAAAAAAAATATATATATATATACATTGTGTTTCGGGAAAAGAAAATAAGTCATACAGTATTGGCAAAACAAAAGGAAGAAGCAACAATACTGGGTAAATCATAAAGACATACTTTTGTTCCTTTTTTACATTTTGTAAATACAGTATATACTATGAACTTTCCCTATATTATATAGATCGTGTGGTCTGACAGTTTTCATATTATTTGTCCATATATGAATATATGAAAACATATATACAAAAACTGAAAGGAACACTGGCCATTACTCTGTTCCTCCCTGCAACACATTGACCCATTTAAGTCCAGATACCTTGCTGTAGTGAGGAATAATATGATTTGTTCAAGGTCACCTCTTTCTTTGTCCTTCCTCGCAGATGGGTAGATGGTGAATATGTTGTTCTGGCACCAGTGGCAAGTCGCCTATATAAATGAAATTAACTCTGTTAGTCCCTCAGAGTCAGTCTGCATTTAACTGAACTCCCTCTCTCCCTCATTAACTTTGGGAAGAGTAGAGTGCAGCCTCATCAGAATGTGACAGCGCTCAATAGAGGAAATGTCAGATGCCGTCTGGTACTTTTCCATCAGGGGACAGTCAGACGCAGGTGAGGTTTAACACTCTGAGCTGTATAAGGGCTAGACGTACAGCTGATATTACATTTTCCCCAGCGTGTACTCACTGAGTTATTCATGAGGACAGTTGATTTGTTTTTTTCCCCAAGTCTGTGAGATTTGCCTTATGTGCAACTTTTTCTTTTCTTTTCATTTTTTTTTTTTTAAATCCAAGATGGTGACCAGATAATGGGCTAAGCTAAGCTTTAAAGGGGTCATATGATGCTTTTTTAAAGATCATTATTTTGTGTATTTGGTGTAACAGAATATGTTGACATGCTTTAATGTTCAAAAAACAAATTATTTTCAAATATGTAATTATTTAAGTATCTATGCCCGCATCTCCACCCAAATTGCTACGCCCTTTCTCTACCCAAAGGCCCTACTTCCGACAAGCACAGTCTGCTCTGATTGGCCCGCTGACACAGTGCATTGTGATTGGCCAAACACCACAAACATTCGTCGGAAATGTAACGCCCCTTACCATAATTGCGAGCTTCATCTTTCAAAATAAATGTAAAGACAGAGCCTGAAAGGGGAACAGAGTCTCGTGACAGACACAGTGATGAATATGTGTTTGCAGTACACAAGCCATGGTTAAGAAAGCTGACTCCACTGTGATGTGTCTTCAACCTCGCTCACGTGGCTCTCTCTCTCTCTCTTCTCTCTCTCTCTCTCTCTCTTGCGCTCTCTCTCTCTCTCTCGCGCTCTCTCTCTCTCATCTCTCTGCTCGCGCTCTCTCTCTATCTCGCTCTCTCGCGCTCTCTCTCTCGCGCTCTCTCTCACACACACACACAAACACACACACACACACACACACACGATGCGCCAAAAAACTCCGCATTGAACAGTCAATAGCAAATACTTAAAAAAATAACAAAACAGTAGCTGATTCAGAAAAGCACCAGACTGTCATAGCAAAGTCGGAATTTACATCCTCTCCTAGGTTCACGAAATGGTCGTCCATATAATGCATTGCTGTTCTGTTGTAAGTATTTTTAAAGATTCCTAAATGCATCTACTTTGGAAGGCCAAATAAAGTGCTTTTACTTTCACACTGAAACACACAGCGTCTCCCTGACAGGCTGCTTCAACACTAACTGCGGTTACCGAAACCACGCCTTCTTTCTTTGCGTGAACATTTGGGCGGCATTATGCAAATATTTCCACATAGTGAGGTAGATATGTGGGGGCGTGTTAGAACGAGCCATTTTAGGGGGGCGTGGCAGATTCTTAACTTTGATAAAGAATATCTCTTGGTTTGAGACTTTAGTCTTTGCAACTTCAGGGATCTTATCTATGCACATCAGCTTGTAACACTCCAAAAGAGAAAGGGAAACTTGAAATCGCATCATATGACCCCTTTAAACTTCTAAAAAGGCCACATACATATCTGAATGGACTGTAATGATTATTTTTTTCTTGACGTGAACTGCTGTGTATAAAGATCAGCGGTGTGCGGAAATCTAACTCTTTCCCACTCCCAATCTCAACCAATCCTCATTGTTCCCTAGTGCCTCCCCTCTTCTCTCAATTATTGATTCCTGTTGTCTGGTGCTGATGAGAATAGATCTGTTGTGTCCCATGGGGTCCCGCTGTGTCATCTGACTCAGTGGGTTTCACCGATCGATACAGCGGCTGGTACACAGTCCACAGAGGGGTTGGTGTCCAAAACTAGGTCTTTCAGATAACCTCTGTGAGCAAAGTATGTTTTGTTGTTTTGTTTTTTCTTGTTTTACTTTGATTTGATAGTTTGATTTTCTTTTTGCTCTGATTTGTTTTGATTGTTTCTTGTTTGTTTGTTTTTTGATTGTTTGATTTTCTTTTTGTTTTATGTTTGTTTTTCTTTTTGTTTTGTTTGATTTTATTATTTGTTGTTGTTTGATTTTGCTTTGTTTTATTGTTGCTATTAAAACAATTAAACTAATTTAATAATAAATAATAAATAATTTTGTTGTTATAAAAAATAAAAAAAAAATATTGATCCTTTCATGTATAAGACATAAAGATTTAAGTTAAATGTTATACACTAAAAACATGTCACAATATACGTTACGTAGGTGCAATTGCTGCATTGGTTGTTTTTCTTGGACAGCATTTACGTATAATCACATGTGATTGTGTGATTGCAAATATCGGCGGATCATCGTCCCTCTTGGGTGCACAGCTGTCACATCCTGTTTGACATTGAAAGAGTAATCTAAAATTTATGTGCAAGAAGCACATTAAAGTTTACTGAACTACATTCTACTGTTAAACTTTTGGGCTTAATGCGTGCCATAACTATGCAAAGGGGTTCTATATGCAATTTACCCTTGTCCTTGGAGATTTTTATTCTAGGAATTAGCAATGGGTCGTTAGTAAAAGGGACACAACTGAGAGTGTTGTCCTGTCCCTATGATAATAGGGGCCCACTAAGGTCTTATATGTTATAGGGGACATTGGGAACATGCCCATCCAAATTTTGTCTTGGGCCCTTTGAATTTTATCAATGTTTCGGTTTATGCATACATACTGTATACTGTATGCAGTGTTAATGTGTAAATGGGTGGTTTTCACTGAGTGTTTGTGTACTGTGCACAGTCTGGCATGGAGTAGAGATGACAGCACTTGGTGGTGCATCACTTGCACAGTGTGAATTCTCTGTGTGGGTAGATTTATTTGCACTGAGTGAGATGTGTATTAATCTTCACACAATTTAACACAGCATCAAATGAGTGAGGTTTCGCTTTGCTTGACTTTTGTCTTTTTGGAACCCATTTGTGTATTTCTATGTGGATATTAGTTTTTAATTTGCTAGAGTTTGCCCTTTCATACTCAAATGTTTGGTGGTTTTCCGGGATCCTTATTTAGGATGTGAGAATATAACAGACCCCGTGTTTTGTTGTTCTCAGGTGAATACGTGGATAGGCAACTGTGCCGGGACGCCATCCTTCCCATGCCTGTGCTGTGCGAGGTGCCCTGCCCCAAAGACTGTGTGCTCAGTCCCTGGACTTCATGGTCTCTGTGCTCCAATACCTGCTCAGGGAAGAACTCGGAGGGCAAGCAAACCAGATCACGCTCCATTCTGGCCTACAACGCTGGGGACGGTAGGGTTTTTACTATTATCAAACCACTCTTATACCCTCTTTTCACTAAAATGGTGTGAGTTGAGCTGGTGTTTGGGCAGAGGATCTTCAAACACCTCTCAGAACTGGATTTCCACTGAGCTGAACAATGATGCACCTTACTATGTTGCTGCATTGCCTGCTCACAAACAAACAGCACTTTGCAGTCTTGTTTATGAGTAGTATGAGTATTGAAAACCTGTAATAACCTGTAATAAACCTGTAAAAGTAATTGAAAAAGCAAATTAATTACGCATGATGACTGGCTCCTTTTGTATCAACTGTGAGAAGTTAAAATAAATAAATAATAATAATATTCATAATTCAAAATAATCAATTCCAACATATAATATTCATCAATAATGTATTATAACAAACAATGAAAATAAAGTGTCTGGAGTTTATGAGTCAGGTAGTACTTGAGTACAGGTAGTACTTTGCGGTAGTATAATTTTTTTTAAAATTCTAATATGCAGATTTCATGTTCAAGAAATTTCTTATCGTTAATCTTTAATGAATAGAAAGTTCAGAAGAACAGTATTTATTTGACATAAATCTTTTGTAAGATTACAAATATCTTTACTGTCACTTTTGATCATTTTAATGCATCCTTGCTGAATAAAGGTATTCATTTCATTACTGACCCAAAACTTTTGAATGGTTGTGTATTTTGGCTTTTTAAAATTTAAATTAATTGCTTAAGAGCTTAAAGAACTTCTTTTGGTGCAGCAATAGTTATAACGATTCAAATTCGTAACGATTAAATCATACATATCTACTTTAAGAGAAAAAGGTACAAAAGCTGTCACTGGGGCAGCAGTACTTTTCAAAAGGTACACCTTTGTACCTTTTAGGCACTAATATGTACACTTTAGGTTCTAATATGTACCTCTAAGGTACCACTATGGACTCTTTAAGTACAAAGGTCTACCATTTGTACCTTTATTTCTGAGAGTGTAGGATACTTGTGATATCATGTTATTTTACACAAGCAGTTAAAATAAAAGTATCTGCAGTTTTACTTAGAATATGTTTAACATTTAAAGTAATTAAATTCAGCAATTTTATAAGCAGGTAGCAGCGGCTGCAGTGGAGTCGATATTTTTCAGCCTAAATCCACCATTTTTTGTGGTTCAGTATGTGGCATTGCTTTACTTGATGCCCTGTGTGTATCATATGCTTTCTTTTCCTCTGAGCATCCTGCTGCTAAAAGTATTTAGCATTATAGCCCTTAGTCCAAAACTAGACTGTTTTGCCAGGGTCTCTCCAAAGATTCCTGCTTGTTTAGATATAATCAATCACCATATTTGTTCTGCTTATGTGGATTTGTATGCTCAAGTAGACATGAGCAGATTGCAAATATCTTATCGCACTTGCCCCCTTATGTTAGTTTAACATTCTTCCATGTGAGCACAAAAAAAAGCCCATCACAAGGTAATGAAGGTCTCTGAGCATTAAGTGATCCAGACCTCAGGTGAGCTCAGGATGTAAGTGTGTATCTGATGTGTAATAGACTGATGGATAAGTGGTTGCTTTGGGCTAAAACCTCTTCCTTCCCTCCACCACTCACCGGCCAGAAATCCATTTCCACAAATATGCAGCTTGAGGGAACAGGACTTGCACAGCACTGCTGACTGAGAGCAAATCGGCTTGGTTTGCTTTAACATCACATCATTTTATGGTCATGCTAGTGCCAGAATCAAAGGTAGTGTGTTTGGTACATCTGTGTAGTGCGGTTGCTTTATATATTACAGTTTTAGCACAAATTGCACAAAATATGCACAATGATGCTTTCTGCCCTGTGGCAAATTGTGCTACGTGCTGCGGTACTTGGATTATTAGTCTTCAAATGATTCAGGAGACAGTGGACCGAATTGATGACAAGCGTCTGAGAAAGCAGGTGTATGCTGCAGCAGCATGAAGTTTAGTAGATCCTGTTCTGCTTGTCATCTGCCTCTGTGTGAGGGGATGGAGAGTGTAACGAATCAGCTCATGGGAAATATGAATAATTAACCATAACTAGTTATAATTAATTATGAATATTTTAGATTCGCTGTAGATATTTAGCTGACCTCTCAGGGTCAACTGTCTTGTCAATTCTAAGAACGTTAATTTCCTGGTTAAGGGAAATAACTTTCTTACTGTACAACTCTACACAAAGCCTGTAACATTAATCTGCATGATTAGGGACTTCAGTTATGAGTAAACAATGAACAACGTCAAGTGTGATTCAAGTAAGGTTTTATTAACTACATAAGCACTTAAACTAGTCCAACATACTACATAAACATTTAAACTAGTCTAACGTACTACATAAACACTTAAACTGGTCTAACATACACATACACACACACACACACATACATTTGGTATAGGAAAGGGTTAAAGTTTAACTCAGTACAGAAAGAGGCATAAGGAATGAAATTTATGGAACCATTTGCATATTCAGCAGATCTACACCTGAGGGATACGTCAGATTCTTAGTTCAAACACACCTTTGTAAAAGGTGTAAATGATACTTAATGTATCAATTAATAAGACTAATTTTGATACTTGCAAGTCTCGTCTGTCTGAAAATAGATTCCTGATGCAATCTTACGGCCCAAGATCTTGCTGAAGTTGGTTGATGAGAAAGAACCAGTTTGAGTCAGTGTCACTTGATGAATGGAAAGGACTATGCCGAAGAAAAGGCCTGGCACAGATGTTTTGGTATCCTGAAGCGTTTTTCTCACATTTTCATCTTTGCTTCTGACCGAACCACCTACTGGGGCGGGTCCCTGGAGCCGGGCGTTTAAGGTCGGAGAAGATCTCCGCCTTTCGAGATGGGCTTGTCCAATGAGCAAAATTGAATTTCCGAGCGGGAGGTGGCAATTTGCTGGAGGGTTTACGACCCTTTGTGCTCTAAGCATGGTAATTTGCAAATGGCCTTGAATCGAAATTCCACAGGTTTCTCAGGACCCAATATATCTTGCCTATGTACCAATATATAATATACACGGTTGTTTCGATCATAAGAAGGCGAATTCATAGATACTAGACAAGGTAGGATTACAAATAGTGAATGGATGACAGGAGTGCGTTTCGATTATAAACCTGCATCACAGTATACAATTTCAAAGACAAAATACACGATGACAATAATATACCCCATGACCTGAAGGATCATGTGTGTGTTCATCCAAAGAAAGGTTTTCCTATGAATTAATTAGAGCAGTCCATTTCTACTGTGCCTTTCCTATGGGGACAATGAGTGGGTTATTTTACTCACATTCCTGGGGGGGTCATAAACCAGTGATATCATGATAGTTGTCATGGTGGTACCAGGGACCTGGTGTTTTGCAGAAACCCTGGCATCCAGTTTATTGAGTGAGGGGACTGTGACGATTTGGTAATCTAATGAATAAATGATTTGTTAAATCAAATAAAAATTAATGTGTCAGATTGGTCGAGACGCTACAAGAGAATAGTATGAAGCTTTGGTCAATTGCTTTCTATGTATCTAAGTCTCAAAGTAGGACCTAGCTGCCATCAAAACTGAGGGGGGGGGGGGGGGGGGGGGGGGGGGTGGGGGGGGGGTTAAAAAAAAATATTTTTATATTTTTTTTTTATTTTTATTTATTTTATTTTTTTGTTATTTATTTCAAAGAAAATGTTTAAATTAAGATTATACATATTAATTGAATTTAAGTAATTTGGTTCATGTTAACATTAATTGAATATGTGGGATGTAATATTTGTTATCAGATTTTCTCAATTTGATAGTTTATTTTGCCTTTTAAAGACATAATATTCATGATTATTTGATTCAGTTGACAGCCCAGTTTTTAAGAGTAAGAAATAAGTAAATTCTGAAAGAATGGTAAAACTGATTTGGGACGATGTTTACTGTAAAAAGTCATATACTAATTAATTTCCATTAAAAATAAAATGTTTGTACTCTACTTTTAGATTCATTCATTTCATTTTTTAAATATCTTTTAGTTTTTTTGTTGAGCTTTACATACTTTTATTGAGGCAAATATTGCATTAAATTGACTTGCCACAAAATAAAAAACACTGTTTTCAGTATTAACAATAAGTTTATAATACTGTTTCTTGAGAACCATAAAAATGATTTCTAAAGGATCATGTGACACTGAAGACTTGAGTAATGGCTGCTGAAAATTCAGCTTTGCCATCATAGGAATACATTACATTTTAAAATATATATATCAATAGAACACAGTTATTTTCAGTTCTAATAATACTTTATGATTTATTTAATAAAATAAATACAATTTTGATCAAGCTTGGTGAGAATGAGACTTCTTTCAAAAACAGAGAAAAAAAGTCTTACCAACCCCAAACTTTTGAACAATACTGTACAGTATATGGAAAATAATTTACAGTTAAGCAGAGCCATTTTATGTTCCTTGCGTGTCTAATATAAAATTATGTAATAATTTGGTCTCAAACTCGTAAGTCTTATTTTTGAGAATGTTGTAATGTAGTAAAATAACATTAGTTGAAATTCCATCAGCATTCAGTTCATTCGTGACATGATGTGTGCTTGACCTTCTTTGCAACTATTCTAGAGGTTTACAGATCCCCAGACTGAGCACCACCAGCATCATTTCAGCGGCAAACCGGTCAGTGACCCTTGTTCAGGGCCTTGAAAAACCTCTTTCACCACTGACAGCCTAGTGTATATAAAAAGGATAAAATTTTAATGGAATGTTAAAATATTTATGATTCTACACTTTAAGGCATGGTCAGATATGTAACACATATTTGCTCTTTCTAAATGGAGGGCTTGACAATTTCAAATGCACCGCTTCTTGAGGATGTCATGCAGACAGCACTGCGTACTACATCAAGAGAAGCTTAACACAAAACTAAACGTAGATGACTGGAGCTGCAATATGAACTGCAGCTCTTAATGGTGCAGAGATGGACCAAGAACATGCAATTACTCTGAGCTGTGCATGGACTCACTTTTGTAATTGTACAAAGGATTAGTCTTCATCTGAGTCACAGGTCAATAAATAACCGGAGGGAGTGTTAATCCCCATTTGAAACAATGTGATTCTGGTGCAGCTTTTTGAAGCTCTGCTAATGCATTGTCCTGACATGCCCTGAACCACTATGTGATGCTTTGGAAGTCAAATAACCCTCCTTTGGTAAATGTAAAGAGTTTTTTCTCTCTTCCATGGCCATTATTGTGACTGTGCTGCTAACAGCAAGTGTTTTCTAATGGTTCTCACATGTCTAATGAAGTGTGTGATAATAGTCGATAACCTTTTAATAAATTAGATACTGAAGGACTGTGTCCTGCATTGCTACAAAGGATGAGTCAATTATTCATTATTTATGCTGCTCTTGAACAAGGAGCGCTGCTTGATGCATTGTTTGTCCATTTTTCTCATTCACCGGTTTAACATTGTCTCATTGACCGGTGTGCGGTTGTTAATGCGCACCATTGAGATAATGGCTGACTGCTCCGTGGGGACTCTGGTGCTTTGCGTGTGACTGCAAGCAAAGCCTGGTAAATAAATCTAGAAGCAGCTCTTATCCTAACAGTCATGGTTGACTGTTGACTCATGCATTAGACTCTACTCATATTTCATCTACATATTTCAATTTCTAGATGTTTTATGTACTATTCTACCTTTTTTTTTCTGAAAATGTTCTCACCCTAATGTCATCCAAGATGTAGATGAGTTTGGATTTGGATCATAATGAATTTGGAGAATTTTAGCATTACATCACTTGCTCACCAAAAACGTTCAAGATGTTTTAAACTTCGAACTGCTGTTTCCATCCAAAATAGTCCTCTATCCATAATAAAGCTTTCTGCAGTGAAATATGCACAGATTTAGCATCGTTAACAAGCAGAAAGAGTCCAAAATAAATTTGTGGGTGGATTTTGATGTAGAAAGACAACAGGAGATGGACTTTTTATTGGAGGAATATTAGCTTTATATATAGCATTATTATGGATTAAACTGGACAAACACAGTTTTTTACTTCACAAGACATTGATGGGCTGGAGTCATGTGGAGTACTTGTGGACTATTGGGAGTTTAAATTCTCATCCTGAGCAAATTTTAATTTTCTGGGGTGAACCATTGCTTGATATATTTATTTAGTCATTTATCAGACACTTTTATCCAAAGCGACTTACAAATGAGGAAAACAGAAGCAATCAATTGTAATATTAAAACAACTAAAAACAGACCAAAACCTAAAAGCTAAAAACTTTATAAATCCACCTATACCACAGTTTAAAATAAAGAGATTAAAATAAAAGACACATGCATACAACACAATTTCAAAACTTAACATTTAAATGAAAAACAAAAAAATAAAGCTGAAAACAATTCAAAATATTAAAGAGCAAAAGGTATAAGAGTATAATAATGATTCTAACATAACACTAAGCCAAACACCAAAACAAACAACTACATGTGTATGTACAACCACACACCCAATACATAAAATATATACATTTATAAATTCAATATATATATTTTCATTTCCATTTAGTTTGTTGAAGTATAAAATAACTCAAATTAACACAACTAAACACTTAATAAATACCATAGCAGACAATAAAGTCAATACATAATTTAACTAAAATGAAAATAAATAACAAATACAAATAATACAAATCAGATGACAATCAGTAATCCTAAAAAGTAACACTGCCAAACACACATGGTAAAAAACAACAACTTACTTACACATAGTAAGAAATGGTTATAAAAACTGAAACAGAAGCTAAACAAGTAATAGGAAAGAGGAGAAATAAAAAGCAATACTTATTATATACTATATATACGATACTTATTTATACCATTCTTAATACTAATTAATTATGCCGTTTAGTTAAGTAATGGGGTACTAATAATACAAATGATATTAATAATATTACGAATACAGTCACAACATTGTAATTGAAAAGGACTTTATTAAGCAAATTCATTAAGTTATTTTTGGTCTGCTAGAAATTATGCTACCTGGCAAATCCGTATGTTGCTATGCAACAAAAATAATGATCTGCTATGGAAGCTGACAGCGATATGATGAATAGGTCTCACGTCGTATCGGTTTCAGATTTGGATTTTAGCACAACTGGAATGTTGTATTAACCAGTTAGAAGCCAGTACTGAAACTGTAGGCTTTGTAATATTTATTGTAGATGCTAACTTCCTATGCATATTATGTAACCAATATTTACTATTTCGCCTAAATAATGTACAAAATGGTCAAATACCAGGTCAATTTTGTATTTTTTTTTTACGGTTTGGGTTTATGATTTACCCAGTATTGCAGCACCTTCCTGATCCTTTTTATCTTTTAGGTGGAGGTCAGTGCCCCAACAGCAGCGCCTTGCAGGAGGTCCGCAACTGCAATGATCATCCCTGCACTGTGTACCACTGGCAGACGGGGCACTGGGGTCAGTGCATAGAGGACACCTCCGTTCCGTCTGCCAACAGCTCGCTCAGCCGCACCGGAGCAGGAGTCGGCACTAATGAGGCGTTCTGCTCGGTTGGAATGCAGACGCGTAAAGTCATTTGTGTCCGGGTCAATGTGGGCCAGGTGCCACCTAAAAAGTACGTGTTTTTAAATGTGTTCCTATAAATTGCATTGATTTCATTTATGCTGGGCATAAATAAAATGCATGCAATTCAATCCATTATTCAGTTGATTTCTTTGTCTGTGTTGTTGTTTTAAGGAAATATAAGTGAATAGCCCAGATATTTTATTATTTATTTATCTTTCTTGGCATGTGTTGGAGCAGATATTGAAGCAGGTTATGTATTCTGTTTATTAAACTCAATCTCGATGTCTGGTGCTTGATCTTTATTGACCGATAGAGACTTTAAGTTGATGAGGTCTCAGCCGGTAGTTTAAGTAATATCTGAATCTGGTCTTTCCCCGAAGGCGTCTACTGGGAAAATAAATGATCTGTTTATTTATTCAATTTAATAGTGGCATTATTCTGTCAGTGGCTGTAGAAACAGGGACCCCATGCTGGCAATGGAAATGAGTCCCGCTTTCTTCCCGGGGTTATTCATGTGCTGGGCTTTACCCACTGATCTACACATTCATATACACACACGCAGATATACACACGTGAGCCACATGCTGATTGTTATGGGATTTCATGTGAAAGAAGCAAGGATATTGGAATGATGCAGGGATAGAGAGAGAGGAAGGAGAAAGAAGTGTAGTATGTGCAGAGCCATATAATAAAGACGAAAATGTAATATTTGAGGGTGAAATTACATTTACATTCTGCTGTTTATGTATACACTACTGTTCAAAAGATTTTCTTCTTTATGTTTTTGAAAGAACTTCATCTTCAAGGCTGCATTTATTTGATAAAAATACAGTTAAGTATTGTGAAATTTATATTTCAGAAGTATACTTAAAATTGAATATGTTTTCAAATGTAATTTATTCTTGTGATGGCAAAACTGAATATTCAGCATCATTACTCCAGTCTTTAGTGTCACATGATCCTTCAGAAAACATTATAATATTCTGATTTGCTTCTCAAGAATTATTATTATTATTGTTGCTTAATATTTTTGTGGAAACCACAATACATTTTTTGATAAATATAAACTTCAAAAATAAAAGCCTTTGCTATAAAATCTTTGTGGAATGTTCATTTCCTTTACTGTAATGTTTGATCAATTTAATGCATCCTTGATGAATAAAAATATGAATTAAATTCATTTAAAAAATGTAATAACCCCAAACATTTGAAAGGTAGTGTGCATACAATATATAAGTACATGTACACAGTGACATCCAACTAATGAAATTCTATTTTGCATTTAAATAATTATTTACTTTATAAAATAATTAAATTCCATTCACATTAATTAATTTAATTTTTAAATAGTTTAATTTATATTTATTTAATGAGTCTATTTTTCAATGCTAATATATTAACAGCATAGCATGTAAGGTTTAAATTTTAAAAATGAACATTATTTTCAGAATGTCTAATATTTGGTTTGTTTTCCTTTAGCTTTAAGCGTCATGAAGTTTGTGTCAAACTTGTGTCATCTTGTTCTCCAGCGTGATTTAACATGATCCAAAGATGTGCTTCTTCCAAAGAAAATCTGAGCATCTGTACATCCTGTTTTACTGTTTGTTTGTTTTTTATGCAGGTGTCCAGAGAGTCTGCGTCCAGAGACTGTAAGGCCGTGTCTTCTGCCCTGCAAGAGAGACTGCATTGTCACTCCTTACAGTGATTGGACACCTTGCCCTTCCTCTTGCCAGACAGGTACAGTACTTCTTTACACACACTATATTCAAAACTTGAATATACTGTAAAACTAGAAAAAAATGTTTCTCGAAGGCTGAAGTTTACTGACATCAATGCATAAAGAAATATTGGTAACTTTCAGCCTTCTATCAGAAGTGTTTAGAAACAGATTCTTTGTTCCCACAATAGCATTCTAGTATCAATACTATAAAAAGGAATTGTTGCTTGGCAACTCGGCCTATAGGAACCAGAACAAATATTAAAAGAAGCTGCCAATATCTGAGCCATTTGTTATATGAAGCAAATAAGCATTGCATTTCTTATTAAAATCTTTTTTTTTTCTCGAGTGAATGTCACACTCCAATGTGTTTTGTATAAAATATTGCCTTTTTAAAGACCATCTGCTTGATGGTTTCTTCTTCACTGAACACTGAGCAGATTTTCACTTCCCTCGTTAGTTTTCTTTTTTGTAGTACTTGTTACATTTACAGTAAATATTGTATGTATGTAATTTTTACAAAGAGAACTACCCTCAAAGTTTGAGCTTTGTGGAAGAACAGTGAGAAAACGGTATGAAAATAATGAATAATCATATGCACATATTTATAGATGCCTTCCCCCGGTGGAGAACTTCAGTCAGAGTTTGAAACACTGAACCGAGTTTATCAAAAATAAAATGCTGAGAATTGTAGCTTTATTATCATCATTTAATTTCTCAATTGAACTTAATATGGAAGTCATTAAACCATAAAGCTCATGGTAGTTGGGATGTACTGACATTTTCAGACATATAAAGAGCTACAGTTGGATAAAAACCTTGTTAAATGCAACACAGTCATACAGAGATCTGTGTACTGATTAGATTTGTGAGCAGGAATGGCGTTTTTGCTTTTTATTTGCTATTTATTCATGGCAATTTCATATTTTCTGTCCGTCCTCTTGTGTATATCCAGGTGGTGCCATCAAAAAGAAGCAATCAAGGAAACGCATTATCATTCAGCTTCCAGCTAACGGGGGCCAAGACTGTCCAGAAGTGCTCTTCCAGGAGAAGGAATGTGATGCCTCGTCTTTTTGTCCAGGCTACAGGTGAACATAATACCTCTGTTTGCAATTATAGTACAAAAATTGTATGAAATTCCTGGACTAAAATGAGAGAGTGAGAGAGAGGCCTGTTTTAAGTTTTCATATATATATATATATATAAATTGCTTTTGCGCTATAGGTGGAAAACCCACAAGTGGCGCAGGTGTCAGTTGGTGCCCTGGACCATTCGTCAGGACAGTCCTGGAGCACAAGAGACCTGTGGACCAGGACTACAGGCTAGAGGTACAGAAAACCCCTCGTCATCAACATAAAATGAGACGCAACATCCTTCAATGTCAATAAAACTTTGTAGTTGTTTGTTGCAGTGCTTCACACTGTAGCTGGGGAGACTGTTAAACATGTGATAAACGCATGAGATTGGTAGTAATTCGACCTGTGACCATCAAAGGGCTGTGTAAACGCTTCTGGATTTAAACCAAATGTTCTTTCAGAGATTCGGGAAACTGTCTGAAGCAGTCACAAGCGGATATCCTTTGCTCTGAGTCTTACCAGTAAACCCTTTCTGGGTTCAGATTCAGGCCATTAGTGTGGTGTGATTGAAAAAACATATCTGAAAATGAAAGATGTGAGTCTTGTGTTATATACGCCTGGATTTTTGATACTATATCACTGACAGAGATGCATTTACCGCATATGGAAGGCTCCACTGACATAAAAGCATTTTTATGTGGGAACCTTTCACTTGGGTTAAAATTTTAGACTATATTAAATAAGAAATGCGGTATCTTGCTTCTAAAAAATGGATGGTGTGGGTAGTGAAAGAAAAAGTACAGTCTGCAGGTTGTTCTTAAAATCACATAGTACCTCAAAAAGCTTTTTTATATATCAACTTCTCAGCACTGCTCGCATTAACAAGCATTACCCGTAATAGTATCCCTTAATACACTGGCATGTCTGAAAAAGCAATCCAATACAATAGCTTTCACCCTCATTCAATGATATAAATCTTGATCCGTCCGGCTACTCGAGTCAATAGGCATTTAACCGCCCTCTCGTGTAATCCATCACAAGATGCTTATCTTTATTCAATGTGTGTGACTTTATAGGTGTGAGTGGACTGATATTTATCAGTATTAACTCAGAGAAGTGTTCTCCCTTTTTAGTTTTGTTTCTTTTTCTGGTAGTACAATTGGTTTCTGATCTCTTTCTTCTTTTCTCCCTCAGCCGTATCGTGTAAAAAGTTGGATGGTGGACCTGCAGACGTTGCGGGGGTTTTCTGTTTTTTTCGAAACCCCCCCTTCCCCCCCCCCCCACCCGCGTTTCCCCCGCCCCGACCCCTGCGGGCAGCATGCGCGACGGTGACGAGGACACATGGAGAGAAGAGAACAAGACGGTAGTGAGCAGAGAGGACTGTGACTTTCTAGGTGTGGAGGGATGATATTTATCAGTATTAACTAAAGAAGGTTCTCCCTTTTTGTTTTGTTTCTTTTTTGGTAGGTACAATTGGTTTTGCTCTCTTTCTTCATTTTCCCCGCAGCCGTAAAAAATCGTGTAAAAAGTGGGATGGTAGGATCTGCCGACGTGCGGCCTGTCTTAAGTTGGCAGGTCCTATGCCTGCACTCCATCAGTCCTGCCGCTTCCATCCAGGAGACTGCCCGCGGACCACCTGGTCCAAAATTCTCTCGTGCGCTCTGATTGTGTGGGTGTACGAATAGGAAAGGACTCTTGTTGGTACGTGCGAATTCAGCCAGTCTAATTTTAGTCAACAAAAAGGATCTTCACATACGTCTTGTGCTTGTACATTGCTCTTTATGATCCTTCAGGTGCATATCATCATTTAATCATTATAAGATATGAACACTAAAAATATATTTATAGTCTTGTATACATGGCATTGATAATTTATAATAATTATAAATATAGTGTAAAAGGTAGTTTATTCCTGCGATGGTAAAGATGAGTTGCTTCAGTGTCAATCATGACCTCAGCAATCATTTCTAATGTGCTCATTGCTGCTCGATTTTTGTTGGAAACTGTGAAAAACATTATTGTAGGCGTTTGAGTAATGTCATTTCAAAAGAACAGCTTTATTTGAAATAGAAATCTTTTGTAATTTTGTAAATGTCGTAAGGTCACTGGATCAATGTAATGCATCCTTGCTGAACAAAATAATAATTTAAAAAAATCAATCTTTTTTTAACAAAAGTGTATATATTATAAATGTAATGTATTTCTAGAATTGGCTTTTGTGTTGATGTTGTACTAAAGCCAAAGCAAATTCTTAAAATATTATCACAACTAGGCGATATTTAATAAGATAGAGATAATAGATGTTATATTTATGTATGTCTGTGTTTGTTTGTTTGTAATATAAAAGGGCGAAAAATGAAAGCATAGAAGAAATGCTTCTGTCACAGAACTACATGCAGATTTAGTGCTGTAATTGCTAAAAAATAATTGTGAATTTTGAATTTTTTTATTAATTTTCTCAGTAGATTTGTTATGTGTATGTACAAAGGAAAACCCTCTGTGCTGCGAAATGTTATTTTTTGTTAGATGCATTTACCTGTACCTCAGTTAAGCTAGAAATGTGGTTTAACCTTTAGTATAATGTGCCATGAGAAGCTTAGTTAGTTATTTAGAGGTTAACAAAATACAATGTGTGTGCCAAAGACCTATTTGCCCTTTGGAAGACCTGCTGTAAGTCAAGTAACTTTGCAAAAGGATTACATAAGATTAGTGCAATAGGTCTTTCAATTTGGATAAGTCTACTTTACTCATGATTACCAAATCAGTGTGTTTTGACCACGGGAGTTTGATACTATTACAGGATCATTCTGTTAGCGGAACATTCCGTATTATATTATTACAAAATATTTATTTCCCTGAACATGAAATCATATTTAAATGGATAGCATGGCCTTATAACTTTTGATCTATTATCTGTAACTGCTGTATGTTTGTGTGATTTTTCTGGCACAGGTAAAAGCAAAAAGAGAGAACAATGTAAAAACACACAGATGTATCCTCTGAGCGAAACCCAGTACTGCCCTTGCAACAAGTACAATGCCCAGCCCGTGGGGAACTGGTCCGACTGCATCCTGCCCGAGGGTGGGCGAATAGAGGGCCTTTTGGGTATGAAAGTGCAAGGTGATATCAAGGAGTGTGGCCAGGGTTACCGGTTTCAAGCCATGGTGTGCTATGACCAGGACAACCGCCTCGTGGAGACGTCACGCTGCAACAGTCACGGTGGGTGAAAAAAGTCGAGGTGTATCAATCCTGCGCCACTAGTGTCATTGTAAAAAATAATGATTCATTTACTTTCCTATCTACCATTGGTCACGCAAACAGATTGTCCCTCTCACGTCATTGATTGGGACAGTGTTATACTTTGTCGAGAAGAGTGCTAATGTTTGCACATATTTTTGTTTTATTTATTTGTTTGTTTGTTTTTTATTTTTTGACAAAAATATCATCTTGTAAATTTAGGCAATATTTTCTTATGTTCATTCATTTTGCTCAACTTCTTTTTACACAAAATAATAATGCAACAAAAGTAGTACTTGTAATATTTTTTTTTATTTATACTAAAAATGTGCAAAATAATCTATTTTTACAAAAATAACAATAAATATGAGTGCAACATTAAACCATATATTTACTTTTTATATACTAATATGGATAGTAGAAAATATGTTTTATAAAGAAAGATTTTATGTATATAAAACAATTAGCTTAAACTGAAATCTTATTATTTAAAATGCAGTCAGTGTATGGAGGATTTTTCAAAATATGCACAGTGAAAAATTATTCTCTAACTGAATATGAAGTATGTTTGTCTTTTTTATCTCATTTTCTTCTTAATTTAATATATCATGTCTTGTTTTCTTAAATGAAAATTGAGTTTTTGCTTACAAAAAGAGAACAAATAATAGTAGTTTTGTCTTTTTTTATCTCGTTTTCAAATAAAAAGATCTAAACATTCTTAAGTCTTACTATTCTTAAATTTACTATGTATCTATTATACTAATTTAATAATCAAGTCTTGTTTTCTGAAAAAAAAGAAAATTGAGTTTTTGCTTACACAACGAGGAAAAAAAAAACTTGTTTCCCTTTGAATTAAATGTATTTTTCTTTCCCAATTTTTCCTTGTTTTATAAACTCACTTTTTGTCCAACAAGATGTACAGTAATATATTGTCATTGTTTCTAATGTAATTATATCTTGATTTATGAATGTTTAAATAGTAGTACTTTAAAAGGAAGAGAAATGAAAAATCAATTTTAATCAAGTTTATTTACGTGAAGCTCGACTAAAGCATTTATGTCTATCAAAAACATTCCTTATAGTGAGTCCTTCCCAAGTAAAGAAAGCAAAGAGCTTGTCTTAATAGAAAATAAGCTTTCCACAACAGTGTTCGTAATCTAATTTTGGTCCACAACTCTAGCCACCTCCTGCAGCAAGGAGCTCAGAAACGAGCAGTTGGCAATCCGTTCCTCTGAGCCCGAGATTAGACTGTGGCAAACTACAGCGTTAGATGAAAGCATGTGGAATCCCGTGGCCAATGCAGGAGCTCTGTGACGTTAAGGCCTCTCTCTTTATGAGTCACAATCCTATAGTATGGATTGTACGCTCTCAGCTGGAGGCCTGCGACTGGCTCAAAGACTCGGCATCCCTAGAGTGAAGATGTGCTGACGGAGGCAGGGTGTTTCTCTCTCTCTGCCTCCTCTCGTTCTCATCCTGCTTCCTCTGAGACATCCCTCACTCCACTCAGACCTCCATACCCTTCATGATTTGAAGCGTAGTTGCCATTTTGTGAGGCTGTCAGACTGACATGTTGCCCAAGGCAATTTGTAGGGGGGGTTGAATGTCTTTAATCCAACTGTGAGAAGTTTCTGTGATAGGGATTTTGGTTCAAAAGTATATACAGATATCCTTTTTTTTAAAAGGAGTATATTCATGACTGTATAAGAATTATCATGTGTTATTTTGTTAGTTTTGATTGAGTTGTTTAACAATAGTAAGGTGTTTAATAAAATATGAACAATATTTTATTTGTTAATAATTTACCTTTATTAATTTACTATACTACTATAATTTTGTTAAGATAATTTCATTTTAATGAATTTACCAGTAATTAATTATTATTATTATTATTTTTGCTTAATTTGAATTTCCAAATGACATTTTCTTACATTTAGAATTACAAATGATCTAGAATTAAGATTTTTTTCCCACCACTGGTGCAATTAATGTGGAGGGCCATGTTTGACACAGAATGAAAAATAAAAATAATTTTGACTTTTTATTTAACAATTCCAACTTTATCACTATTATTAGTTTATCTCACAATTTAGAGTTTCTCAGAATTGTAAGTTCATTACATCATTTTGACTTTTGAATTTATTTCTCACAATTGTGTGTTTATATCACACAATTCTGAGTTACAGCTCGCAATGTTCTTGAAATCTGAGTTAGCCCTTGCTTATTCAATTATAGTAAACACACAATTCTGACTTTTATTCTCAGAATTCTAAGATAGAGTATAACCTAAAAATTGTGAGAAATAAAAGCAGAATTGTGAGATCAAATACTGCAATTTCCATTTCATTTCATGGCACAATTCAAGAAGTGAATTAATATAATGTAATGAAGTGAAGTGACATGTGGCCAAGTATGGTGACCCATACTAGGAATTAGTGCTCTGCATTTATCCCATCCAAAGTGCACACACACAGCAGTGAACACACACACACCGTGAACACACACCTGGAGTAGTGGGCAGCCATTTTTTCTGCGGTGCCCGGGGAGCAGTTGGGGGTTCGGTGCCTTGCTCAAGGGCACTTCAGTCGTGGTATTGAAGGTGGGAGAGAGCGCTGTACATTCACTCCCCCCACCTACAATCCCTGCCGGTACGAGACTTTTTCAACAGCAACCTTCCATAATGTTTGCTCAGCTTTGAATTTTTTAATTTTTTTTTTATCTGATATTGCTGTGCTTGTAGGTTTGAAGGAGCAACATATTATGAAGCACTTAACATGGAATTCTTAAAACCTGCTGTTTGAATAATCCTCTGAAATTTTCAGGACTTGAGCTGTCTCATGCAGCTTTCCCATTCCAGAAAAATACTATGACCTTTGCAAGTTGTGATGTAAAATGAAATTTCAGCAGACCATATCAGTTCAAATGCCACAACCTTGACCTTTACGCTGCTTTAACATAGACACTCGATGCTGTTTCATCTGTCACAATTTATTTGACTAACTCCAGTAACCAGCATCATAACTGTATCATGTTGGTTTGACTTACTCTAATAGAAACACTAAGTTTCATTCATCTCACTCTTATCTCTTGTAGGTTACATAGAGGAAGCGTGTATCATCCCGTGTCCATCTGACTGTAAGCTCAGCGAGTGGTCAAACTGGTCCCGTTGCAGTAAGTCCTGTGGCAGTGGAGTCAAAGTACGGTCCAAGTGGCTTCGGGAGAAACCTTATAACGGTGGCAGGCCCTGCCCCAAACTGGACCATGTCAATCAGGTATACAGGGAGCCTGTTATATTTTTTTAATGAATATGTGCCTGTCTTATTTTTTTAATGATTAATTACTGGGCTGCTGTACATTTTTGGATCAAAGGACTAAATGGAATAACATGTTTTTTTAATGCACATCAGTGTGGTTTATGTTCACATATTCATGGGATATTGTTTGTATATTGTAACTTTAGAGCATTACATATTGCTAGGCTAAAATTATGTGAATTTACACAGCTTCAAACGATCTTCTGAGGTTTTGGAAGTGACTAATAAATGGCATGTAACAACTTCTCTGTTTTCTGCATTTCTCCCTTTCATCTTTCTCTCTCTCTCTCTCTCTCATCATGGCGGGAATTCTGCAACAGGCTCAGGTAAAAATCTCAGGTTTTAAATGATTGATGGTGGTGCATATGTGATTAACCAATTATTTTTGAATGATAATTTTTTTATGCTAATTAATAATTTTTTTTAATCAATTATTAATTCAAGTTCTTGATGAATATACTGTATGACTTTAAGGTCCAAGGACATAGGAATGATCTTAAAAGTGACAGGGCACATTATAAACCCGATTGGCTTGGCTCATAAATATTATGTAGGTGAAATAATTGAAAGGAAAATGGCCTTTACCTTTGAATGCAACTTTTTCTTGTTTACTGAGATGCTTTTAATTAACATCAGTAAGTAACATAAATTAGTTCATTTTAGATCATTAATTCATTAGTTCTATATTACCTAAATTAAAATAATAATAATAATAATAATAAAATGAAAGAAGTTTCTTATGCTCACCAAGGCTGCAACATTTAATGTATTAATATATATTAAAATGCCATTTATTAATGTGATGGCGAAGCTGAATTTTCAGCATCATTACTCCAGTCTTCAGTGTCACATGATCCTTCAGAAATCATTGTAATATACCGATTTAGTGCAAATGATTTTGGTGAAACATTTATTATTATTCTCAAAGTTGCTTAATATTTTTGTTTAAACAGTGAATTAATAAATGCTGTAAATTAATGTTAGTTCACTTTTAGTTCATGATAACTAAAGAACAAACAAATGTTAACTGAATAAAACCTTACAGTGAAGTGTTACCACTAAAGCTTTTAAAATATGATCATTCTCCAAAAAGCTGGTGACCAAGCTGAAACCTCTGTGGTGTTTCTCAGGTGTATGAAGTGGTACCATGTCTGAGCGACTGCAGTCAGTATGTCTGGGTGGCTGAGCCGTGGAGTGTCTGGAAGGTCAGTAATGTTGATCTGAAGGAGAACTGCGGGGAAGGTGTACAGACGAGGAAAGTCAGGTATGACTGTCTCAAACAACAACATTAACAAAGCTTTTTAGAAAGTGCACGATAATCCTAATAGATGCTTCTTTTCATGAAGGTGCATGCAGAACACTGTTGATGGACCTTCAGACCCAGTAGAAGACTATCTCTGTGATCCAGAGGAGATGCCGCTTGGAGCCAGAGAGAGCAAGTTGCCCTGTCCTGGGGACTGCGTTTTGACTGACTGGGGCCCTTGGAGTCGATGCCCATTGGTGAGAGGAAACATTGATCAGGATCACATCTAATGTTCAGTAGAGCACACAATCTTATTTGCCCCTACAGTGTTGTGATGGATAATCGGCTCTACCATAACTGCATGGTGTGTCTGACGCAACACTTCTCGGTGCAAATGTCCCCTGAAAGCCCAGCCTTTATATGATAAGTTTAAATGCACACAGATTAGCCAGGCTGGTACCTCTTCCTTTTTCTTTTCCATCTCCTGTTTGAGACACCGCATGTTCTTTAGAGCTGCTCAACACCAATCGAGCATTTTAGGTCAGCCGTGCACCAGCGGTCAGTAAATACAAAGCGAAATAAGAAAACCGAGGATGGGGTTGGCCGCTCAGAGCGAGTTGCGAGTTCACACATGAAATCGCTTGCTGTGGCATAAGTGTGTGTATAGGCATTATTGAGGAATCTCTCAGGGGGAGGGTTACTTACGTCTGTCTCAGTGTGATTCCCAGGCACGCTGCCACCAAACTGCAAGGGTAGCTAATTGCCATGGATACTGAGAGTAGCCCTGCGGTGAAAATGCGGGAAGGCTTAAAACATCTTACACATGACATCAGAGAGGAATTTATTTCCCTCCGAAAGAGCTGCCAACGTCTGAAATAACAAGGAAAATGTGAAAGCGAAATTAATCCGCTGCACATATGCTGAATATTTCAAGATGTCCTCTCTTTTTCCATTTGATTGTTCTTTTGTTGTTCATTGATCATCGTTTATTCATTGAAAGCTTTGTTTTTTTGAAGCCATGCAATGTGAATAGTACAAGGCAGAGGACCGCCAGCCCTAGACGTCAGCCTGGGGAAGAGAAACAGTGTCCTTCAACTACAGAGAAAGAAACGTGCACCCTGAACACCAACTGCTTCCATTACTCCTATAATATTACAGGTAAATATTGACTGAATCTTAACTAGAACATGCTGGCTGCCAGATACATGCGAAGACTAAGAAATCACTGAGATCTGATTTGACAAATGTGGCTATTCATCTGTCATCTGGCCTCTCAACCTTCATTTCCATCCATGTTCATTTTAATAGTTTAAGAGTCAGTTTGGAAGCTCGTGACTTTTGCTAATACTGATTATCAACAAATTTCAACTTGATAACAGCATTAATTGTCTATTTTGTATATTGTGTTTTTACTATTTTACACATTGTCTATTTTGTATATTTTAGCTCAAACAATAGATTTTGCATGATGGTTGAATCCTAGGGAATGAATGAAAAAATGCACAGTATATCCTGAATGCAATGCAATAAAATATACAAATATAAACATTTTAGATTATTTTTCCCCTCTAAGAATAATTTTGTTTTTACTATAAATAGTATTTTAGTATTAAGTGTTATTTTAGTATTATGTTTTTAGTAATTATACTCTTAGTATTTATTAGGTTTGATTTTATATTTCATTTTAAAATAAAAAAATTATTATTTATTTATTTTCAGTAATTTTTATTGTTTTTTTCAAAATCGATATTTCTATTTACTTTATGTCAGATTTAGTTTGAGTTAGTAGTTTTAGTATTTTTAGTAAACGTAGTAAACGAAGTTGCCAAAGTTATTTTTTTAGATACGTGTATTTTTTATTTTTATTTTTTTTCAGTTCAAGGTTCTCATCAAAGTTTTTGTTGAATTTTCACATGATAAAAGGAAAAAGGTTCATTTGAAATAACTGGTCAGAAGAATATGTATATATATTTATATATAATTTTATAATTCCCATCCAGACTGGAGCACATGTCAGCTGAGTGAACGAGCCGTATGTGGGGTTGGATTCAAAACACGCATGCTTGACTGTGTTCGCAGTGATGGCAAGTCTGTGGACCTCAAGTTTTGCGAGGAGGTACTTTTCTGTTCAGAAGTCAAGTTTAAAAGTGATGCTTCTGTTGTAAATCCACTTAACTAAATTGATTTGGTTTCTTTTAGCTGGGTCTTGAGAAAAAATGGCAGATGAACGCTTCCTGTGTGGTCGAGTGCCCTGTCAACTGCCAGCTGTCTGATTGGTCGTCCTGGTCTGGATGCTCTCACACCTGCGGTCTTGCAGGTAAGCCAACACTTTGTATTGAAGACCTTGATTTGAAGTTGGATTTATGCCAGAGCACACGAAAAATTCACAGTTTTTGTGACATTATTAAATTTGCATGGCTTGGTTAATTCACACTCTCAGCAGCCAGTCAGTCTGTTTCAGACAAAATCAAAAGCCTCAGGAGGGTCTTTGTGTCTTGTGGTCCAGAACGTTGGTCTTTGATGTTAGTGATGTTAACATGACTGGTTCCTCAAATGGCAAGTTTTAGGGAATTATACTGAGCTCTCTGCTGTTTTAGGATTACCAAAATGTTGGCTAAAACCACAAAAAAATTTATGATGTGAGAACAATTGTGTTATCACCTAGAAGCAGCATTTGAGAGGAGGATAATGATGTCCTTGAGTGTAATTCCATCTGCTCTGACGATTGATTAGGGGCCCATTATGTTTGTGTGATTGGGGACTAAGAGACCACTCTGCTACACAAGATCTTTGAGAGCCAATGGCCAGCGACTGCTAGAGCAAACCCTACCGCTATATAGAACCTGTGCTGGTTTAGTTCATCATGGCATCTTTAATCTGTCCCCAGGCGGCAGGATTCCCACAAAGATACAGAATCAGCATCAAATCTCATGCTGAAATGTAAATTTTTAGGTTTAATTGGCAATAATTTGTTCAAAAAAGCATGTTCTTAGTATTGTACTTTTTTATATTCATAGTAATTTCTTAGCATTTTTAAAAGCCATTTTGTATTATATAACAACCTGAACTGACCTTGTTTTGTGGTGAAAGGTCAAATGATCTTACATTTTAGGAGACTTTAATGACTGACTTTGATACAGTCTTGAGGGTCTTATCTATGATATCATATCCTGTATTTTGTGTTTTTTCTCCCTTCATTTTTCTGCACATTACTATTGCATCTCATTTTATTTATATGTCCATATAATTATTCACACAAAGTGACTTTGATTTGGTAGAAATATATTAATAGTTAGTAAGGTAATTAGTAAGGTTAAATGTAGGTATTGGGTAAGATTAGGGATGTAGAATATGGTCGTGCAGAATATGTGCTTTAAAAGCATTAATAAACAGCCAATATGTTAATAATAGGCATGCTAATAATACTATTTAATAGTGAGAACTGGTCCCTACACTAAAGTATATTTGTAATATGAGGATTGTTGTATTTATTATATATTGTTGTTGTTTTTTTCCAGAATGTATTAAAATAAAAATTTTAATATTCAATTTAAATACAGAAATTAGTATATCAGCTATATTCCTCGTTATATTGTCTATATATACACATTGCTAATAAATAAATGATTAGTGTTGGAAATGATTAGTGTTAGTCATTGCACCCAATTAGCACCCATGAACATCAAGAAATCAGGTATGAATTTATTTATTTTTGTCAGCAAAGGGAAATTGAATTGTCATGTGTGACAGTGTGTAACAAAAGCAAATTAAGACCCAGTTGTGAGTGGAGCCATGAGCTAAACGTCCTGCATTGGCTATCCTGTGGCACACTGGTTATGCTGTTTGCCCTAAACCTGGTGCCTTGGCCACCAGCAGAGACAGGAAGAGATGAAAAGAAAGAGCGCGAGAGAGAGAGAACTGAGAGAATGAGCTATCCCTACAGCTAAAAACTCTCACAAAGGCACACAAGCACTTTTCCCAACTGAACCCAGCATATAAAAAGAGGATGCAAGGCACTGGGAGTTGATTTGGTTTGTGGCTGCTGGAAAGCATGGAGCTTCACAGAGGATTCTCCGCAGGGATGGTCCATCACGGCAGACTGCGGCGAAGATGAATTGCATCTGGTACAACTAGCTTCAGGGCAACGTGTCAGCCGAGGACTGGGCTATGATCATGTTTAACATTGCGAAGTGCCTAGCCGTACCCTTCGAGGTTGTGTACATCCAGCCTTTTTCATGATAAAACTAACTGCAAAGAAGTTGGTAACAGACCACAACCCAGAATCGCTTCTGCTAGGCTCGATGACCTTTTGGCACCACTTTTGCTGTAGTATTTCAGTGCCAAACCCTGTATCGTATTCACAAACCACCTGACATCCAGTTTAACCGAACACTAAATGTGCTCAAATAGCACTGAATAGTTACTTCTTAAGCAGCAAATCAGCATGTTAGAATGATTCTTGAAAGATCATGTGACACTGAAGACTGGAGTAAAGGCTGCTGAGAATTCAGCTTTGCCATCACAGGAATAAATTACATTTTATAATATATTAAAACAGAAACTACTTTTTTAAACTGTAAAAATATTTGACACTATTACAGTTTTTACTTCATGCAGCCTTCTTACTGACTTACTGATCTTATTGACCCCAAAACATATCCACGAAGAAAGCTGAATATGGGATCATACACAGAGAGAAACCCACTTTAGATCTTAACACTACTTAAGAAATGAGTGGTCATTATTTTTAGGTTTAGCAGTGGTATTTTACTGATAGGTTTTTAGAAGGAAAATACATAAATACCTTTAAGTACTTGCTTTGTATTCACTTTAGTAACACACATTTTGAAGTTTTATAAAGGTTTTGTTATTTAGTTCTTTGTGTTACAACCTGCCATGCAAAAGAATTGTTCTTGTGAGAGGAGGAGTTTTATTTGCAAGCATCCCCTGGGCGCCACTCTTAAACAGCAGGATGCATTCTGCCCGAAAGAACCTACACTCCATTTCTCTCCATCCCTCTCCTCGGCCCTGCAGAATCGATTTAAGAAAATCAAAAGGGGGAGAGATGAATATTCAGAGTGGTTTCAGGGCCTGGAATTAGGCTTGAAAAATGCCTGGCAGATTAAGTTATTCACAGATGGGTGGAACATTACTACACAGAAAAAAAGACTTTCAGGTCACATATCGTTTTTTGGCTTTCCATTGGAGGGGGATTGAGTTACCTGAAATTAGTGCGTGTGTGTGTAACATGAGATGATTCACTTACTGTAAAAGCCTTTATTTCATTGGAGGAGTCACTTTGCTTGATGCATCATCTTTAGCAAGCATGAGAAAAACTAGGGAGTTGTGCTTCCAGTATGTGAGTGAATTTAAAATAGCATTTGTCATGTCTTATAGAAAATGTTATTTTGTGACCACAGCGAACCTCAAATACTAAGGGTTTTAAAATTTTAACAACATTACAATGCAGCAACATGAAACATATCTGTTTTTCTTTCAATGTTTTTTTGTAGGGAAGCTCTGGAGAAGGAGAACTGTGATCCAGGCCTCTCAGGGAGATGGACGGCCATGTTCCTCACAGCTGGAGCAGTGGAAGCCCTGTCCTGTTAAACCCTGCTACAGCTGGAGGTACAGCGCCTGGTCTCCATGCAAATCTGAGGTGAGTTTGCTGATCAATCACTCAGATTTCTTTATTCATTTTGGACAATAAGCTGAATTATATATTTTAAGCTGTACTTCATGGATGCTGTTCTTTAAAAAAAAGTAATATCTGTGTAAATATGAAGTGTATGAAGAATTTGTGGGTATAATATGTCACAGTTTAGTTTATTTTGCTATCCTCACTTACATAAATTAACTATACTGTAGTGTTCTGCACCCACTAGTAAAACAATATGAAAAATTATATCTGGTGACTGAATAATTTTTGGTTTGGCAGTATATGTACAAGTAAATATATTAATTGTAACAGCTACCCATCTCACTCATACAATACATTGTCCTACAATATCTGTGCAATGTATGAATATGTGCGTACATATATAGTCCTATTTTCCCAACATACTGAATTTATTAATATTTGTCAGTAAATAAATGAAATAAATGCACAATGAACTCACATTATTTATTTGAAAAAGCATCTTAGTAAAGGTGCTGGCACATTTACCGCTGCTTGACGAGGGTGAAATCCAGTCATTTCAATAGGAATCAGTGCGATCGGGAGTTTTGCATGAGGGTGAAAAAGTTCCCCACAATCCACCACACTGACCAACAAAAAAACTGCTTGTGACCTGAGCTTCATGTATCAACAATGAACAATGGACTTGTTGTGAAATGTTGCTGAAATTTGACTAATGTGACCGCACCTTAATGCGTAAAAAAGTAACCTGATTGCATAAAACCTATGTAATGCAATGAACGTTTCCGATATGAACATCTTAAGCAGGTTTCATCTTACTTGAGGCACACTTTGCTATAGTAAACCACCATCACTTCATTTCATCTGCAGCAGTGTTTAGGTATATTTAGAATACTCCCCAATCTTCTCCTGCTTTGGCCTTTCCGCAGCGTTTGTGCCGTCGTCTTCCTCCTGTCATCAGTCTGGTTTTCAGGACCCAACAGGCGGTTTAATTAAAGACAACAGACAGAAGACACAGCCTCTCTCTTCTCTCCTTTCTTCCCGTCTCTGTCTTTCTCCTTCCCCCCTCGTACCTCATGCCCCCGTCACAGTGCAGGCTGTGAGAGAATATTGACTCTGGCCTTTGTTCTCGGCTGCCTGTCTCTAAAGTGTCTTCTGACAGCCCTCAGCAGTCTCCAGCAGCATTGCTTCACTTGTGCCTCATCTTTTTAGAGATTTTCAGCAGCTATGAAAAAAATAATGCCGGTAGCTGACAGTGCGGAACACGAAGACGGAGAAACAATGCTGGGATTTCTTCCTGCCTCATTTTGTATCACCATGAGAAGTTTTGCTCTGTCAAGGTCTAGAGCTCCAAAGAAGCTGTGTAGAGTTCATCCTCAATCTCCACTAGGAGTACAAAAAGTGTATTTATTTATTTTAATTTTTTTACCACAGCTGGTGTCCAATTGTAGTCATTCATGTCAAAACTCCCTGTTTCCTTAGGGTGCACGGTGTGGAGAGGGCCTGCGCTTCAGGAACGTGTCCTGCTTTGTGTCTGATGGCTCGGGGAAGAATCCGGGCAGTATGGTGGAGGAGGAACTGTGTGGAGACCTGGAGCAGACAGTGGATGGGGACAAACAGATCATCCTGCAGGAGTCCTGCACGGTGCCCTGCCCAGGTAACAACTGTGATGACATGCTGTTGTAAATCCACTACACTGATGTAAATCTTGGGTTCAGCAACTGTCAAAGATATTGTAATAACGTGAGACATTAATCACATGGTTAATTACATGAATATTTGTTATAATATACACTACTATTCAAAAGTTTAGGATCAGTAAATGTAAATTTTAAGTGTATTTTTTTTTATTTTCTTTTTCTTTTTTTTATATATATATATGTATATTAAACTAAATTGATCAAAAGTGAGAGTAAAGACATTTGTAATGTTACAAAAGATTTCTGTTTCAAATAAATGATGTTCTTTTGAACTTTATATTCTTTAAAGAATATCATATTAACAGCACACATCGTTGTCAACATCGATAATATAAGACATGTTTCTTAAGCAGCCAATAATCATATTATAATGATTTCTGAAGGATTATTTGACATTGAAGACTGGAGTAATGATTCTGAAAAGTCAGCTTTGCATCACAGGAATAATTATATTTTAAAATATATTTACATAGAAAACATTCAATGTAATATTATTTCTGTTTTTAACACTGTATTTTTGAGCAAATTATGCAGCCTTGGTGAATATAACAAACTTCTTTCAAAAACAGTAAAAAAAACTTTTAATGGTACTGATGTTATTTAGTAAAGTCAATAGTAAATTATAATATTGTTTTTATTTTATTTATTGTAATGCAATATAAAGCCAATTCTGTAGTTTAGCAAAATCTCATGGTTTTCTCCCTCCTCCTCCTTCAAAAAAAAAAAAAAACCAAGCGTATACATTGCCTTATACCTTTGAAAAATCAACAATCTTGGGTTCCTCTCCTCTAGCAGTTAGCTCCTTTTAAATTGGTCAGACCTACTTTGGCACATTTACAAGGCAGCTTTTATGAGGCACTGTGTGAAATATTCACTGGGATATCACACAGCTATAATTCAACACCCTCAAATACCTTACTGTATTACCTCATGCAACAAGATGGAGAATTAAACTTCATGGCTTGTTGTCCATTATTATACTGTAATTACACAGGAAATGAATGGAAACTAAAAACAAAACATATATATAGATATAGATACTATATATATATATTATATATATATATATATAGTTATTATTATTTTTTCTTTTTTTTTTTTTTCAGACAGCTTTTGAAAGACTTTTTATGTTCAGCAAGTGAGGACAGATAGTAAGACAACATTTTGACATGTCCATTGTGGCAGTAGTAGAGAGTCGTGATTGAGGTTTTATTAGGGGACAGTGACAGTAACAACACACCCGCACATGTCAGTGCAGATTTGTGTTGTGGTAGTGTGAGTTACATGATGCTTTGCCCACAGTGTAGTTGTGACTTTTTTTTTTTAAAGTTGCACAGTTCTTCACTTGCTCTGACCTTTGACCCCATCATTCATTCTTCATTCTTGAAGCGTAGCTCCCTGGCACACATCCCGTCTCGCCCCGTTCTATAAACCTCCATCTGGGACCTACCGCTGTGCTCCCTCTGTCTTCCCTATTTTTTCCTGTTCCGATCTCTTTTTTCACACAAATGTTTCTTAAATGACGATGATGCACCCTTTGTGCATTTGAATATTCATCCCAGTGTTGTGTAACTTCATCAGCTATTCACACACAGACTCGAGTGTACTCTGTGAACTCAGGTGTCACATCTGTCTCTGGCGTTCCGCTGCGCACGTGCTCTGATAATCACCATCATAGGATTAGGGCTTTATGGAATGACAACTTTATGAATAATTAATACTCTGGGAAATATTCACAAATCAGGACTGCTATTACAACAGGACAGACTGACCTACTTCTGTTGAAAAAACACCCTGAGATCACAAAAAAAAAAGTCTTAATATCCCTGACAAAGAAAAAGAAAGTCTGCAAGTGGAATTTGTTATTGTTAGACCCTGTAGGTTGACAATGCAAAAACTTTTTTTAATTCTTTAGGGTTTTAGATTAAATCTATTAATGAATCACTAGGCCCACACAGAATATGTGCCTGGAGCTCCTCATGAATCCCCAAGGACTTCTGCAGAGTTGAAACTTTGTCACTTGCAAAGTTTATTTGTTTATTAAACATTTTGGTGAATTTAATTATGCCTTCAGCTACCAGTAACACTGTAGAACTCTCAACACCATTTTATATAATTTTTCAGCAAAATTCACATTTATAGCTGTGACGTATTTTACATCTATAATTAGAATAAAAAAAGTTTACATTTAAATTTTGCGATTAGCAGAATGACAAAAAGTAAGTAAATAAATAACATTTTCAAACTACCTTTGCAAATGCCAATATCAATTACCCATGAGTTTTCTGACAGAGGTGTTTATGTATTTGTCAGGTGAGTGTTACCTGACAGAATGGGCTGTGTGGAGCCTGTGTCAGCTGAGCTGTATCAGCGGGGACGATCTGGGATTTGGTTCGGTGCAGGTGCGTTCTCGTGCTGTTCTAGCCCAGGAACCTGAGAACCTTCTTCAGTGTCCAGAACAGGAATGGGAAGCCAGACCATGTACAGGTGAGCCAAAAATCTATGCGTTTATGGAAGACAATACAGTTTCACTGTAAAAATGAGTTTACGAAATTGTAAAAAAAACAAACATTATTATAGTTTTCATTATGTATTTATTTTTTTGAATGTATCACTGTTAATACTGTTTTATGTGTTTAAGAGGGCCAGTGTTATGAGTACAAATGGATGATCGGTCCATGGAAAGGCTCGTCTCGACAAGTCTGGTGCCAGCGCTCTGATGGATTGAATGTCACAGGTGTGTTTGAAATTAAATTATATTAAAAGAAATGAAAATAAAATAGAATAAAATAAATTATTTTGACTTAATACATAAGGGCCCGGTTTCAAAGACAGGTCTTAGCCTAAGCCAGGATTAGACCTTAGTTCAATTTGGACATTTAAGTAGAAAAAAACATTGCTGGTGTGCATCTTGAGACAAAACAGTGGCAGTGACATATTTTAAGACATGTCAGTGCAAGTTACTTTCAGTTAAAACCGCTCAAACATGCATTTTAGTCCAGGACTAGCTTAAGCCTTGTCTGTGAAACCAGGGGAAGAAGTTTTATGAATTAATATTTGGATTTTATTTTTATACTGTGTATAGGAGGGCAGAAAATAATGGTGCATCCCCAGGTGCACAAATTGTAGAAGCAGAGATAAGCCACTCTGTATCTGTTTTTGATATTCAGAGAAAAAAAATGAAACCATCACTATGACAGAAGCGTCAATATTCTCTCCTCAGAGAGTGTTTGATGACAGACTGTGGTTTGAGATAAAGTTGACGTCCTATGCTGTCATTTCCTGTCAGGAAAGGCTGAAGTGTTCGCTGTCTCCTCTTATACATTTGTATATACTTTATGGAAATAAGCTTTTAATCCATGACAATGTGTCACACACATTTAATCCCATTCACCATTATTCCAGCTGTCCTCCCATGTTAATGTGTATGTGTGTGTGTACTTCTGCGTCTCTCCTTGTTTTGGTGCAGGCATGGAAATGCACGGGAACAGAAGTATGCCCCTCACACTCTGCTGTGGAACATCATAAATGCATTGCAATATGAGATTTAATTGAGTTTTGTATGCCATATTAATGCGACTTGGAATCAATCCCTGTGATTTTCAAATGTTTATTTGTCCTCTATGTCAAACTGTCCAAACTGACCTCGTTCCAGATGGCACACACGAGTCTGGTCACTTGTGGTTGGCAGAACAGGGCAGCAAAACTTCTAAGGCTGTAATCAAAACCTCTACAGCAACCAGGTCCCTGTTTATGCATATTCATGAGTTATATTAATAAGGTGTGCAGAAGTATGAATATTCATACAGGCTGCTAATTGGTAAACATGTTTCTGCAGATGCTTACAGTTTATAGTGCACCTATAAAGAAGAGATCTTTTAACACGACAATAGCTTTATCGTATTGCTAAAGATGAATTTTTACATCAAAACACACAAAGAGAAAACGCATTTCCAATTTTCCAAGTATCACCCAGTAAGCAGCTTTCTGATTTACACTGGACACAAATGACACATCTAGTGCTGGTTGGGGCCTTAACAATTGTCATGGTATCTGGCAGCGGCAGTCAAGGGTGGTTCCGGCGTTAGGGAGCAGTTCTATTTCACTGCTCTCATTGTTGATTGGATGTATTGATTCATCCCAGCTTAGAGAAAATAACACCCCTGCACTGGCCGCCGGCTGCCCATTTCAGTGCTTTTATAGATACAGTGGATTCCCACAGGCTGCGATTTGTAGAAAGGAAGATGGAAAGTGAGCGAAAGGATGTTGAGATTGTACACATAGGCGACCCAAGAAGAGGAGCATTTTTAATTGTGTTGGCTGACGATAAAACGGGCAAAAATCCCATGGACTTACGTTGGAGTAGCCCAAGTCTGAATATCTAGGGAACAGTATATACAGACCGAGAATGGGCTAGAAATTACGTACAAATGCCCTAGTAACCCCTCAGAACACCTTAGCAACCACCAAGAACATCTTAGCAACCATCCAGAACATCCTAGTAATGACCTAGAAAACACTCAGAATACCTTGCAACAGGGTCCAGGGGCCCCTAGTGTCCACAAAGTAAGGAACAAGGGTTCAGAAAATGTAAAATAAAATAAAATTAAATTGTGATACAGATATATTAAATATTTAAAATATTCTTAAATTGTACGTCTAACTATGAAGGCCCATGTCCACTGCATAAGAAAAAAAAAAGCCCAATATCTTGTTAATTCATAGTTCTGACAAAATCATAATTATGAGATAAACATTTTAGAAACTAAGTCATAATTATGACAGCATTTCAATTGTCAAAATTGACAAAAGAAGTCAAAATTATAAGATAAAAAGCCATAATTATGACATGTGAAAAAATTATGAGATAAAAAGTCACACTATAATATAGATTTCCACATCTAACAGCACTAATGGTGGGTAGAAAAAATACATGTTGTTTAATAGATAACATCTTACTATGAACTATTTTTCTGGATATTTTACATATACATACACATTTATTTATTTAATTTTTCACACTGTAAATTGGCTAACATATTCTAGGTAGGGGTTTCTCAGAAAGGGATCATCATATTTGAGGAGTCCATGGCATAAAAAAATTATGAAAACCCTTGCTTTTCCAAATACTAGGAAGGTTTTCTGTCCATTTTTTCCCCAGAAAATTTACAAATCTAGTTGAGTTTTAATTACTGCCTCATGCATATCAGTTAACACAGCAGTAATATCATAACACGAGAGGTTTTAAGCATGATTTAAATTGGAGTAAAGCATGTCTGGCACTGTTTAGCATTACCAAAGAGAGAAGAAAAGAGGATGAATGTGGGAGAGCAACAGAATGCAGAGTCTTTGATGCCTCCTGCCTCCAGGTCAATGCCGTAGCTGAAAATGGGCATGTGTTTGTGTGTGTGAGTGTGACAATGTCATTAAACAATGTTTATATAAAACTTTGAACTCTTTGCCTGCAGGTGGATGCCCGTTGACAAGCGAGCCGGTGTCTGACAGATCATGTGACCCAGCCTGCGTCAAACCTCGCTCCTACTGCACTGAGGTTAGTATGTGTGCATGTTTATGTGTGGACTTCTGCTGAGGTGGGATGCTGGGATGCAGGGATGCAGGCAGACTGTAAACAGGGTTGCATGGATATTCAATACAGCAGGATTAGACTTCCTCCAGAGGAGAGGGAGAGAGTCCTGGAATGTATAATGGGAAATGCTATAACATGAGAACCAAGCTGCACCGGCTATAATAGCGAGATTTGCTATCTGCTTATCAACAGATACCATCTTAATAAGCTTAGATGGAAACTATTAAAGCCACTTTACTGTTCAGTCTTTTTCTGATGAAAAATAACAGTGTTAGCCTTATGCATGGACTTTATCAAGCTCCGTGACCAATGTCAGAGGATATTAAAAGCAGTAACACTGCTAGTGCTGTAGAGATCAGTACAGGCCAAATAAAACACCTTAGGGAAGATAAGTCACTATCAGTTGAGAGCTTTATATTATTCTGGATGGCAGCACTGTTTTGGAGTGGTTGGTGTGTTTGAATGTGTTAATGCTTGCATATGCCTTTGATTTGTAAAATCCTTTAAATAAATGATCAAGATATAGTGTCATAAGTATATAGACGTACAGTTTGAGTGTGGTAAGAGTGGTTAGTTGGTATGTCTGTAGCCATACAAGAAAAAATGGAGTTAAAATGAATAGAGCTACTCTTTATTTTACTTTTACTCCTTTGCAAATTTCTTAATCATTTTCTTAATGCTTATGATTATTATTTATTATATACTATTATTATTATTAGTTCGGGTTCAAGCACGAAGTGCTGAAACCCTATTGTAATTATTTTATTCTTTATATTTTAGGTAATATTCCTATTAACATGTTTGCAAAACTGTTATTAGAAAAATATTATAAATAAATGTAATAATCTCTTTTCTACAAGAAAATAGCAGAGGTCAAATGAATAGAACTACCATTTATTTGTCAACCTTTTTATTTTATTATGTCAAAAAATATTTAAAATTGCCTGGAAACATTTTATCCACACTCTCCCCTATATATACAGTATATATATATATAGAGAGAGAGAGTATATGTGTGTATGTATGTATGTATGTATGTTTGTTCGTTCGTTCGAAGATAATCCTACATGAAATGTAAACATTCATTGTGAGCTACCACATTTTTCCTGCAGCATGTGATTTCCCCCATTGCATATGAACTGAATGTTATATGCAAATGCAGATTGTGAGCATGTCTGAATCGGGTCTCCCGCTGTGTAGTGAATCCCTCTACTGTAGGAAGAAACCGACAGTATTCATATCCGTTTCTGTGCTACATCCAGACCTTCTCTTCTGTGCACGTCTTTATAGATGCAAATGCCCCAGTGCATTCTGGTTTTCCCGTGATCGCATAGATCTGACAAGGGCTGTGTTTACGTGTGGGCCGATTATCCTCCCAAGATTGCAGTGGAAATAAGAGACTCCCTGCAGACGGCAGGAACCTGGGGGTTTCTCCACATATATTTTGCACACAAGCACTCAGGTCTGCAGAACGGTGATGCTCGTGGAGATCCAAATGTCTCGTCAGTGGAAGAACACGTGCTGGGATGTATCTTATCAACACCCACGCTCAAACATGCTCTCATAGCCTTCAGGATTCACATGATCTTGATGTTTTTCAGAACAAAGAAAGCACTAAAATAGCACACCTAACACGAAAAGTATATTTGATCTGCAGAAATATTTTTAGCATTTAACAGAGATGTTAGCAGAAAGAAAGAACATTGTGACACTGGTAGAGAGAAAGCTAAGCGATGGTCACAGGAGACGGAAAGTGAATTTAATTAGCAGCTGTTTAGAAGCTGAGGGAATGCCGCAAATAGAAAGCTGTCTGTGTTTTTAACAACTGGTATGAGTGATTTCCTGCTGAGTGATTTAATTTCACCTAGCCACACTTTAAACTGACAGCATCAACTTATTTTGCAATTTATTCTGGCCGAGAAATGACCACATGCTTCAAGTAAAATTACACGTTGAAACATTTTAACATGCCATTGATAGACAAATAGACAAAACAATTTAATAATAATAAGTCCTGATTAAAAAATAAGTTCTGATAGTGTGCCTCTAATATCAAATAAACATGTTAATTGTGTATATTGATATAGTCACTGATATATTATGAATCCCTGTTTAAATGGCTTGTCCATTTCTGAATAACTTTATTAAAAAATATAATTTTTAAAATGTATTTTTCATTTATTTTAAGTACACTACTGTTCAAAAGTGGATAAAGGGGTACAATTTTTAATGGTTTTGGAAAAAGAACCTTCAAGTCTCTTTTGCTCACCAAGACTACTTTTTTATATCAAAAATGCAGTAAAAACAGCCATATTTTGAAATATTACTATTTAAAATAACTGTTTTCTAATTTAAAATATTTTAAAATGTAATTTATTCCTGTGATGGCAAAGCTGTATTTTCTGCAGCTTTTTTTTCACATGCTGCTGATTTGGTGGTCAAGAAACATTATTCTTATGTTGAAAATTGTTGTGCTGCTTAATATTTTTTTGGAACCGGCTTCCAAAACAACAGCATTATTGAAATGAAATCTTTTGTAAAATCCTATACAGTCTACTATCACTTTTGATCAATTTTGATGGTTACACTTTATTTTAGGGTGTCCTTGTTACACGTTACATGTACTTTCTATTATAATAAAAATTAATTATGCATAATCACATGCAAGCAACCCTAAGCCAAACTCTAATTCTAAACCTAACCATATAGTAATTACATGTAGTTAATTAATATTACTCAGTACTTAAATGTATAATTACAATGTAACAAAGACATGTTAAAATAAAGTGTAACCATGTAATGTTCCATGGTAAATAAAAATTGAATTGATTAATAATAAAATATAATACTTCGTTTCATTTCCAATGTTTAATTGTGTATGCTGATTGTCTGTGGTAAACCATACCCGATTCAACTGGTGCAATGTCTCCCCCTGCAGGCTGGTGTATGCGGCTGCGAGGAGGGTTACACCGAGGTGATGACTTCTGATGGAGTGTTGGACCAGTGCACGGTCATACCGGTGCTTGAGATCCCCACCGCAGGAGACAGTAAGGCTGACGTGAAGACGATCCGAGCCCTCAACCCCACTGAGCCCACCGCCAACCTGCCAGGCCGCTCCGGACGCACCTGGTTCCTCCAGCCCTTCGGACCCGGTGAGTTTATGACTTGATATAACTCTGAGTGGTTGCAGACGACATTAGAGACATGTTCACATGCATTTATATTAAACATCAAGACTAATATTTTCACACTAACTACTGCTAACCATCTTTAACCCTTTTTGTGTATAATAAGACTTTTTGCTTTGCTAAATAAATGTTAAAAACATATACAGTGGGCATGAAATGTATTTAGGCACAAATGTCTGAATTAAAAGTGAATAGGTTTATTTGTAATATATAAGTATAATATCACAACATTTTATGCACGTTTGCATTTTATTTAGATTGAAATTTTGTAATTTTGTCCAAGCAAATACTTTCAGAGGCCACAGTTATAAATGAAGGTCCAAACAGGAAGGGTGTTCCAAACAGGTAGAACAGAATGGCAGTGCGTTGCATGTTGTCTTGGTTCTGAACATCTGAGGTACAGCGGTGTGTACTTGTGTTGATGTGTGTGTGTATCTGCACAGATGGCAAACTGAAGACCTGGGTGTATGGTGTGGCAGCTGGAGCTTTTGTACTGCTAGTGTTCATTGTCTCTATGACTTACTTAGCCTGGTAAGAACATTTGTTATAACAGCAAACAAGATATTTTGTTCATTCCATAAATCTGCTTTATTCTATTCATCTTTTTAATCATTTATTTATGTTAACCCATGTAAGTTGCTTTCAACTTGACTGCTTCACTTCATTTTCCTAATCAATACTTTTGTCTTGTTTCCCACTAAAAATATTGAAAAAATGTATAAGATAAAATAAAACGTTCATATTAAAACCTTACTTGAAGTAACAAGTTTAAGGGATTATTTAAATTATTATTAATAATAATTTTTAGCTTTAAACCTCCATAAATATTGTTAGATAAGAAAAAAAAACTTAATTTAAAATACATTCTCTAAAAGTTGAGTAAATGAAATTTATTTTAACGATTTTTACACATTTTTCCTATAAGACAAGACAAAAATACTGATTAAGATTTTTTTTTCCTTTTTTTTTCCATTTATCTCACTTCTCATTTGTATCCCCAACCCCTTCATATCTATCAGTTTTTGTGTGCTGGCCCGGCGCTCTCCTCCGAGCCCGGACCCTTCCATTACCTCTGTGGTTTGGGTCGGACCCAACGACCAAGAGCTGATATATACCTGCCCTGACTGTCAGCGCATTGAGACTCAGTTCAACTAGAGCTCTCAGCTCAGTCCCTTCCCTCATGGCCTTGTCCTGTGGCCAATCATGTCCATCACCTATGCCTTCTCACTGTCACATGTGCCTTTCTGACCAATCACATGGAGCTGTTTGGTGGAGGTGAGCAGGTAGATCTACTGGAGTTTAGTAGTCTAGCTTTATATACACTGCTAAAAAATAACTTCTTAAAGGGATAGTTCACCCAAAAATTTTAATTGTATCATTTACTCACCCTTATGTTGTTCCAAACCTGTATAAGTTTCCTTCTTGTATAAGAAGATATTTTGAAGAATGCTGCTAATCAAACAGCTGATGGTCCCCATTGACTTCCATAGTATTTCTTTCCCTACTATGGAAGTCAATGGTGACCAACAATTGTTGATTACCAGAATTCTTCAAAATATCTTCTTTTATGCAAAACAGAAGAAAGAAACTTATACAGGTTTGAAACAACTTGAGGGTGAGTAAATGATAACTAATTTTTTTTTTTTTTGGGTGAACTATTCTTTTAACAAATGTTTAATGAGTCTTTTTTTATTTATACCTCATTAAAAAAGTAAATAAAACAATATACATTTATCTGAGAAACAGTGATTGTTGTTATCTTAAAACTCTATACTTAAAACAAATGGAAATAAATATGTTAGTGCAGACAAAATACACTTCTATTCAAGACACATTCACTGTAAAACCTCTAATGCATCATGGAGCATTTTAACAGACTAAATTACATATGTAATGAAATTATTAAAAATGTGACCCTGGACCACAAAACAAGTATTAAATAGCACGGGTATATTTGTAGCAAAAGCCAAAAAAACATTGTATGGGTCAAAATTATCGATTTTTCTTTTATGCCAAAAATCATTAGTACAATAAGTATAAAGATCATGTTCCATGAAGATATTTTGTAAATTTCCTACCATTAAATATATCAAAACTTAATTTTTGATTAGTAATATGCATTGCTAAGAACTTCATTTGGAGAACTTTAAAGGCGATTTTCTTAATATTTAGATTTTTTTTTTTGCACCTCAGATTCCAGATTTTCAAATAGTTGGATCTCGAGCCATAATATTGTCCTATCCTAACAAACCATTACATCAATGGAAAGCTTATTTCTAGATCAGATCTATAGTGATGAAAAAAATCTCAATTTTTTAAAAATGGACCCTTATGACTGGTTTTGTAATCCAGGGTCACGTATGTCATAGAATGTTCCAATAAATAAATAAATAAATACAATGAAATGTGAGCATAAATAAATATTGTGTAAAATAATATTAAATGTGCCTTAAAATGAAAAGCCTCATGAAATATGAAATGAAATACACCTTGAAATGAAATGATACAGAAAATAAAATTCAGCATTATGTGACATATTTATAATTTCATCATATATATACAGTATTTAATTTATTCTCTTAAATCACATCATAATGCACTGTTGTAACTGGAAAATAAAGATTGTTATTATTTAGAAAATACATTAAGAATAGGATTTTTGCAGTGTATCTATACAAATAGGCTAATATATTCAAAGAAATGTTTGAATATACATTAGGCAAATATTGCAACCCGTTTCTGTTCCCACACTGCCCCCTCATGGTCAGGTCTAACATAACCATCATCACATCATCATCATCATCATCATCAATGAACACTCATAATTTTTCTCTGTGATGCAAAATACTGATATATTCCTTGATGTTGACCATATCTATACTAGCCTCTCTCTCTCTCTCTCTCTCTATTCTATCTCTCTCTCTCTCTCTCTCTCTCTCTCTCTCTCTCTTCTCTCTCTTATATATATATAAGTTATTCTGATAATAGTTGACTTTTGAGCTAAAATGACCCTGAGGTTTAGAGGATGTTGTATTCACATGTGTCCCTATCTCTGTGTCATAGTACTCACTAAGGTAAGTTTGGTTTGTAGAGTTTAGTGGGCTGGGACGTGCTGCTGGCTGCTTCCCTGTTCTCTCCACTGCTAAAGCTATGCTTCCTGTAAAAGTTAGCATGGCAGCCGATTACTAAACATAATAATTAATAATCACTTCTGACCATTTTTAACATCTGTCTTCATGCCTTATCTAGTTAAATATTTAATTAAAAGTTGCAAAATAATACACTGCACACTTAAATGACAAATGTGCAGTACAGGGTTATTATATAAACGTTTAACATATTAAAATGTTTAAACATTTAATGTATAAAACATTTCATTTACTTGAAATGTGAAATAAAATTAATACATATTTTAAAACTGATTTTACTTATTTGCCAGCGAAACATGTATCATTTGAATTTAATTTAACTTGATGTACTAAAATAACTAAAACTGAAATTAAAATAAAGACTATATATATTAAAAAAATAATAATAATAAAAATGACAAACACCAGAAAATTACTAAAACTTTAAAAATAAAATATTAGAGCTCATTTAAAATATGAATAAGCGCTTTAATAATATCTCAATGATACTAAAATTACAGTGATGATGTGTGTAATATTATATTGGGATAAGCTACGTTAGATTCATCTATTGCATGATAAAAAGGCCTTTGCTAATGCATGGCAACCAGCAGCAGTGCATGGACATCTAACAACATAAAATGCCTTGGAAAAACACAAATGTGAGGCATTTCGATATAGCAAAATGATAAAACATGAATAAACAGCTGCAATCGATATAAAGGTGACAGATTTAATGCTCTGTTATACAACATTAGATGTACTGTAATAGGTCAGAGCTTTTCAAATATAGATTTAGTTCATATGTGCAGGTAAACAAGCTTGCTATCTTATTGCATCTGTTGAAGTAACATGTAGTTGCTTTGTAATAATAGCTATTATTTTTTCCACAGCAAAAAGCCAAAGAAGCCCCAGAGAAGACAGATGAACAACAGACTCAAGCCTCTGACGCTGGCTTACGACGGCGATGCTGACATGTAGCCTAACCACGTTTGCTTCATACTACAGATACTCGCCTCCTTTCACAGTCGGCCATCGGTACAAGCCTCAAACAAGGAGACTCGCGCAAACTCACCGACTGCTTTTTATAAGACGCTAATGGAACCTCAGAGAGAGAGACTCGATCTGGGTTTATATAATGTTTCTCCCCCTCCTTTTTTTACGTTCAAGTTTTTTTACTTTATTTCACGAGAGCCTTCATAAAATCTTCAAAAATCTTCTTCAGGAAGTCTGCCTTCACCTCTCTGCCATCGACATCTTTCTGTAACATAGACTTTAGTCTTTCAGGAGGAAAGTTGCAGGAGCTTTTTTTGAAATTGGGAAGTTTTTTTGCTGAGAAAGCACAGCATATACCCGTCTCCTGTTTAGTCCTGCAATATGTACATTGTCTGTGGCTGTTGGGAGGTCGCATGTTCAGACAAACTAAATACACAATAGCATTTTCAGCCCCAAAACGCTCAATATTGTGTGATCAGAAGGATGAAAGACTGCAGATTGAATGGGCTCTCTAGCGCCCCCTATAGAAACTCTGGCCTGCCTTTCCCCCTTTCTGTATCCAGGCTCCATTTTGCACTATATTAGTGCAGCATGAACATTTACTTATAGCATTGCCATAGAAAACTGCCTCTCGCAAAACAAGATGATGTACAGTCTTGTGCTAGACACGTTTCTTTTTTTTTAAAAAGAGAGCGAGAGAGAACAAAAGTAGCCCTTTTTCTTCTGATGGAACTCACTGGTGTTTGTTTATACATACTTGTTTACTGGTTACCTCCTGTTTGTGATAAAGGGGCCGTTGAAAAGTTTTTTTGTGGACTCCAAACCCCCCCCCCTTGTTGTATGTACAGTTGCAATCAGCCATGTGTTTGCTTTCTTTGCCTGATTGACTTGTGTATGATTCAATGGTTCTTTTCACCTTAGAGTTTTCCATGTGTTGCAGTCTTTCGTCTCTGATTCCAAGGGCTCTGTGTTCATAATTGGAGCGCTTTTAACAGTATGCTGTTTGATTTACTGATCCTACTGTGTCTGTGTGAACCAGTTCTGTTTGCAGTTTATATAACGTGACTGTCTAACACAATAACAGCATGCCTTTTCATATCAGCTAGATTCGGAAAAACCAATACTCTGATATTGAATGATTACTTGTGGAAGCATTCGTTTGACATTATTATTACCTATTCCGAACCTGATTTGAGGTTGAACAAATCTCAGCTCATTCATTAGAATGAAGAAATGCTGTGGTTTGTGCTGAGACATTACGTAAGGGATGATGTACAGTGAGCTGGTTATTATTACAAAATAAAACCTGACAGGGTGATTTCTAATATAAATAATAGAGGACTATTAAAAAAAAAATGTTTTGCCGAATGTTGCCTTTGCAACTAACTTGAAATGAAATAATACAGAATATAAAACTGAACATTCTATGACATTTATAATTGCATCATGTATCATGTACTGTATCTTATTCTGTTAAATCACGTCATAATGCATTGTTGCTTCTCATGTAAATTGATCTTGTTTCAAGAATTTGTAGGTATTATAACTGGAAAATGAGATTGCTGTTGTTTAGAAAATAAAAAGGTGCAGTATATCCATACAACTAGACTAATATATTCAAAGAAATGTTTAAATATATATTAGGCAAATATTGTAGCCCGTTTCTGTTCCCACACTGCTCCCTCATGGTCAGGTCTAACATAACCATCATCATCATTATCATCTCATCATATTCAAATGCTAAAATTAAAACTAAAACTGAAACAAAAAATTAAAGCTATATAGAAGAATAAAAATGACAAGCACTTACCAAAATTACTAAAATGAAAATGGACTGTATGAATTAAAAGCTAATTCAAAATATTAATAATTAAAGGAATAATGCTAAAATTACTCCGGTGAAAATGACCAGCTTACTGTACACTATCCTGCTTATTACACGGTTATTTGGCAAATGCACATTGACATTGAAAATTGATTTAAATTAAATAATTTTATATTTGACTTTTTATGATGTAAGATTCAGCTAAGAAAAAAAAGTTGTTCAAAATACAGAACAATCAGCCTAGCACAACTACAACACGCAACATTTACGTAATATTAAAATGAACGACATTTAAGGTGATACATTAACTGAGACAATAGATGGCGCCGGTTGCGTTTAGATTTGAAAGGGACGCTAGGCTGATGCTACAGTGTTGCCATAACTGATGATTGACCCGACTAGAGTTTCCAGAGGCCTGTAATAAGTTGCTGTAATTCAAGTAAAAGAGAAAAAAAATGTGTTTTCTTTATATTATTGTGTATTAGTATTTAGGATTGTTATATACATCATTATTTTCTTCTTCTTTTTATTATTATTATTATTTATTTATTTTATAAGGGTGCAAGTTTTTTGTCACCATGCCATGAACCTGCGTATAAGTAATCACACACCAACAGAATTGGTAACAAAGATATGTGGATTCAGATATGACTGAAATGGTCATCAGTGTCACCAACCTTCTAAAAATTGGGTAGAAAAGCACAAATGAGTAGGTTAGGGCCACTTTTCCCAAAAACCATATCTGCAGTGAATGAACTATGGGCACTATTGATATCTAATGGCATATCATTGAATTTGCTTTCAAATGCGACGGGTGAAAGGAATGTTTACTTGTGTTAATGCTTGTTTTGTTCATTTGTAAATACATGAATGATCTTTTATTTAATGATTTCTTTATTATATATCAATTTGTTCATTTCTTTTTTTTACTACACAAAGTGTTTAGTATGAACCTCTCAATGTGTGTTTGACGGTATATGTGTGTGGAGGGAGTGTGTGTGTGAGAAAGAGAGAGAGAGTCTATTGTTACTGATCTTCGCTGGGGCGAACCAAGTTACTGTGTGAAAATGTTGCTTTCTTCTTTTCCTACAGGTTGTTTATATGTGTCTGATGAATTGCTGATAATAAACAAGAAAACATTGCTGTACATGTGGCTAATTTTAGTTTTAATTTCATTTTAGCTTGCCAGTTGTTGCATTGTCAGTATCAGAAAAGTGCACATTGCTTTGGTAAGATCATGTTGAGGAGGTTCAATATTGTAACTGATTTTGTGCAGACGAAATAGATTTTCTTTGAGATCATCCCAGTGTTGAGTGGATACATTCATTCAGTGTAACATAAAAAAGACGACAATAGTGAAATTGGCAGCAAGTTTATGGTAAAATTTAAACCCAAATAGTTATTTAACATATAAATATTTAGGGGGTCTGTCACATGAAAATGCCAGTATCATCTGATATGCTCTTATAACTTACTTTAGTGCCACAGTTGCTGCTGCACAATGTCTGTGAAGTTCTAATAATACTAAAAACCTGAATAAATAAATAATCCTATTCCGCAATGATGACAAAACAGATATTGATCAAAAGACAGCAAAGACTATTACAATGTTGCAAAAGATTTCTATTTAAAAAAAAATGATTTTTTTGACTTTTCATCAAAGAATCCTGAAACAAAAATCGTTATAAAATTATATAAAATACTTATAAAATGATTTTTATTTCCACAAAAACATTAAGCAGCACAACTGTTCTCAATACTGAAAATGATTTGTGAAATGATTACTGTATGTAGTGTATTTTTATCAACCAAATTTAGTCTCATAAGAGACTTTTATTCAAAAGCATGAAAAATCTTACCCACCCCAAACCATTGAATAGTAGGCTAATATATTAAAAGCCAACATGTTACAAAGTATCTCAATTTGCCCCACAGCCCTGGTGAACCAGGGTAAATCTTTATGATACACATTTATTTATTTATTGGGGAAAGGAAATGAAAGCCCTTTCCCTATTGCTCAAACCTGGCTCAAACACTCATCAATCAAAATTAACATCTTATTTTCGCCCATCTATAACGGGGCTGCGAGATTTATTCCGTTAATTTGCTATACTGACAAGTGATATACGTTTGTAACACGTTATTAATCACCAAGACTGTTTTAATATATAGGATATCCTATCTGTATGGCAGCGTACCTGTCATTAAATATATAAAATGTCAAATCAAACCTCCTGCAATCTTTTACTAGCTTGCTCATTGTTAATATACACCACTAGAAGTCGCTACAAGACAGTGTCTGAATTGTTGCGAAGACTGACAAGCAGATTTGTTTTTTCCACCAATGTAGTAATGAATTAAAATGCTCCAGATAGTTTAAAATATTCAAATCCTTAAAAGTTTTCTTGAAGACATGATGTTTCCACTCACAAACCGTACATAATTCAGCTGTATAGTCTGGGACTGTACAATTGCACATAATCGGAAGAAAGATTCAGAAGATCTCACTTTTGGAGGTCATCCCATAGAGTTGGACATAAAGTGACAGTGCCTACAGTGTAGGATGTTCTTATGTTTTAATAGTAGAGCCATCCCGCTGCCCTCAGCTTGTTAAAGTCATATCTGGCTTTAATCAACAGGGTCACAATGCTCCTATGATTATAATCATGGTTTGAGGCCTCTGGGAGTCTTCAGTCCTCATTGCCCAATCAGTAATTATCACAATCTCTTGGCCCTCATTCCAATTGAATTCCTCAGCTAAAAGCATGAAGACGTACAGACTGACCTAATCAATTAAGTCTCAGTGCAAGGCTACTTCAATCCGATGACTTTGTCCCAACCTCTGAGTTATCAAAATAGAGCGCAAATTTGACTAAGCAGAACCGACATCAGGTACAGGAAAGGATTCCCGGAATATCAGCTCCAAAGTGAAGGAAGGAAGTTCGCTTCTGCTCCAACATTGAGGAACAGTGATAATCTTCAGCAGATAAATCAAGCTCTGACTCCATTACACCATTAAGTTGCACTTTAGGGAGTCTTAAAACTACAGCACATGATTGATTTGAAGACGCTGCGATCGCTGTGCCAAATGTTCAAATGCTGGGGTGAAGCTTAAAGAGACAGTTCACCCAAAAAAATGAACATTTTGTCATGTTTTACTTACCCTCATGTCATTGCACACCTTCTATAGAAGGTCTTTTTAAAAATGTCTCACTTTTTTGTTTTTTATTTCTATTCAATGAAGGTCAATTGGATCTGATGTCCCCATTGACTCTCAATGTATGTACAAAGACGGTCTTCAGAATTTGTTCTTTATAGAACCCCTAAAGGGATATGGTGATGGTTATAAAATTAGATGAGAAAAAGAACCAGAAAGGTTCTTCAGATGTTAAAGGTTCTTTATGGAACCATTTAGACAAAAAGGTTCTTCTATGGTCTCGTGAAGCACCCTTATTTTTAAAAGTGTAGGAGCTTGGTTGTTCTGCAGAACATATTTGGGTGAACTACCCCTTTAAGAAAGACTCCAGAGATGCTAAACTTAATTAAAAGCTTTTTTGCTTCTCATGAAAGTTGTTGAAACTTCATCAAAAGGCCCCTGCAGATGAAATGAAAAACTCCAGAGCATATTGAAATAAAAAAACCAACATTTGCCGTCTGCAGCAGTGAGACATTTGTTATTGTTTAAAGAGTCGAGTTTGTAATTCACCGTAATCGGAATCATAAACCCTTCTGATTGTGTGCAGCGTTCTGAGATGCAGATGCAGTGGACTTTGTGTACGAGTATCAGTCTGGCCGTGTCTTCGAGTCCAGCCGTCAGTTTAATTGCCATGCGGAAGCACTTGATGCACGCCAGCTGCATCCTGCGACCGGTGCTCTGATCCCGCATTTGTCTCTGTCAGTGCCTTCGGGGTCCGCCCGCTCCAGCACTCATATGAGCCATGCTGGCAGCCACCACCAGCCTGCACCAACTTAGCTCGACATGAAAAGTCTCTCTCTCTCTCGGTTTCTCACAAAACCTCATACAACCCACACCCCACACCCCTCAAATCAGTACTCCAGCTTATGGAATGCATATACTGTATGTCTGTAATGTATAAGAAGGCACGAGCGACGGTTTGTGGCGTAAGATAACACCTGGCCGCTGGCACCTGGCATAAGAGCGCCTGAGTTTGGCCTAATTGAAAGCCTCCCTATTGTGTCACCACAGCCCCTATGGGGTCTGCTCCCTTCTCTCTGAAACATCTGCCCACACAATCAGGCATTCAGCCATGCCAGCTGAGCCATGCCACAGCAGTGTATTGCCAGCGTCACTCAGCTGGCTCAATCTTCCTCTTCCTCCTTTTCTTTATCTGTCTTTCCCTGTCTTTATCCCTTGCTTCTTTTCCACTGAACCGTTCGGAAATGGAAGTCTCTACCCTATAATCTGCTGTTCTCTGTGGTAGATTACATGGTTTGAGTGAATGTGAATGAGAGTGAGAGAGGACCAAAGGTAGGCTGTGTTAAATTAAAACCACTTGACCTCGTGATTAGAAGGAAGGGAGAGTGTGTATTGTGAGCAGGTGTCCCCTCTGACGGATTTGAGCGTCAAAGTCTCGTGCATTAACCCAGTCTGTCCGTACGTATGTTCACATCAAGCTTAAAAGACTTCAAACTTTTTGAGACCTATGGGTACCCATTTCCACTTCAAAAGCAGAAAAAGACTACAAAAACAAAACAGGAAATTGTGAGATAATGTTTAAAGTAAAAAAATTAAGTTGCATTGAAGTCACCTTATGAGATATAAAGTTTTGTTGCAAGATTGTGTTGTAATTATAAGATATAAAATCACATTTATAAGATGTAAAGTAACATTTGTGACTTAAGTCACATTTTGAGATATATCACAACTGAGATATAAAATTGCAACTGAGATAGTGATATACTGTAGTTGTGTTTTCAAGATACAAAGCTGCAATTATAAAACACAGTCACATTTAAAGTTGCATTTGTGAGGTGTAAAGTTGTATGTGCAAGATACAAAGTCGCAATTATGAGATATAAAATTGCAGTTATGAGATGTTAAGTTGCATTTGTCAGTTGTAATGTCAAATTTGCAAGATGTAAAGTTGCTTTTGTGAAGCATAAAGTTACATTTGATAAGTCACAATAGAGATATAACATTGCAGTTGGGAGATAAAGTTCTATTTGCAAGATACAAAGCTGCAATTATGAGACCTAAAAATTGCATTTATGAGATATAAAGTCGTAAAATTGGAATTGTGAGATGTAAAGTCGCATTTATGAGATATGAAGTCACATTTGCAAGATAAGCCACAACAGTGATATAAAGCTGCAATTGGGAGATATAAAGTTATATCCGCAAGATACAAAGTCACAATTTTCAGACATAATATTGCATTTATGAGATGTTAAATTGCATTTGTTAAATATGAAGTTGCATTTGTGAGATGTAAAGACGCATTTGCATGAGATAAATTAGTAATCGTAAGACATAAAATTGCAACTGTGAGATATAAAGTCACATTTCTGTGATATAATGTTGAATTGGTGAGATGTAAAATCACAGTCATGAAAAATGAAATTGCTTTGGTGAGATGTAAAGTCAAATACATTTTGAGGTGCAAATGGTCCTCCACATCTGACTGATGTTAATATAAAAGAAGATCAGAAGACCAGCAATAAAAGTTCTTGACTTCAACAAGGGCTAAAATTAAATAAGTGCTTTGTTTCAAAAGATGATCACCAGAAATGATGAGTAAGAAATTAATTTAACGTTGAATGGACCCTCAAGTCATTAATTACTGTTCCTGTGGACTTGATTGAGCAGAGAGGTCAAGTATATACTGCAGGTCTTTTACAGGCCTCAGTAATGTGGCCTTCAGCATTCTCAGGTTATTTGAAGTTATTAACCCTGGGCTTTAGCATCAATAGGCCATATGCTCTGCATTCTGCTCCAAAAGCTGGTTGTGAGCAATGTCCTCTCACCCATGCTCTGTATACTGCATCTCTGTAGAGCTGTGCTGGATGATACATCCCTGCAGGCCGATTTGCTGCATGCTACGACTCTGAAGGCCACCACAGCCATTCACAGCCTCATCCCATTTCAGCCGCTGCCTGAGTTACTGCCTGAGTGACACTTCAGACTGCCGCCGTGCTGTAGCAATGAGACCTCCACAGATTTATAGAGTCAAACCCTGCTGCCTTTTTTCTTCCTGGTTTTCTTCTTTTTACATGCATGCATAGCGACAGCTGTGTAAAAAATCCACACCGTCAGCATTTGCTGGTTCATAGATTTTTACACAGGCGTTTAGACTCTATTCATGAGAGCCTCAGGCCTGCTCAGAATATGATACGATTGAATCCTCCTTACCAATATCCAACAACAAGCAGCAATGTTATCTAGATCCCTAATTTTGACCTGGTTTTGGTAAAGAATGCACTATAAATTCCTAATTGTTTTGGTATTGGAACCAGACCTTGTGACTTGTCAAAATATCTAAAGAAATACAATAAAAATAACTTTTTAAAATAAAAAATATATATTACAATCCATCTGTGGTGTTTACTGTATAAGTCAGATCCTAACCTTTAATGACCTTTCACCTTTGATCTTTCTGAATCTTATGCATCTTTGGAAAGTTTCAGTAAACCTGTGAATCAAAGTGGACATTTTTATGATCTAGCTGCTTGCAAAATCACTAAAGCTTAAATTAAAACTTGTTTGGCAAAAATGGGAATGAATGGATTTTATTTTTATTATTTTTTGTGATGATGTGCCATGTGGGTCCATATTGACTTATTTGTGTCATTTTGATTTATTTGTGACATGCATGGATTAAAACTGAAAGATGTAAATGTTCATTTACCAACAGACAGCAGAATAACATCTATAACTTAAAAATTGAGAGAAATTATTATGAAATGTAATTAAAATGAACCAGGTGAATTAATTTGACATTTATTTTGACTCCAATTCACACTATTATTTTTTTATTATTTTTTTCTATCAGAATAGCCTTTTTTTAACCCAATGTTTTGTGTGTCAAATTGAACTCAAAAATCACAGGTGCGTTCAGTTTGATGGGACAGTAGCGCATAATGTCCGTGTAGAGTTGTGGCGCGCTCCTCGAACTGCGTCGTCTAGCGCGCACGAAAACACGCCAAAAGCTTCTCTGGTGGGCTGCGAGTCTCTTTTAAGTCGTTGCGATCGTGTGATCCCGTCGTCTCTCGGACCAATCTCGTCCGGTTCTCCAATCGTTTTTTCCCCCACTCTCCTCTCGTCCCACCCCCTCTGAGCTTCTCTCCGGATGTAGTACGGCGTGCGTGGCTCTCAGCGCGCGATATAAAGCCACCGCTGAGTGACAGCGCGCGCGTGAAAAGCCTCTGTCCTTGTTTCTAAGAGGACTTACGCCGCAGTCACTCCAGGCAGCAAGACCAGCGACCATCTCCCCATGCCATTTAACAAATATGACTGTTTTTGGGGGGGGGGGGGGGGCCCCTTTTTCACTCCCTTGACGGATTCATGCCTATGTAACCGTTCATTTGCTCTCCCTCCCTTATCTGTGTCCAAGTTTAAAGCCTATTCTGTGGTCATGGGGTCTATAGTGTCATTTTTGCCTAGGCTAAAGGTCTAAAGCGGATACCAAGTGGATCTATGTTCCTTACAGACAAAAGAAACAGCGCAGGGAAATTAGTGGAAGTTTGAGATAAGGGAGGATGCGGGCGACGTGTTGGTGTGCCGTGTTTCTCCTCACTCCGGCTGTCTACCTGGTAAGTGTCTTTCATTTTTGCATGTATTACTCGTTTACATGTAGAATATGCTCGTGTGTCTAAATGAGAATCAGATGAAACTGTGGCACTTCGGAATGACAGGAGTGTTGTAGCAGTATGCGATGCTTTTCACTTTATAACTATGGTTTCAGAGTCGTGAAAAAAAAACTTTTATGCCTTTATTTGTGTAATTTCGAGACTTTTAAACGCGTTTTAAGTTGTGTATAAAAATGTTCGAACCGCGTTTACTAAATAAAATGATTGTATTTCTAAAAGCGCGTCTCCTGCAGACAAAACCTTCCTCTGTTTCGGGTCTTGACATCCAGTTGCGAGAGTTGCGTTTCGGTGTTCGGCCTCACGGGGGCGCCAAAACAAACGAAAATAGCTGCGTAAACGAAGCGGCAGTGACAGCCCTGCACCCTGATGAGAGGCTCTTTGATTTCCACTATTCAATACACACTCAAGCCACGTCTACAACAAACTACATTCTACAAATTGGCTAATCACTTTATTGAAAATAAATCAAGAAACGAGAATAGACTACGACGTAATTAAATAACGCACTGTGACCACATAATTACATTTAATAATCTTATATTACATTTTAAATGTATGTAAATTAAAATCGCTACATCTATGCTTTGCATTTTAATCTCGCATTTGTTTAATAGCTTAAAAGTGTTGTGTTTGTCTATGTGGATTTTTTTTTTTAGTTTTGTAAAATATGCCTGTTAAATACATATTAATATTTTAAACGTTAATATGTTATGTTTTTCACATTTTAAAGGTTTTAGAGATGCCGTGCGCGCACACACCGATGTACACACAAATAAATCAAAAAAATGAACGAAAGTTTTTAACCACTTAAATTAAGAACATATTATAATTTTAGCATCTGCATCTGAAAAATATCAGATTATGTTGTTTTAAAATATGAAGTACTGTTCTAATTTGTTTATTTTTCGTCAGAATGGCCTGTTTAACACAAAAGACTGATTTGTTGCATTACATTAACTGCAATTCTTCTCATGAAGTACGCATAACTTTTGTCCTGGTCAGTGTGCTGTGTAATTTTAGTCTTTTTAAAACTGGTTACACGACATGAATTATCTCTCATTCGCCATTATTAGTATGTCCAGCCGATTTTTTTTTCAGTACAGTTATTATTTTAACAAAATGCATGTCATTTAAGCTTCATTGTATTTTTTTTTTATCTGAACATTTACCAATTAGATTTAAAACTCAACACTTGCGATTTAAAAACGAGTTGTATCTTTATAAATATGCCACAGGCATGTTTGAAAGGCGCATTTATTTTTCATTTGATCAGATTGTGTCCATTCACCCATCAGATGACAGTAGATCGTCTCCATGTGTTTTTCTTATACTTTCCCGCGTGTTGTATTTTATAGAGGCCAAACAACAGTAACACACATTGAGTTTTCTGAAGTGCGAGTCTCCTCGTGTCCATGAGGCAGTTCAGGACCATGGACAGCGCAGCCCGACCTCTACCGCTTAGCATTCACACTCACTCTGCTTTATATCTACATCTTGGCTTTTTTTTTTTTTTTTTTTAATACAACAACATCTTTTTTTAGAACGTGTAGGCTACCTTTATGATGTATTTACCTCAACGGTGTTTTACAGGCCACACACAATGATTATGTACATGTTCATATAGACTGCGTATATTCTCTTGCGTTTTGTGTACAGGAATACAGGATCCTTTGATCGGTTGTCCTTCTCCATAACGAAATATTAGAATCATTTTCTAAAACATCATGCATAATAACTGGATGGTCAAAAATGTGACAATTTAAGAGAAAATTGAAGCCCGTGGCTGTGGATTTCCATCGGCCTGTTCGCAGCTTCGAGTATTAGAGTTGAACTTGGCTGCTGTATTTCATGTTTAAGCCTCTGGTGTGTATCAGTTCGTCCTGACCCTGATAACAGCAGAACAGCGCGGCTGTGTATGAGCGAGCGACACCAGCCAGTTAAACAAGACCGTCTTTACAAACACATGTCTTTTATGTGTGATAACGGTGGAGTTTTTTTTTTTTTTTTTTTTTTCGCTATCCTTTAGATTTTTTTTTTCTGATTAAGAAAATACACTGTAAAATAAATAAATAAGTAAATGCATTACCGTAAAACAGGCGGTTGCCGGCACTTTATCGTAAAAAAATGCACATAGACATTAAAATATCCAGTGCTTAACTACTAAGGTTCGATAACAAATACATAAATGCTATAATGTGCTAAACTGTTTAAGTTAAAATTCGTTTGCTACTGTTAATAAAAATAATACAGATGAGCACTTAAGGTCCCATCTTGTATAACTTAAGGTCACGTGATAACTTAAAGTTAAATCATTGGTCTCTCCAGCAATTGCGATAACACAACACAAACACGAAACCCTTGCAGAGTAACACACATGACCATAAAATAATGCAATGGATATTAACTAAACGACATACAAGACTCCAATGTACGTAATTGGAAAAAATAAGAAACTAAGTTTTTAAATAATGACATAGGCCTATAAAGCTGATTTACACTTAAAACTGATTGCTTTAAATATGAAATTAATTGTCTCTGCAAATTATAAGGTAGTTCATACTTTTACTACATTTTTACAGTATTTTACAGTAAAACTTCATTTATTGTGTTTTTAAAATATAATATATTTTCTGGTCAAGTGACTTGCATTAATTATCCTTTTTTTAGTGTATGATTGCCTAGAAAGAAGTTGCAGCTTGGAAACTACACACATGAATCATCCAGACGTGCTCTTCTAAGTGCACTTTACGTTTCCAGGACAACTGCATATATACATTGTGCTCTGGAACTGTATGGATGTACAGATTCGTTATCTTCACAAGCCGCGCAGATGCACCTTGTTATTAATACACTTGAGGATGGAACGATCCTCAGTCGGCTCAGCTGTTTTGAACCCTGATGAGTGTGTTGTAGAAGCTGCTCAGCCAGCTACATCCACTCCATTTAAGACTCCAGTGGAAAGCTATGTTCAAGGTCTGAGCTAAACCTCTTGTGTCTAATGATCGGCGGCGAGATGCCGTGAAATAGTTCAAGTAAAAATCCTCAGCCCTTAGTCCATTAAACCTCACCTACGCTTCAGAAGCCACTATAACACCTGTTAGTCACCTGACTCGGGTCCCAACGGAGACGTTTTGACACACTGCCTGTCAGTCTCTTTAAACGGGTTAAACAAAAACGGCCTTTAATCATCCTCTTGAGGTCCTTAAATTAATAAGAACTTAATCGATACAATCAAGATTGTCCTGTTATGATAAAACATTAAGTTAGCACTCGACTGAAGTGTGACCTATCTTACGAACGCAGCTTCTCTGTTCTAGTTCGTTGCATTAAAATGCCTTAAAATTGGGTTCTCGGTTGAATCTGAAATAAGGAATGTGTGTGTGTCTGTTTTGATGTATATTTTTGTCAATGTTTCCCCTTCAGGATAGGCTTTGATTTTTGGGTGGTGAGTTAGTGTCAGTGAAGTGTGTTAAGGCTGAGTGATGTTAAGCTCTGAAGTGATGAAGAGGAGCGGTGGGGTCTGTGAGAGGGAGGAGAGAGAGTGAGAGAGCCCAGGGCTGTATAGCTAGTTAGTGTGCAAAGCAATGTAATCTGCCCTCCTCCCATGGCGCACACACTCATATCCGCTGTTTAATAGACGTGTTTTCACATCAGTGCCACAGTCCATTTATCCCAACTCTATGAGTTTCATGAAGTGCCTCCGTATTGCTGTTAAGGATATCTGCATTATGTTAATGCACCTCTGTAGGTAAATGGTACCATCAGCAGTTCTGCACCAGATAATTGGAGAAACAGGATTTTCTGAAGACATTGTGCCATAATCACAGCTGAGATGAGCCGAACGTGCAATAGAATGCAACCAACACTGCATGATTGACCCTTTTGGCAGTCAGCATGTGATTTGGAATGACCTTTGACTCTTGAGGGTGTGTAGTTATGCCTGTGTGTGTGGTGATATCAGCACGGGGCCGGTGAATGATGAATTGTCTTTGTGGGATTGACGTCTGAAGGTGACCTTAATTCAGCAAGTGGTTTAAACCTGTGCCAAGGGCATTGCTCTTTGCCAACTGCTTTCTAACAACAAGCACCATGACACAAACCACTGCTTATTTACCATGATGAGCTAGCCATTCGATGGCAATGAATGGAAAAGCTCATCTGTTGATGAGAAAGAATGGCTGAGAATTTGAGGCAAGACTGACCATGTTCAAACATGGTTCACATTATCTATCTATATCTATGTGTATATTTTTAATATATTTTTTTAGACTGATAAATACTGTATATTGTCATAAAAATTTGTTAACAAATAAATTGGATCAGGGAGGAGGAACACTTTATTTCCCAGAATGCATTAACCAATTTAAATTCCATATAACTTTCTGTAGGTGTGGCCAATTGAATTCAAACTCCAATTCTGATTGAAAGGAAACCAATCCTCAAAAAAGGTAAATCTTAGTTATATAAAGTAAAATGTATTTTTATATTTTTCTGTATATGTATACACACACACACACACACCACACACACACACCACACACACACCACACACACATATATATAATATATCTATATATCTATATATATCTGACATATCTATATAGTCTATCTATATCATATATATATAGGATTACATTATTTATTATATTAAATATTATGGGAGATACCCGCCTCTGTAGCTCTTTTAGAGAAAAGCTGCTCTATTTTTAAAAGCAGTTCCATTGAAGAAAGTGTTAAGGTTCAAAACAGGAAGTTGTAAATAGCCATGCCTCATGTGTTCATTGATAACCAATAGCCTAGAGTTGTACTAGAGTCAATCACTGTTTGCGGATACCATAGGAATTATGTGAAGGGCCATAAATGAATCCTACCGTCGCAAACATCGCCTGTGACTTCTCTTATAAAACAAGCAACGTTTTTTTTGGTATACACTTCTAACGATCAAAAAAGGGGAATTGTTTAATGGCTGTCCTAATGTCTATTCATTATTTTGATAAGCTGTTTCCCCACAAAAGCAGCGTATCTATCATACTTACACCTCTCTTCCACTGACATCCATTCAAAATACAGTCATGTTTTTGTTAATTAGCACTAGTGTGCTCTTTATTTGTCCACAGACGTGTCCTTTAAGTGTCCTTCCTGACCTGTCTATGGCCCTGCACAGGCTTTAGCACATTTTACTTTTAAACTAGTTCCTCTTCTGACCCTCCACACACCCACACAAACACAAACCACACCACACACACACACACACACACACAACAACAAACACACACACACACACACACACACACACAACACACACATATACACATGTGCACTCAGTGTCAACTAAGGACACATCACGGGGTGGAGACAGGACAAGGTTGGTTTGATTTATTACCACAGTCTCCATTCTTCTCTCCACAAACTGCTCCTGAATTTCAGTCACCCACACAGGTCAGAGGTCAGCTTTAGACGCAACCTCAGAAGGGCATTGGATCTGGAAAATTATACCCCAGACTGACCTGAACCTCAATGGGCTGTTTTCCCTTCTCTCTATATATAGAAGCATCCTCCCCAATCGCATCCCCGCGGAGCTGTGTGGTCGGCTGAAAGAAACATTTCTAAATACTCCATGCAAAGCCCACGGAGAGGCATGAAGGACTAGATAACCCCAGCCTACCTCCCTTCTATCTTAAAATGCTGTGGGTCTCTGAAGTTTCTTTCATGCATTAAAGAGGCTGGAATTAGAGACATGAAAGAAATCTCTAAGCCATAAACGTCAGTCAGACAACAATAGTCATGGATTACACCAAAAGCACTTCCAGACTGTGTTTGAATGCACGACTGCTGCCGTTTCTCAAAGAAACAAGAATCAGATTCATAGTTGTGCCTCTGAATTGAGGCATGGCAAAACAATAGATGTTTACGTATTATATAAAAGTGTGTTGCGTCTGGCTGTTTTTTGAACAGTAAAGCAGGAACAACAGCTCAGCTGCAGACTGTGTCTTTCTCCTCCTGTGATTGCATAACTGATGATAAAATGACTGGTTTTGTTGTAAGATGACAACCAGTACTCATTATCTACTGGTTTTATTTATGGACAATTACTGTCTTTCAAGGGAATTACCTGTCTTTGCCTACAGGTGGAGCACTGTCACAAGTTCACGATGCTTTTGAGGGTAGAATGAGTGTCGGTGAGATAAATACTGAGCATTTTATTGACATATTCGGGATGTAAGTGTTCCTTTTCATTTACGCATTCTGAACATGATGTTGCGTGCTATTCGCACCATTTCTTCTTTAGTTTTTTGTTCACATGTGCTCCAACTTCTTCCTCCTAGTGAGGAACTCTCTTTCATTTTCTGTAGTGAAGCAATTTACTTCATCAGAATTTGTATCTATACATTTACAATCTATACATAAAGAAAAGTTAAAGTGATCTACTTGAACACTACCATTCAAAAGTTTTTTTTAATTAATTTATTTTATTTTATATTGTTATTGAGCAAGGACACATTAAATTGATCAAAAATGGACTTTTATAACCTTATACAAATTATATTTGAAATAAATGCACAACTGGTTTCAAAATTGATAATAATAAGAAATGTTTCTTAAGCTGAATATTAGACTGATTTCTGAATGATCATGTGACACTGAAGACTGGAGTGTAATGGCTGCTGAAAACAATTTGATTTGTAATAATATTTCACAATATTACTGTATTTTTGATTAAATAAATGCAGTCTTGGTGAGCACAAGATACTTTTTTTTTTTTGAGTTTTGAAAATTAGTAAACCTTTCAAACAATCAAACATAATCAAGTCGACATCCAAATGATCTTTGTTTGGTGTATTTGAACAATCCTATCATCCATACATCTTTAATCTGAATTTATGTTTAATACAGTCATCACAACCTGTCAACACACATTGTGTCACAATACATCATGAGGAAAGATGTGCAGTGCTACAGCTTAAGCTAATTCAAATGCAAGAGAAGATTTAGCTTGGACAGTTGCTTATGTTGCCTTTGTGTAATTATTAAAGTTAATTAGCTGGCATGTGGATGCAATTTCTGTACTATATGGAAATAAATTAAATCAACTTGACACAAAGCTGCACTCTGTGCCCGGTTCAGCTGCTTTGCATTAGGTGGCTCACCACTCCGCAGTCTGTTTGTGTGTGTGTCTGTGTGTCAGTCTAGATTATTTTACTGAGCCACAGTTACATTTCTGCTCTGGGAATTAGTTTTACTTATCTTGAGGCTATCAATCAATAGGTAATATTTTTTTACACAACACTCCTTATTTTTAATTGTAGAATTAGATGGAGAGAGAAAGTAAAAAGGGATGAGATGAGAAGGCCTGTGTGTGGCAGGTGCATGAGAACGCGTCATGACTGCTAACCAGAGGAACAGACCAATCAGAGAGCTTATCACTCCTCATGCAGTGAATGACAGTATTGCATTACATGGCTGGGACCTGCTGGATTTCACTTCTATTGATTTTCAGAGTCACAATTATTCCTCCGCTTGTGTGGGCAAGCAGCCAGTGTGAGGTGTCGAGACAAATCATTGAAAGGAAAAAAGAAGATATGCTGAAGATTTTGAGCATGGAGGCACTACAGTAGATTCTTGGGCTGAGGCCTCCTGACTGACAGTTTTAAACGTGTCTAGCTAAGATTCATTCTGTTTAGAAACGTCATTTATTTATTTAGAACAATCCAGTTTCTTTTATTGTATGCCCATCTTTTCTGTTCTCATCGCTTTTCATTCTACTAATACCCGTACACTTCAATTTATTCTACTAACTGAAAATCTGGCTGTTCTATGTGAAAGGCAAACTCTCTCTCTCTCTCTTACACTCTATCTCTCTCTAGAGAGAGAGAAAGATAGAGTGTAAAAGAAAGAGACCATTGAAATTATTGCCAAATGCAAAAAATTTTTGTTTATTGTTTGTTTCCAGAATGTTAAATCTATTTATTATTTAAAAGTAAATTTATTATTATTATTACCATTTTATTTATTTTCTCTTTATTTTATGTTCATAATTGTTTTATTTTTTATGATTAGCCTATTATTATTTTTATTGATCACTTACTTTGTTATTTTATTTTTCATTATTTATTTACTGTATTTGCCTATTATATGTTCTTATTACTTGTGTTCTTTTTATTCTTCACTTATTCACTGTCTTCTTATTGAATAACAACTCGTTAATTTATTCAATTTCATTCATTCATTTTCATAAATTGCTTACTGTTTTATAATTAAACTCTTATTATTTATTTGTTTACATATTCCCTTAAAAACACCAAAAGTTCAAAATCCCACATGTTACTATTATTATTATATTATTATTATTATTTATTATTATTATATTATTATATTTTTAAGATGAGTATTAAATGAATTCCAGCTGGGTAAACACCTAGGTGATCAAAATCACAGCCTTTTTGCCCTCAACATTTGTTCTAGTAGGTGACAATATATATATATATATCTATAATATATATTATAGAAATAAAATACAATAACTTTGCTAAACATGCATATGCAACAAGACACAGAAAAATCATGACACATGAGAAGGTAAAGGAAGAAAACAATATATATTTTTTTATAAACAGCTTTTATTCAGTTTCACAGTTCAAATATGTTTTATATTTTAAGAACATTTTCTTACTTTCTGAAGCTTTTATTGCTTTTTTTGCATTGCTGATCTGGAATGACAAGATTCCACCTGTCATTTCCGCCCAGTCCTCCAATCCGTCAGCCACGTCTTACTTAGACAGAGAAAATCCTTGTAATTAATTGACATGTGAGGGTTCATTTCTGTCAATAATTTCCCAGGTTTTGTAAAGCTAATGCTTGCTCTTGATAGTGACTGAAGGGTGGGTGCTTATGGCGAGGTGAATGGATGTGCCTGTTCTCCAGAGCGCCCCGACACCAGCGTCTGTCAGCTCTCAAAAGCCATTACTTAAAACATTAGCCTGGCCCCATAGCAGCAGCCACTCAGCCACAGACAGACAGGTACGCACGATTCTCCTTACGCTGCTCCTGAGGGACATGGCTGCGGAGCGTGAGCGTATGTGTTTGTGTGTGTGTGCGATGGTGTGGTGTTGTGTGTGTGTGTGTGTGTGTGAGCGCTGACTGACCGCACCGCCCACACCTGAACATCCAGTGTGTTAGGATATGTGTTACTCCCTCGTCTCGGCTGAATTTCATTCAGTGTCATTCAGTTCTATTCAGTTTGATTTAATTTGATTCTACTGGAAAAGGCATAATTTCTGCAAATGTCGATGACGCTAGCCTGTGTTAAAATGTAATTGTCTTTCTGACAGCGTTTCGAGAACACATGGTGTGATGCGAAATCACATTTCAGACAGTTGTTTAAATTAGTTTTGGGATCATTTGAGGCTCACTAACTTCTTCAATTGTCTTTGTATTGCTTTAGGACTCCTGCAGAAACATAGACAATAAATGTTTCAAAATCAGTATTACATTATCTTTAGACTCAGATTATGCCCTTAGCTCATGTTGGTATATTTTAGTGGACACACATCACTGGTACTTGGCTGCAGGAAGCATTACAAAACAAAAATTTCAGTTTTTACTCTGGTATTTTTGATTAGGCCATGTGACATTCAGTTGCCATATTTGACTATTTATCTAGAGACATGACAATTTGTGACCCTGGACCACAAAACCAGTCTTTAAGTCGAATGGGTATATTTGTAGCAATAGCCAACAATACATTGTAAGGGTCAAAATTATCCATTTTTCTTTTATGCCAAAAAATATTATGATATTAAGTAAAGATCATGTTCCATGAAGATATTTTGTAAAGTTGCTACCGTAAATGTATCAAAACTCTATTTTTGATTAGTAATATGCATTGCTAAGAACTTCATTTGGACAACTTTAAAGGCAATTTTCTCAATGTTTAGATTTTTTTTGCACCCTCAGTTTCCAGATTTTCAAATAGTTATATCTCGGCCAAATATTGTCCTATCATAACAAACCATGCATCAATGGAAAGCTTATTTATATTCAGATGGTACTTACGACCCTAATACCCTTATGACCGATTTTGTGGTCCAGGGTCACATTTATCATTTTGATTATATAACTTGGCAGATTTCAATTTCAAATTCTTTTTTTTTTATCATATTTATAACTATTTTATTTAGAGAAATGCCATATGAATTGGCTACTTTTGTGATCAGCACTTATTAAATTTACGTTATCCTGCCATTTCCTGTCTTTTCCTGCTTGCCTGCAGAAATGTGAAAGCTATTCAAAGTTTCCAAGTAATAGCTCAGACTATAAAATTAAAAGCTCCCTGGTTAATTGAATGTGTTTTTGAAATAAGGGTTTTTTATAGGCGGCGGTTTTTTTTTTTAATTAAGATGTTTATTTTTAACACTATTTTATTGTACACTGCCTCATTTACATATTCTCTTCAGAGTAAATTTCTTTCTTTAGTTCAGATGAGAATGAAAGATATTTACACTTATGCTCTATCAAAAATTTGATATTTTTTTTCATTCATGGATCACTACACTGATACCTTTGACCTCTTCATATATAGGGGCAATTTCAGGTTAATAAAAAAAAACCCACACAAACAACAACAACTTGTTAATTTTCCCAGTCATCTCAATGCAAAGTGTTCCTATTTATCCTGAATTCACTATGTACTATAGAACACTAACTGTTGTTTTTTTTTTTTTTTTTTGCCATAAAACCATCTAGAACATACAAAGCAAACACCTGGTTACAGTTAAACCATGGTAACCACAAATTAACCGTGGTGTTTCTATAGTTTAACCAAGGTATTTGTAGTAAAATTGTGCTTATACAATCAATACTTCAAAAAAAAAACATGGTTAACACGTTTAATATAATCATTACTTTCAGCTTACTTATCTTACTTTTAATCATCACTCCAGTCCGCCTGTCACATGATCCTTCAGAAGCCTTCTAATATGCTGATTTGAACAGTTTCTTATTAATATCATGAACAGTTGTGTGTGGAACCACATTTTTATGTAAGACAGAACAGAGGAAAGAGAAAATAAATGTACATTTGTACATTTAACTATAACATGGATGTTACGAACATTGCATCTACCATAAAAGCATCAACATTTATTTTCAGTAAAATCTAGTCTTTTTTTTTTAACCCCACATTATTTTAGATTAGCAAAACTGCACAAATGTGCTTGAATCATAACGCGGTACATGCTCATAGACAAGTCATAAAACACCTGAGAATCCGATGATGTCCTCTGGTATAGGAAATGGAGAACAACACACTCTACGTGTCTGAGTATCTTCAGGGCTTTACTTTGATGTTTTATTAGTCTGTGAAAGTGCATTGAGCAACGGGACAGTGAGTCGCAGCAAGTAAACATAGTAATCAGGCAGTGGTAACCCAGAAGGAGGTTTCTGAAATTAGTCTCATAATCTCCACTTGACACAGACAGACAGACGCACACACACATGCACGCACACACAAATATATTAAGAGCTTGTACAAATGTAACAACCACCACAGGGAATAACATAGACAACAGCAAAAATAAGATAGGTGAGAGAAACAATATGTTCCTATCTGTTATGATTTTTTAAAAACGAATTTCTCTTTCGCATCAACGTTATATTCACAGCCTAATTCGACTGTCATGTTCTGTGAGGTTGCATCTCCTCTACTTCAGCATGCTTGAATAATGTATTGTAGGTGCTACATTGCAGAATCTGAGAAATCATGAATCTGAGTCTAAAAAGGGTTGGTTCCCCCTAAAATGAAAATATCACCTTTATGACTTTCATTCCTCTATGGAAAACAAATTAAGAGGTTTCAAATCAATGCAGTGTTTTTTTACACATGCAATTAAAGACAATGGGTTCCAAAACAACATTAGACCCCATTGACTTTCAGTGTATGAAAAAAAACAAAACAAACAAACAATTGACATTTTTATTCAATGTATCTTTTTTTTCTGCAGAAGAATGGAAGTCATTTAGGTTTCGAATGGTGAAATATTGACAGAAATTACATTTTTGGCTGATCTGTCCCTTTAAATGCACAATCTACTCTGGTTCAAGATGCATTTTCTCTCTGCTATCGTAGAGTAGGACGTGAGGAATAGGGGTCACCTGCTAAGTGCTATTAAGGACATGTACATGAGGAAAATTTGTCTATGGAGAATCAAATTTCCTGTTGGGAGGAAGGAGACTAGGCGTTGACCCTCCCTGTGAAATTGTCAGAGATGATAGCGGCGCGTGGCGAAACCATTTAAGGTTAAATCTAGCATACAAAATCCACTTTCATTTGTAATGCTGCTGCTTTCCTGCACCAGCGCAAAAGCAAGTCATTTTGAATTAATCTTTTCTGCTTCCCCTCTCTCCTGCATTCTCAATCACACACACATGCGCACACTCTCTCGCTCTCTTCTCCTCCATCTGTTTGTGTTTGTGTGTGTGTGAGAGAGAATATGAATCACAGAAATACAACTCTAAATAACCCAGAAAGTCATCTGGCCATTTATGGATTCCTCACTCTGTGGTGCATCATGGGAAGTATCTGTTTGCAGCACATCCTGTCAAGGTTCAGTCACTTTATTATACTAAATATATTTTAATCTCAGATATATTGTTTATTAATGCTGAGTGTGATCAACTTTTTAAAACTTCTTAAACTTTTACTTTTTTTTTATACTATACATATTTCCTTTATCATGCATTAATTCAGAATGGGATTAACTCTGCAGAAAGGCAGAGAGCAACAAAGTGACAGTTTTGTGAGTATCTGGAAGAAATTTGACTCTAGGCATATATTGATTATTCATTGTAATTATTAATTATCTTATGCGCATTTTCTTTTTTCATCTTCTATTCTTTTATCCTTCTTAGTTTTTACCATTTGATTGAAGGAAAAATAAATTTCATTAGAGACAAAATATTATTAGTTATTTTTATACTATCTCATAAACATATTATATTATAATCAAAATGTGTGTTAAAAATAATTTTATTATTGTCACAGCTGGGTGTACTATGAGATTAAAGTGGATCTAAAGCAGCGAAATTGAGTTTTATTTGGCACAAACCAGGAACTAGAACTAGTTTATAAGATATATATTATCAGAATATTAAAATTTATGCATAAGATTATTAATTTAATAAATAATTATAAAATTAATACCTGGAATTACTGTAAGGTTAAATCTCTGCACTAGTAGAAAGAAAAGAGGGTTTTCAGGCTGTGGTTGGCATGAATCAAGATGGTAGATTTCCTCTGGTGGACAGACATCCAAAGTTTATAAAAGCATATTTTCTGATCTTGAACACTTATTACACAATGGGTCAGAGAAACAAACCACTGATATTCTCAGCCACTGAGACTCACAGTTTTGCTTCTGAGGTTTTAACATTTGAAATTCAGTTTTATTGTAATTCTTTATACTTGCTTTTAAATTTGAATTAGGATTTAAAAGGCATTTTCATTTCTGAATGGAGCACAACCCTGGTTGTCAATCCCAAAAATTATCCAAAAAGCAAAAGGTAAATGCATCGATATGATGTTAATTCCTTTCAAGTTGCCTTTCAGTAAAGCTGAAGTGCATGATGCAACTGTGCATGAAATGTCTGTTAACCATATACCATGTCAGCTGCTTCTGAGAGTCAGGAGTCAACTTATGTATGCATACAGTATGTCTGTTCCTGGCTTTGTTTAGCCCACAGCCTCTCATGTATCTTGTATTTCAGGAGGTTTTAATATGAAGCATTTCATGCCCTTAGTGTCTATGAACCCGGGCTCATACGCAGTCAGGTACTCCAGAGCCTGTCTTCACGCTGTTGAAAATGAACTTTAGACTGTGCTCTGTTTAAAAAAAGTGCAATCGGGCAACATGACTTGAATGGAAAGCAATTTGGTGGAGGGTAATTGAAGGGAAGTGATAAGCTCTGCTGTGTCAGGATTCATTGCTTATTTCATTAGGGAGTTTTTTTTGGTTTTGTTTTTTGGGAAGGCTCTTCCAGTGTGAAATTGCTAAAGTGTTTATCACGAGTGCCTTTGTAGATGATTCCCTTCTCTTTAACCAAACACCTTGTGAATTTTCCTTTACCTCGCTTTACGTTCCTCCCTTCTTTTATAGGATGAATGAAATATTCATGTTTCTGGAGAACATTGACACTCATTCTCTTTTCAAAAGTCAAATGCAGGCACTCAAGAAATCGTTTATGTTCAACTTAATTAAAATGATGATAGTTGTGCCAGCAATTAAATAAAGCAGAGATATGCTTGAAAGATTTTGATTACATCATGTTCTGTAGTCGGTTTATACTGTACAATTACAGTAACTGGCCTATTTACAATTGTCCAGAATTGAAAGGAAAGTTGTCCTGTCTCGGCCCTCATTTCCATGTTTTAACCTCAGGGCACTGATAAACTAACCAAGACACTGAGTAATATATCAGGATCAAGGACCTAATAAGAAGTAAGTCCATCCTTTGCCTTAAGGACAGCTTTAGTGTTCTTTGTAGGTATCATGCAAGCACTGAACTGTGCGCTGAGATACTGAGTCATTAATCAATAAGAAAAGTTAGTTCTTTGAGGGATAAAGTCTTCCTTGCACTTTATGATCCAGAACTTCCTGTAAAAGCTCACTGATATTTAGATGATGAAGCCTTTTCACAGATGGTGATGATACATTTCCAGTTATTAACATTGCAGATCTAGCAAAGAGATACATTTATGACACTATACTTTGTGTTTTTGTCCTTGCATTACTCATATATATATATATACTATATAATATATATTATATTAATCTATATATATATATATATAGATATATATATAACATGCATGCTATATTTGTTGTAGTTTTCTTTCACCACATACCTGTTGTTTTTCCGTTCATCACAATAAAAGTTTACCTAACTAAGATGAATTCAGCTTCTATGAAACCTGAAAATGCAAAAAAAAAAAAAAGAGGAATACCTTCAATTCTACCTTTTGAGAATATGTGGGTATTATCTTCCTAGAATAGGGGAATGTTATGTGAAAATGGTGTTTGCACAACAGGGTGCACCTGGTCTTATAAAACCGCCTCATATTCCTTAGGCGTTTTAAGAGCATGCACAGCAATCTTTGGATCTAATCACTGTCGTGAGATGGTTGCTCGTATCATTACAGATCCCCCACCATGTTTTACAAGCTGACAGCAGACGTTGTGGGTTGAAGCAGCCACAGGATTTCTCCAGATGTAAACCCTGCAGGAAATAACGTGGAATGCAATATAACTTTTCTTGCACTGATATTAGACTCAAGATGCTTTCAAACAGGGCTGCAGTGGTACTGATATAATTTCTGATGCAATTCAGTTGTAGCATCCTGTTGAATGTCCATCTATTCTTGGTAGGTGTTTTGCAGATGCACATTGTCCATGTTTGGAATATGCTAATGTAATTTCTGAGACTGTAGCTTTGGCATATTCTTTTTTTTTCTGTTTGACTGTTTTGAGGCCATGATAATTTTCTGATATTACTTTTAAAGGTGCCTAATAGAAATGTTGACGTATTGATTGAGTCCACCAAAACATACAAATCATTTGGCTTGGTGACAAGATGAAGACTACAGCAACAAAAACAATGATGTCCTTCTTTACTACAACCCATGTTGCCACCAGTTGCATTGTATGAAAAGAGGGACCATCGTATGTCCATAGTATGATTTGACAGATGGTTTAATGATTTGAAATACAGCATTGCAATAGAAAATCCTGAGATTTTCAGGATTTTCATCAATAGAATGCCATTGGAATGGAGTATTCCAGAGTAAAAACCAGTTTTTTTTATAAATATAGCTATAAAGTTTTAATAATCGCTTGTTTGTTAATTGCTAATTGCTTGAAAGTACAGAAATCCACATCACGACAATAGCACCACAGAGGAATTATATTTTTGAAATCACCAATTTCCTACACTTTGCTGTAGTTTCATGTCTCATGTTTGACTATGTGGTTTCTTTCTTTTTCTTACATATTAAAAATTAAACTTATTAATTTATTTATTTGTTAATTAATTATTTAGGTAGTATGTAGCCCCTAACGTTGTGTTTTCTCACAAAACGTTTGCTTTCTCTTGCAAAACTATTGCATTCTTCCAAGAAATGTTTAATGGAAATACTATGAGGTGAGAGGAAAAACTATTTTTCCTCCCAGCTCATTTTTTAAATCATCATGTCCCCATAGGTAGGTAATCATGTCTTAATCGACAGTCCAAGGGTCACTGTTATAAACTAAACTCCTTTAAGATGATACATGTGTTTTTGCAATTAATTGTCAAATACCATTAATTGCCTGGCCTTTGCAGCCATATTAAGCATGCCCTACTGAAAAATACATGTACTGAAATGTATTTGAAATACATTGCAACTGTACTTTTATTATACTAAACTGGTATACTTAATGTCTTCTAAATTGGAACAACTAATTTTGTGCTTGATGCACTTTAATTGTGCAGAGGTAGTGCTGAAGTCCAAGTAAAGATAAACTTAAGCATATTTGATTGTGCTAAAGTGGAACTATTGCAAGTATACTTCAGGTACACTTTAAATATCTTGCGTTTAAAGACTGATATATTTCAAAGATAATACAGTTCTCATCGATAGTGACGTTACAACACATTTTAGGCTTAATATTAAGAAACGTACATTGTGCACAAGTAGTACTCCAAATAAAGTTTAACTATAATTTTTAAATCAGTAAGCCTCGAGCAATATGTCAGTCAATATGTTAATAGACTTGAACTATACTTAGTATGAAATAAATGTATTTTAAATATATTCCTTTTTTACTATGGTATGTTTAGACTAATTTTTGTTCTGTAATATTTTTCTTTTTTTAGCATTCGTTGTATATTTCCCTGAATGAAATAACACAAATCAAAGTGACAGGGGAATCCAGGCTCAAATGCACATCTCGTTGTTTGCTCTTCATTTCAATTTTAATCATGTTGTTCAGAGCACGCTACAAAAAAACTGAAAAATGATACAAATCCAGCCCAAACATCAGTGATTGCATTGTGTATTCATAATGTTTACATAGGCAAATAAAGCATCAGCCTTCTATCAGAAAAGCCAGTATAGCATTTTCTAGATATGATTGCTTCTGGTTTTCCTGTCACCAAACAGATGAGAGTAAGATGAAACCAGGCTGTTTTTATCAGGACGCAAAGAGCCCGTCGGCAGGTTAAAGTGGCAATGGCAGATACTGTAACCCATAAGTAGCCCTGTCAATAGCCCGCTCCGATGGACATGAGCATATTGATCTCTGACTTTCAGTTAAATGCTCCTTGAGGGGGTCTCATGATAGCAGCTCCTGTCTTTTTCCTCGCCTCTCTCTCTGTTCTCTCCATCACATTGCATCCGCAAATCAATGCGGCACTGTAACACACCACAGGCCGTCCATAAAACAGCGCTGCAGATTTCCAGTGTGGAGACAGTGGCAGAACAGCGCTTCGTTTCTCCTCGGCTGAATTATTTGTGTCCTCAACCACTAAATCACATTGATTAAAGCTTGTCACGGATTTGAAATGAGGTCCTGTGGGGTCACTTGCAGCAGAAATGGCAGTTTATTGGATTACAGGCTTAATTTGATTTTGAACGACGAGCGTGCATTATAATGGCAGCCTCCCTGGAGAGCACTCTTCTTTACCTGACTCTTGAACCCTCCTACCACTTCACCCAAAAGAACAAAACACACATGTATAAACACACTTGGCACTGCACAAAACCAACATTTTCTGAAATGTGAAGCATTTATGTCTCTTGGAGAGATACTAGGATATTTTTGTGTGTTTGCATTTGAAATGTGTTAATGCATTTGTTTGGTCTTGTAAACAAAGGTAATGATAGTACACAGAAAAAAAATGAAACAGAAACCGTTTTCACTCAGAAATTGCCATTGAATTCCACATATAATTACAAAGAAACAGCATTACACAGTGGGTAAATAAGTATTGAGCACATCACCATTTTTCTTAGTAAATATATTTCTAAAGGTGCTGTTGACATGAAATTTTCACCAGATGTCGGTAACAATCCAAGTAATCCATATACAAAGAAAGCAAAACAAATAAGTTCAGAAATTAAGTTAACATTAGAAGGGAGGTGCAAACAGGCATGTAAAGCCAGACACCAGCTGAAATCTATCAGTAATTAGAAAGCAATCCTGCCCCTTGTCAGTGGAAATTAATATTAGCTTGTTCAGTCCCAACTGATGGCCTATAAAAAGGTGTTTCATGACCAACGTGTCACACAAGAAACATTTCATGATGGGTAAAAGCAAAGACCGTCGCAACCTTAATTGTTGCAAAACATACTGATAGCGTTGGTTACAGAAGGATTTCTATACTTCTGAATGTTCCAGTGAGCACTGTTGGGGCCATAATGAAAGTGGAAAGAACATCATTTCACCATAAACCGGCCAAGACCAGGTGCTCCTCGCAAGATTTCTGACAGAGGAGTGAAAAGAATTATCAGAAGAGTTGTCCAAGAGCCAAGGATCACTGTGGAGAGCTTCAGAAAGACCTGGAATTTGCGTGTACAATTGTTTCAAAGGGAATAATAAGTAATGCACTCAACCGCCGTGGCCTGTATGCACGATCACCATGCAAGGCTCTTTTGCTGAAGAAAAAGCATGTTGAAGCTCGTTTAAAGTTTGCGGCACAACATTTAGACAAGCCTGTGAAATACTGGGAGAATGTAGTCTGGTCAGATGAGACAGAAATTGTACTCTTTGGATGCCATAATACACGCCATGTTTGGAAGTCAAATGGCACTGCACATCACCCCAAAACATCATGGTGTATCACTGGCAAAACTCATATAATTGAAGGAAGGATGAATGGAAAAATGCACCGAGACATTCTTGATAAATAACTGCTGCTATCTACCTGGATGATGAAGATGAAACGAGGGTGGATATTCCAGCTAGACAATGATCCCAAACACACAGCCAAGGAAACTCTCATTAGGTTTCAGAGAAAGAAAGTAAAGCTGCTAGAATGGCCCAGCCAATCACCTAACTTGAATCCAATAAAAAATACAAACTAAAGATTAGAGTTCATAGAAGAAGCCCATGGAACCTTCAAGATTTGAAGACTTTGTGGAAGAATTGGCCAAAATCACACAGCCATGCATAAGACCTAGTTGGAGGCGTCTTGATGCTGTCATTACCAACAAAGGCTTTTGAACAAAGTATTAAAGTATTTTCCCTGGGTCATTCCATTGTATTACACAGAACTTAATTTCTGAACTTATTTGTATTGTTTTCTTTGTATTTATGGATTACTTGGGTTGTTACCGACATCTGGTGAAATATCATGTCAACAGCACCTTTAGAAACATATTCACTGGAAAAAATGGTGACGTGTTTAATACTTATTTTACCCACTGTATGTGTGTGTGGTGGGTGTATAATATATATATATATAGTCTATCATTTTTTTATTTTTTTTATTTTTTACCAAACTATGGCTTATTGTGTTTTGGTGTAGGGTTCAAATGGTAATTTTGGTGGTAAATAACTTTGTGTACTGGATTTACCACAAAAGGGACTGTACTAAAAATATATAGATGGACTGGATAACATGCTCATTTATTTATTTTTTATTTTTTAAGTTGTAAATAAACATTATAATTGTTGTATTTTTTTATTATTGTACATCTTACAAGAACATACTATTTCAGACGTTCTGTCTAAATTTCACATTTAATTCAGTTAATTATTTGACAAGTCTTTGTAATTCTTGGTAAAATGTTTAACTTGCAGTAAAATTGTTTCTACAACCCTTTGAGTTTGTTGGTCCAAGCCTTTTTTTTTGTAGACCCGTATTATTTTTTAAATTAATTTACGTGGAAATTAGTCCAATTTAACACACTGGTCCAGGAACAACTTTAGTCCTTCTATTAAACACCCATCACCTCTACCTTTTTCACCATATTAGTTATAAACAATTTAACAGATACATAAACATACAGCATTCATCCAAATGCAAACAAATTGAAACGAGTTTTGATCCCCCCTACAGCCCATTTTATTAATTTACAATTCAATGATGTTTACAAACTATAAAATACTGAAAAGTATATGGTATGTATGCAGCCCTTCCAATCTGTCTTTCTGCTGCAGATGTATCTGCAAGGTGTTTCCTAATGCCTTGTATAGATCCAGTCGCAAAAAAGGAAAAAATAAGACTAGAGTACAACGAAATCATTTGGAGAAGAGCACACACTTTCAGTTTATTATTCCAAAGGCCCCCAAAAAAAAAAAAAAAACCCCCCTAAAATCTCATTAAGTGTGACATTGAGGATTAGTTCAGAGGGAAAGGAGTAGAGAGAGAAGTCTCCCACAAATAGCTGTGAGGAGCGACGCGCTGGCTTTTGTTTGCCATCATTAATTCTGCTCTGAAGTGGCTAAGAGGAAGGCCCTGAATCACTGATCAGAGGAGGCCCCCCGAATATGACAACGGGACAGGTGCCCTCTCTTCCTCTCACACGCTCACTTTTCCTCTCTGCATCTTGCTGCGTCTGTGTTCTTCTCTCTCGCTTTCTCGGCTCTTAATTGGGGTGATTGGGCAGCGGGGCCATCTGCGATGCTGACAAAGGGAAGCCTGCTTTGATTTATGGAGCCTCAGGCCACATTAGTCTCAAGATTTCCACAGTAAATATCAGCGCTCAGCAGCGGAGTTGGCTCAACAAAATCTGCATTGCTCAGGAAGAGAACTGTGGTTTCCTCCTTGGGAATAGTATTGAGAGGATGTTGGACTTTCACTGTTACATTTTGGGATGCTGTTTTAAAGGAACCATGGTTTTGTAGCCTTTTTAATATTTGTGTAATGTTAGTAAACTGTGGTTCATGGGTGTTCGATTCTGCTGCTGAGTGTCTGTCTTAAGCTGTGACATCAATGTCAACTGACAGGGACTAATTTAAGTCCATTTCACACTCTAAAGAGCCCCTTTAAGGAGTCATAACATGAGAAATCACTTTTGCTTTGATCTATTGACATATAAGATGTCTTTGTATCATTAAAACTTTCAAAACGTCCTTCTCATTACAGACGAAGAATGTAACCAATCTCCAAAATCATCTCATTTTGATATTGTGGGCAGTGGAGACGCTAGGGATTCTGGGCCCATTGCACAGAATTTGCTATTGACCGATTTGGAGTAGACATCACAGTTACGTCACTTGCAGCTGCGTGGTGCATTGTGGTGGCAGAAAAACACTGGTAACAAGTGGAGGGAAATGGGTAAATTCCATGGAATGAGTAAAAAAATATTTTTCTGGCTTTGGACGTCAGAATCAGAATGCAAATAATTTTATAGAATTAATACTGTCATCAAAGACACCATTTGAAGCTAAACACAGACATTTAAATGGACAGACTATGGATGAAAACTGCTATGATTACTCTTCTTTTAAAGCAAAAATTTGTCTTAAACAATAGGTCTACGTAATATTCGCATACTGTATGCAGTTCATGGAGGACATATTGTATAACCCTACAGTTACAGCATGAAATACTATTTAAACCTATTCCTACTAACATTTTGCATAAAATGTACCTATTTTATCTCACAATTCTGACCTTTTGTTCTCACAAATGCAAGTTTATATCTCCTAGTTTGGACTTTATAACTTGATTTAACTGTCAACTCTGAGGGAAAAAAAAGCCAAGTCAGGGATATAAACTCATGATTCCGAGCCGAGGGGAAAAGAGAGAATGACGAGTTGTTTTTCCTTATCAGAATTGTGAGATATAATCAAAGTCAGAATTTGTAAATATAATCTCAAATTTACCTTTTTTATTATTTTATTCCATGGCCTCCATAGACTGCTACTTGAAAACTGTCATTTTCTGCCACCAGATAGGCTCCGCCCACAAAAACCGTCATCACTGTTTGCAAATATCGAATTGGTCTATGGGGTCCATCAAAGGAGGGGAGGGGGATTTGGCTGACGATCTCAGTCGGGCCCCCTAGTGGACATCATTGTGGGCCCCTCTCAGCCTCTGGGCCCTATGCATTCTGTCCCCCTTTTCCCCCCTGGTTCTGATGCCCCTGATTGTGGGATTTGTGATGTCACACAGGCAAAATACATTTGCATAAGACATTTTGCCTCCAGAGCAATAATAGTTATAAATTATCACACCATAGGCCCTGCTCACTAGGGGTTCAGTCACTTGAAGGCTGACACTTGTCTACACTGGATGCGAGCGTCATGTCGTCAAATCCAAATAGAAGCCATTATAATCACTGACACTGTCTACAGTGGATACAGTGTACAGATGCCTGTTCAATTTGTGAAATAGTCCATGCGCTTGAGCTACTTCTAACAACAGGGCAAATGGAAGAGTCAAAGAGTGTTCGCTTTGATGTGTCCAGTTTAAATAGCTCATTTGCGTCTCTGTACAAACTTAAAAAGGACCTCAGTCAGCACCAGAAATAAGTTGATGGTTTCTTTTTAATGGCATCCCAGATCGCTTCGGAGAATTATTTGATTGTTCATACATTTGTCTGCAGATTGTTTTGTAAATAAGGCATAGTGTGATGGAGAGTTTGTAATGAAACTTTTCCTGAAAGATGAAACAGCCAACTGCTTTGTCTGTAAATGACGGTTTTATGTAAATAATGTTTTCAAAACTCTCATGTGCAGAAGCCAGTGGCCGTTGATACTGTTTCCTGTGCAATGTTAACCAATTATAACAGTTGTTGTTTACTGGCAAGCCTTGAATCAGCCGCCCCTTAAAGAAACCGATCATTTCAGACAGAGGGTCAGAATGAGAGTTGAAAATAATTATTTCTGCATATTAGTTTTTTCCTCAAAAACGTAATTAACATTATAAGCGAATCTCAAGAAACATGTTAAAATAATATTTTTAAAAAATGTCATGACCTCTTTAAAAAAATCATACCATAACGAATCTCAATAGCCAGTTTTTGCATGTGTAATATTTTTTAATATATGATCTGGTGAACTTAGGAGCTTTGCATTGTTAAAATTAAGCCTAGTTCACTTTAATCTTGCTAATATGTGTCCTTTTAAGATTCTAAATGGCCTTGCTAGAGTTAGTATGTTACTGTATGTGCAGCAGTGTAGCTATTATGCTGTTAAATGACTGCATTCACCCAGTCACTGTTTGGGATTGAGAATTGTATTTAATAGCAGGTGTGAGTCTCAAATGTTTTGCAATAGCCTATATACAGTAGGCTGTTTTAGTTGCACCTGTATGAACAAGTGCCCTTTTTTGTTCTCACATTTAGTGAATTTCACCTGTAGTGACCAAAAGATGACCAGAAAACAAATAAAAGTCTTAGCACAGTTAATATGACACAAGCCTACGAAGACCAAGATAATTTGTCAAATGTGAATAAACGGACAGCAGTTTTGAATGCTTTTTAATTCTTTTTAACTGAGTATTGAGTGTATCATTTGAGTCACGTGACTAGATCTGAAACCAGTTTTGCTCACAGAGCATGTATACCTAAAATGAATCTGAAAACTGACAGTGTTATGACATTTTTTGCATTCTACTGCACTGCTTTCCATCGTTTTTCTGTGTAAACACATGTTAGACTAACATGTTTGATTGCCAAATTAAACTAAACACATTTCCAGACTTGCCATTGTTTTTTTCATTCCACTGCCCTGCGTCTCACATTTTTAAACACTGTATAATGCATTCTGTGCAAATTAACCCCAGTGTGGCTTGTTCACACAAAACTCGCTTTACATTCGACTTTACGTTGCATTGTAAAAGTTTACCCAAAATCTTCGTTAGCCAAATGCTGGTGACCATTGTGCAGCTTTTTCAGTGCTTTGAGTTTGGGTGTTAAATTTTTGTAGTGCCATGTTTTCAAAGTTGAACTTTTTAACTTTCACATTCCTCAGCACGACGTCTCACATTTTTTTATGTAAAAACACATGCTGAGCAAATGGGCCCCAAAGGAGCCGGTTCACACAGAACACGTTTTACGTTCCAATTTATGCTGCACTTAAATAGTTTACCAATGTAAATCCACACTATAACTAAACATTTAAATGCTGTTAAACTTTTAAAAAAACATCGTCTTGTGTTTTAAATGCAAGAACATGTTTTGTGATTATCGTATTCTGCTGCCATTGTTTTCAAATGAGTTCCTGTGGTGCTGAAACAGACATGTGTTTTAATATTCTTATTTGGTTCTTTCATAATTACATTCGTAAATGCAGGAAATGCATTTCACATGGCATCTCAGATTATGTGAAATACAGAACAGTTTTTTTACAGTCTGTGTGTGTTGCAATACCTACTTGACTGCATCAGAGGAGTCCATGGGCATTGTTACAAACACACACTGGCTATACACAACGAGCATGACAGCCTGCTTTAATGGTGCGTCTAACGGTCTTCTTATGACACCATTAGGCAGTTCTAGTGCATGATCACAGCCTGATATTCCATGGCTGCTTAGCAGCTGTCCAACTCTTGCAGCAAGCGTGCCTCTGCCCCAGTGGCCCATCCTAAAGCACAGTGCTTAGTTATGCCGCTAATGGGCCCATGCAATGCCTCACACTCCTACAAACCAAACGCAGGCAGCAGGCAGCAAGGAAAGGGGGAGCTAGCAAAACCTGCGAGTGCTTTGTTAGCAGAAGTGAATTTAGTTGAAATCCATCTTCATTTTTGCCTTTCCTTTTCATTTCTCTCAGGACGGCCGCAGCATGAGGTGCCTTGTTTAAGTGTCTAGGTTGTGGATGGCAGTGAATTGCTGAGGAGGAAGAAGATATGCACCGTTTTATCTCATCTCCCAGGCTGTAAACGTTGTTTGGGAGGTTGTTAAAGTGAGGCACCGGAATAATCCGCTGAACATTTTTATGGCATATTGTTTTGGACTGTGCAGGTTTTGGCCTCGACTTAGCGGTTTTATTGATAAAGACCGTGTTTTCTCTGCGACGTTTATCCCAGGCGGACGTGTTTTTGTAATTCTCCCCTCACTTCGCGTTTAGTGTATTTCTGTAGTGTAAAGCTAAGTGGTGAAATGTGCTCTCAGGGTCAGAGTTGAGACCATTTTTCCTCTACTCTGGGTTTTATCTACTCCCTCTGCTCATTCTCTTACTACTGTTGTTTTACAAAAGCTATTATAACAGTGGTCATTATCGGTTGACCTTTAGTCCACCTGCTGTTTCGTACGCTAGCTCTGTCAAAGGGACAATACGACTATGAAAGAAAGTTACCTCACACAGCAAGAGTACTTACCCTCCATAATGCAGACATCAGTAGGGAAATTTTTAGTATATCTATAGCTAAGCTATCAATATACTATAATATAATAATATAAGACGAATAGAATAATCCTATATGATTATATATAATGTATAATATATAAAAGCAAAAAAATTTAAATAAATATTCATATACATTATTATTTTATTTTATTATTATATGTATTTAAAATTGTATTTAATTGTTTTATGTTATATGTATAAGAATATTACTGTGTGTGTGTGGTGTGTGTACACACACACACACACTCTCTCGCTCAGTTCATGATCACATTTTCTGGAATATAAAAGTAAAATTGGTATTTTTGATCTTGCTATTTTCTCTTTAAGGAAACAACCCCGAAGCCAAGGCTGATTATGATTTTAAAGAGCTGTTTTAAATGTCCTCTTTTAATGGGCCAGTTTTAAAAATATGGACACCTGCAGAAATGCTGGGAACAAGCACATTGTAATGTTTCACTTACTAAGTAAACAGCCTTGGCGATGTAATCAATGTGTCAATAATATACTAGCTAACACTGTAGTTGACTTATTGGTGCATATTAATGCCTTAATTAGTGCAAATTAACATTCAAATAGAAACACAAATGTGCGGCAATAACATAATTGCATTTTCAGAATTAGCCTGCGTAATTATTCCATTTAATTTGCTATCATTAATTAGGACCAAATGTAGCTCTGGCTTATGTTAGGCAAGCAGGGTCTGATTCTTGCCGTTATTTGGTACTGCAGTGCAGTCATAGAGCATGTATTTCAAGGTTAAATGCATTGTTACCTCTCCATGTTGCAGTGTGTAATTTTCTGTTAGTCACTGGCACAAAAGTGACTGTTCATAATTCTAAAAAAACATAATTTGGCAAGTTGCTGAATTTAATTTGCACTCACATTTCTTTGAACTTATAGAATTTGAAAATTATGTAATTGATTTTTTTCATATTTTTTTAATAATTTATATGAGATAATAAACCCAGATTATATTATATATTATATTTATTTACACACACACCAGAGTAAATATCTTATAATACATTTAACATAAAACAATTACTTACAAATTTTAATACGTATAATACAATAATAAATAACATACTAATTTAGATTATCTTAATTATTATACTAATTATTTATTATTGGTCAGTCTTTACTTGTTTGAATATTTGCACAATAAAATCCTCTTTGAAATGTTAGATCTAATATTACTAATATTCAGATGGAGATCTTACGCTGTTGTATCATGTCTTGCATTGGTTTTTGTTTGTCCCATTATGGCTTTTGTGTTTTCAGATGCTGTGTCAAGTTAAAAATAGTCCAGAATAGCCATTTGGGCAACCCTCCAACTGGATGATTTTAAAAACGTCTTTTTGCACACTCCCCATGTTGATGAACAGCATGTCCTGAATCCTGTATTGTTGGAATGAACAATGTTCGCATTTGTAAAAGCCTTTTAGTATTTATAATGTTTGATGTTGTTCAGCTTGCTTTTGGGATTAAGAATGTAACCAATATGATCTGATCTGTCAGCCTTGAAGTTCTTAAAGCAGGCAGACTCATTAAGACTCACACCAGGCACACAGATTGGTGTACACATGCTGCTCTTGCTGACCTGATGCAGTGCAGTGCCTGGGGGAGTCCAGCTGTTTGTGCCTGGCTGACTGGCTGTCAGTGGGTGAGGTGGGAAGGGCTTGGCCATGACTCCCCCCCGAATGTGTTTACCAGATGCACTGTTGCCTCAGGTGAGCACTGCAGCTGGCTCCGTAAAGCTCCAGCAGTCGGGCTGGATCCAAGCCCGTCATGGCAAGACAGACTGGAAAGACCGAGGCTTGCGTTCAGACATCCACTATGTGTGCAGGCTTTGTGCCCAGGAGAACTGACTCCTGGCCAGTGTTTCGTTGTTTGTGCTGTCAACGTATGAGCTTTTTAAAGTCGCCAAAGGTGGACAGATACAGACTAGCCATAGGCAAAGAGTAAGACACTTTGTTTTTCAGTTGTTGAATGCTAGTCTCAGGATTTACCTTTACCTTTTAAATGGCTGTTTATAAATGTAAGAGCTAAAATTCTAACACTTATTTGACTCATTAATGACTCAATTAGAATGAATATCTGAAATGCTTTATTCTGATTGATCAGTTGCAGTATTCTGCCATCAAATATTTTGGTATAATGATCTTTAAACTGCATGCTTGATATTTGACAAATCTCTTTGCAGTAAAAATAATTTCAACTTCATTTCTTGTCCATTTATTTGGTAATTAGCTTTGTAATAAGCAGGTTAGCTGGTCATTATCAAATAAACTTTCAGTGTGATACAAGATCCTGATTACTCTATTAGGGTTTAGTATATAAAGTTTTATTTCTATAGCATCTTTTAAAAACAGTGTTTACAAAGTGCATTACAGAAACCATACTGAATGAATGTCAAAGAATACAATAAAAATAAGAAATAAAGAAACAAACACATCAATAAAAGACCAGACATACAGAAACTAAACCAATTAACAAATACACTAATCCCCCCAATTAATGTAAAGTATTATTATTAGTATTAAAATTAGTAGTATAGTGGGAGTAAGGAATTATATAGAATAATTTAATATTAATATGATCGTGACTACCTGACTATATATCGACTGTATGTTACATAACCCAGGACACTTGTTAAAATGTTTTGCAAGTGTTTTATTGCATTACACTATAATCCATTGGTTGATGAATACATAAACATGAAACCATGTTTTTCCCTCAATATTTTGCTAAATCAAGCACTATAAAGATCCATTTATCAATGCAAGTGCCCTCCCAGTCGGTCAGGCTGCACTGAACTTCACACAAATAGCTCCTTGAAACTTGCTCAGCCTTGGAATGTTTGTATTGCCCCTTCAGCAATTAGCCATTAATAAATAATAACTCCGTCTTTAATCATGCTCCCAGAGCGCAAAACATATTACTCTTTTAGTACAGGGCAAGGCCTCTTACTCCACACATGAGGAAGAGTAATGATCGCTAATTTTATTGGAAACATATTTGAACTCTCTTCCCAGGGTTCTTCATCACTAGAGTGCTTGCTTGTCAGGTGCATGTTGAGTTGTGCATTTTTATTCATTCATTTTTAACAAATATTTAATGAGTTCTGAACACGAGCGGAGCGCTATCGTGCAATTCCCAAGTTTTTAAGTTAAACTTCTCTTAATTTGCATTTTGAACCACTCTTCAAGTCAGATATCGATTACCTTTCAGGTTCGCAACATGAAATCCTTAAGTGAGCCACGTGGCCCTGCTCCCACCCAGCACTGTGTTTAAAATGGACTCGCATCGCCCTCGCTTTCGCACATGCTGTGAGGCAATTCTGTACGAAGGGTTGGGCAGATTGGTAGCGAGACCTTATTTTCTAACTATCGATCCCAGGGGTAGCCCTCGAGATGCAAAAACCACCGCAAGACAGATCTGCTGTCAAGTCTTACAGTAGAAATCAGGCAATCAATGTCACGGCGCTCCGCCAGGCCCTGTATGGACCTAATTCCACTCATCTGCACTAAATGGAGAGAACCCAGTGGTTCATCAATCATCAATTCAAGGAGCACTGGCTGGTTAATAGTCTGCTCTTTACTCAAAGAATAGTCACCGGTATTATCAGGGAGGGCCGGCGGATATCCCCTCCCCAACCGCACAACGTGGCGAGTTTGATTGTTGTATTCTTTTTCTCATTCGCCACGCTCCGTTCCATTTCCCAGATGGCTCCTGTCAGCTAACACCTTGCAAATTGAAGCTTGCGGGCTCGATTGATTATCTTTTTTTCCACTCTCATCCTAATCCATTTGATCTGTCTGTTGAGTAGGAGACTACATGATTGTGTGGGGATGAGGGGTCAATATCTCCCGAATCAAGAGTAATATCCACTTAATTCCTTTTTCCTGTCAAGCGGCACTGGATGAAATGCTCACTTGCTTTGCATTATGCGTCTTCTGTAGCTCTTTAAGGTTAAGATGGCTCAATAACATCCTCTCCATCTTGCTTTCTTAGGTTTCAAGTGCCCACGGTTCTATCCCGGGGAAGTCGGAGCTGCTCAAATCAGGGAGCCCCAAGTCGACACTAAAGCATATATGGACAGAAGGCAGTAAGGACTTGTCCATCAGTCGACTTCTATCACAGACTCTCCATGGGAAGGAAAACGCAACAGCCCTGGACCTGCACTATGACACTCCGGAGCCTTACTCAGAGCAGGATCTGTGGGACTGGCTGAGGAATACCACGGACCTGCAGGACTCCAGGCCTCGAGCCAAACGGCGGCCGATGGTCAAGACAGGCAAGTTCAAGAAAATGTTCGGCTGGGGAGATTTCCACTCCAACATCAAAACGGTCAAGCTCAACCTCCTGATCACCGGAAAGATCGTCGATCACGGCAATGGCACCTTCAGCGTCTTCTTCCGCCATAACTCCACGGGCCAGGGCAATGTGTCCGTCAGCCTGGTCCCACCCAGCAAAATCGTGGAGTTTGACTTGACGGCCCAGCAGTCGGTCATTGACTCCAAGGATTCCAAGTCCTTCAACTGCCGCATAGAGTACGAGAAAGTGGAGAGGGGCTCCAAAAACACGCTCTGCAACTTCGACCCATCCAAGACATGTTACCAGGAGCAGACGCAAAGCCACGTATCCTGGCTCTGCTCGAAGCCCTTCAAAGTCATTTGCATTTACATCTCCTTCTACAGCACCGACTACAAGCTAGTGCAGAAAGTCTGCCCAGATTATAACTACCACAGCGATACTCCTTACTTCCCTTCCGGCTGAAGGTAGCCGTTGACGTCACCCACACGAAGGACAACGAGAGGCAAAGGATGGAGCTCTCTCCCCATCCACAACAAATACATGTTCCCCGAACCGCCCATACCATGCGCTTATGGCCCGGATCTATTAAATCGACTTGAAAAGAGAAGAATTTGGCTATTTGCTCAAGTACTACATGAAACTTTCATTTGAGGGCATAACGTAGTGCTTTTGTTTGCTCACTTGGTTTCCTTTAAGTTAAAGCACATATTATTGTTAATTTATTGTTTATATATTTTAATGTTCTTAGAATATTATTTTACCACTGGAGTGTTTCTTGTATGACCATGTAAACTCTCAATTTTGTCTTGTGATGTTCCGTTTTAATTTAGAATTGTGCAAGTGTTTGATTTTCAGAATATTCGTTTAATTAGTTGATTTGTACAAGTACGTACATGTTTATTAGAACTGCCAAAAGGACACGAAGGTGTAGATACAGTAGGACTTTTTCGTTTAGCTGGTAGCTCGCCTCAGAAGCGATGTCGCAGGAGAATTATTCGCGATCAGAATCTCGATGTTCCCTCCACCTACAAACTTTTGAACAGCCCTGGAGTCCCCACACGTTCTTGAGTTATTCCTCCCTGCCCAAAGGCCCAAAGATGAGGAGAATGGCTTTGTTCTGCTGGTTATGAGCAGGCCTTAACTACAGGCATGTTTTCTACCTATTACAAAGAAGCTGTACTGTAATAATTGCGAATTGTTCGGCCCGAGCTGTGTCCTGTAGTTTAATAAGATCCAGGAATGGTTGGAGGGCTTGCTCATTGTCACTTATAATACACTGTAATGTAATGAATTCTATATCTAGAGCCTAATTTGTATGAATGGTTTGTATTGTACATAGTTGATCCTGATGGAGCTGCTTCTGTATATGCCTTCACTCATTGTCTGTTAACCCAAAACCCCACTCTCTCTCTCTCTCTCTCTCAGCTCCCAATCCCATATATGCTTGTTCTCGGTTCTTTGGACAAAGAAACTGATGTTGCTGATGTAGATGTGAACTCCATGAAATCCATGCTCTTGTACAGGGGCTGTAAAACTGTCAAAAATATATATTAGAAGTACTTGTCATCTGTATGATCATGTTTACTTTCAGGGGAACAAGAGGATGGAGATGTACAAACGAATAAAATACTGAAAGTTTTATCAGGTGGAGTCTTTATTATTGTGTTTCTCAGAATGTGATATGAAAACCTTTTTTTCTACACGCTTATCTTGTTAATTTGTAATTTGTAAGCATCAGAGAAGGGATAGAGAATGGTATTGAAATCTAAATTACAACTGTGAAATATTTAAGCCCATTTAAAACTATACAGAAATTTTAATCCATCTCTTTTACTATCTCTAAACAAAACCGCTTTCCATTTCCCAGCAGGAGCAGGGAGCTCTTTCATTTGCAGATGCACTATGTCTCAGCAGCAGGAAATGGGACCGGGTGAGACCAGCAGACCGATAGTGTCTGTTTCACTGCCACAGAACACTCCAATGCAGCAGTTAGGATCAGCGGTCCGCCTTAAAGTGATTAAGGCCTCCGGCGGGAGCAATCTAAAGAGTTTAGCTGGCTCACAACTTATCAGTAATTAAAGAGGGTGCTAGGTTTGTGTCTTCATCACCTGTCTACAGGGGTTTTGCAGACAGACTCATTTTTGAGCTGTTTTGATTTGTTCCTTAACTTTTTTTCTTCTATCACATAAATCATAAATATCTATCTATCTATCTATCTATCTATCTATCTATCTATCTATCTATCTAGAAAATTAAGCTTTATATCAATATTTCAGTGCATCAAATCCATATATGTATACTATTTTTATACTGCTTTGATTGTTAGGCCTTTGAAACTGCTTTGCTATGATTAAAAACCACTAAACTAGACTTCACTAAAAAACAGTGAAATAAAAAAGTCATGTGAAGATATATATATATATAAAAATCATTATATGTTTTGCTTGTTGTTGCTGGTTTCCCAAAACCTATTAAATGATAATGTTCTTAATCAACTTGTTTGGTCCATTGGCAGCTCTCCTCCTGCGCAGGAATGAGAGACAAAACAGCATTTCTCCCTCTGGTGGGTCAGAACGCTTCGATATCTATAACACAACCTGCGGCAGAATCATAATTAGGTGACAGGATAACCAAACGCAGTATTTATTCAATTATGACGCCCGCACCCCACACTCTCTTTCGGCTGAGCCCGTTTCTGTTGCAAGGAGGGGCCTGACTATCATGTGTATTTAATTCAGATGTTGCTCGATACAGATTATGCGCTAAACACCTTCATGATAAATAGCTTTAATACCTCCAGATCAGATTTAGTAGCTTTCTTTCCCTGCTTAGCACTTCACAGCCGTCCCAGGGGGGACAAAGCATGCCTTAAAGTCAGGGAAATTCCGAACAATGGGTTTTGGTCTCCTGCCCAACATTAAGCCATCCCAGCCGATCCCATCCCACTCCGAGCTCTGCTTTTGCCTCTGCAGAATTTCTGTTTTAATCAGAAGCGGAATGGAAAAGGACCATGTGTGCCTCTGGGATATTTTTCCATTAACCATTCTGACACATGACTGACTGTGGGGGATTATTGGTTTTTGAAGAACTATTAACAGCTGTACATTTGCATTTTAATACAGTTCTCCTCCACTACTAATGCAATTTTGGTTCGCAGCTTTGTTGCCGCCTTGTTCCTGGAGCAATTCAGGGTAACAGCAAAAAGGCCCTCCGGCTTTAATCATTTTAATTGCCATGAAAAATTTGTTTTCATTAATCACTCCTGAATCTCTGCTACTGTGAGAGCGAATGCGCCATTACTACTCCTCCTTAAAATTGTTACTCATCATTTCCTGAAAGTTTGCCACAGCGGTGGGCACGTTCCCCCCTCACACTATTAAATGACTAGAAGGGGGGCGTCTCAGGACAGCGCTGGAATTTCAAAATAGCCGTTGCACTTTTTGTTTATTAAATGTGAGGAAAGAACATAAAATATTGGGTTATTAGGATAAAAGAATGTCTAGCATTAAAAACAATGAATAGTCTTCTTTCGTCTTCATTTTTTTTAGCTTTTAAAGATAAAACATTTTTGAGCACAATTTCTGAGTCTCTGCACTCCTAATGACAAATCAAAACACATTTTATGGCTGTAAACACATTCAGGGTTCTCTACCAAAGTGCGTTCCCGGCTTTCATTGCAGCACTGCGGATCACCCGTGTGAACTTTCTGTGCATTTACAGCTTATTCAGATGTAACATTTCCTTTGATTTTTATGCAAGAAGGTGAGGGAGCGGCCCGGGCTGGGTCTGTGGAGAGATGGTAACCTTTGCTAAAGCACCTCCATTACCATTTCTGCATGCTGTCTGGATTCATCTCCCTCTCCAGCAGCCAGAAGGTTAGCACGCCACATTAGGCATTATGCATGAAGGTGTCATTTGAGACACAATACAACATTTTCCTACATTTTCAAACACTACTGATATTTCCAGCTTTGATTCAGCCACTTTCTGCTTCTTTGGAGTTTGCACTACAACTATAAAAGTGATGTAATTAATTACCAGATATATCATCACAGAGCCATGCTTTAGAGTGTTGAATGTTTGACAGATTGTATCAGCATTAGCTTGTAATTTGGAGTTTATTTACTTTTTTTTTTTTGCTTTGTTTCTATATTTTGAAATATTTCACCTGCACACACTGGTTAGTTTAAAGTGGAATATTAAGGTCATATCATTTGCAATAAATTTTATGTTGGCCTTTTTAAATTTAAGAGTTCATTCTGTTATTAGAAATGCTCTTCCTCATAATAAAATGGCAGTTTATTAAAATTTGGTTGTAGAAATGACTTGTTCTGCACTTTATGCAACTGTATTATGTAACAGAGATTAATGTCTTTCCCATATAAACATCCAGGCCTATCTCCTTTTCTTGGCTTTTAATGGTTCTAAGAAAGAGAGAAAAGACATTTAATAACATAGCTGGATTTATTTTGGTGGTCAGAAGAGGGGTAATATACAATTTTAATAAACTTATTCCAAAATAAAAAATAATACAAATATTACCTTATATATAGAAATATAAAAAATATGTAAATATATAACTCTGGCGCACAAAACCAGTCATAAATAGCACTTGTATATTTGTAGCAATAGCCAAAAATCCATTGTATGGATCAAAATGATAGATTTTTCTTTTATGCAAAAATCATTAGGATATTAAATAAAGTTCATATTCCATGAAGATATTTGTAAATTTCCTACCGTAAATATCAAAAATGTATTATCATTAGCAATATGCGTTGCTAAGGACTTCATTTGGACAACTTTAAAGATGATTTTTTCTCAATATTTTGATTTTTTTTTTTTTTGCATCCTCAGATTCCAGATTTTCAAAATATTTGTATCTCGGCCAAATATTGTCCTATCCTAACAAACCTACATCAATGGAAAGCTTCTTGCTTCCGCTTTCAGATCTCAGTTCAAAAATTACCCTTATTCTTGTTTTTTAGTATTATAAGGAACAAAAGGAATAATAAAATAAAAAATAGATCGAATAGACCTTCTTTTATATTTGTAAATTATTCTTATATTTATATTCTGTATTTTGTATCTCTAATGCATCTAATCTAATGCTTTAGTTGTCTCTCTCTCTCTCTTTTATGGAATGGCATGCAGGAAATGAAGAAAGATATCACTACTGCAGAAAGATAGCACTATCATTAGACTCACATTGAGGTCACACAGGCCACTAAAATAAAAAATAACCCCGGGATTAGGTTCTTTGTTTAGCCAATCAGAAGGCTTTTGAGGAGTTGTCTGCCTCTCAACAATTTTGCACGTTTACAGAGCGCACTCCATATATGGGCAACAGGCACTGAAAGAGTTTTTATGAGTTTGGAGGGCGCAAAATGTGTTCAAACAGTACATTTAAATGGACAATAAAGAGGTCAAAAGGCGACGTGAACAAAAAGAAGCAAGAAGGTCAAGCTTTTCATCGCTGGAAGGAGCAGAGAATCTTCAAAACAGATGCTTAGCTTGCATCTGCGGGGCAGGTAAATATATTGCTAAAGAAAGAAGGTGTTCGCTTATGAAGTTTTATGAGGTCGGATTCGGAATAATCGTAATTAGGAGTTCAAAGTTGCTATTAGTCGGAATTCTAGATGATGCACGTGTTGTGAAGTTTTCAAGTCTGTAGTAAATGGTAATGAATGGGTTTTCAAGATAATTTGATTTTACATGCTGTACTTTATAACTAAACATTATTTTGTATACCATGTAGTTGTAATTATGACAGAAGCTAGCTTTATTTTTCATAATTTTACATTAAGACGTTATTTGGGTTTATTATTTACAGTGTAATTATTTTGTTTTGTTTGGGCTAGGTCTGTCTTATACATCTGATTTGATTATGTGATGTTGCATGAGTAAATAATGAGTAAATAAATAACTTTTAAATACTAATTTTCTAGGAGGACTTGAATGCACCAACATAGTCATAGCGGAAATTCTAGGGCAGTTGACATAGTTTACAGCACCAGGAAAAGTTTGTTAAAGCACTTCAGATAATTTTCCATGCTTACCAAATTAAACTGTTTAAAGTTGTATTAGTCTATACACATCAGCAACTTACTGTAAAACAAATCCTTACTAAAGAAAGATTTTGCAGAAATTAACCATGTGCCTCATGGCTGCAAGTGTCTTTTTTTCAGCTGGTTGTCTGGACTACACTCTTAAAAATAAAGGTGCTTCACAATGCCATAGAAGAACCTTTTTGTATAAATGGTTCCATAAAGAAACTTTAAAATCTGAAGAACCTTTTTGTTTGACAAAACGTTCTTTGTGGCGAAAGAAAGTTCTTCAGATTACAAAAACGCAAGAACGAGATGGTTCTTTAAAGAACCTTTGACTGAAGGGTTCTTTGTGGAACCAAAAATGGTCTTCTAAGGCATCGCTGTGAAGAACCTTTTAAAACACCTTTATTTTTAAGAGTGTAGTATAATGAAGGATCCGAGGGGAAAGACCACTTCACTCTAAACCACAGTGTGATGAAAAAAAGGAAAATTGTGAAGATTTTACATTTTCCCCGCTGTATCTGTCTGTATTAAACATGGTTACGTGAACAGAGTAGCACATTTCTGAAGATATATCAGGTAATGTCAGCTATCACATCAGTAAACTGCACAGTGCATTGCAGTAAATGGCCTTGCCTAAACAGCTATTGGTAGTACTTTAATTAATGTCCCAACAGATAGTCATACAATAAAACAACATGCATTTCATTATCAAAAATATTGTCAGGGCACACATTGCCTAAATGTTGTAATTTACAATGTTTACCTTGTTAAACATAGCATTTACTGTATTATGGACATGCACATTATATAATAGCATAACTGTAACAGTATCTGTTTTCAAAATGGTTTAGATTTTCAAGCTACTTTTCCCAATAAGTTCATGACACACTGAGTTTGGCATTCAGCTTTACTTTTTATTCTTCTGCTAAATGCTGCTGTTTGTGAGTGTGTGTTTGACTCAATTACAGGCCCAATTAGAGTGTTTATAGTTTTATTTGTTGCATTTGTAGTACATTTCTTCTATGAGTTTAATGCTGTCGCCCTTGTTGAGATGCATTGTTTTTGTGCCAAATAAATACTGGGTAACACTTAAGAATAATGGTCCGTTGTTGTTCTCGTTACCAAAAGTGACTTGACATGTGGCCAAGTATGGTGACCCGGAATTACTCGGAATTAGTGCTCTGCATTCCCATCCAAAGTGCACACACACACACGCAGTGAACACACACCTGGAGCAGTGGGAAGCCATTTATGCTGCGGCGCCCGGGGAGCAGGTTCGGGGGTTCGGGTGCATTGTCAAGGGCACCTCAATCGTGGTATTGAAGGTGGAGAGAGTGCTGTACATTCACCCCCCCACCTACAATTCCTGCCGGTACGAGACTCGAACCCACAACCTTTGGGTTACAAGTCCAACACTCTAACCATTAGGCCACAACTTCCCAAAAATTTAAACTTATGACTACTAATCTTACCAAAAGATGGAGTTAAACTTAAACAGAGAATAATAATAAAAATGAAAATTCATTTAAAAATGTTAATAATTAAGAAGTGATGCTGACAAGCTCATGATTGAATTAGTTCACAATTATGATCTCTGCTTCATGTCAGTTCAATATGTATCAGTGTATCCCACTCCAAAAGACCTACTGGTAAAATGTCATTAGTGCTTCACACAAATGTATGACTGTACAATATGTGAGATATAAAATATGTTAAGTAACTTATTAATTTACATGTGAGTAATTACTGAGAAGTTAACGTGTTTTTCACTTTAAAATAATAGTCCAGATCACTAGTAGTTCCTTAGTAGCACTTTAGTTTTAAAGTGAAAAATACATTAGCCTCTCATTAATTACTCAAGCGTTACCTTGTCAGCCTGCAGGAACTACTAGTGATCTGGACCATTATTTTAAAGTGAAAAACACCTTAACCACTCAGTAATTACTAAGTAATTTAATAAGTTATTTAACATATTTTATATCTGACACATACATTTGTGTGAGGCACTAGTGATATTTTACCAGACACTGTAATCTGGAATATGCGGTTTTGTGCTTAACACAATATAAATGCAGTCGATGCCTTCATTAAGGATGTGAACTCTTTTTGTCAAGAGAACATCATTATTTATATTCAAGAAAAGTCCTCCCCAGCCTACTGTCACTGAAGGTACAGGTCTTTTGGAGTCAGAGACATACTGAATTGACACAAACTAGAGCTCATAATTGTGAACTAATTCAATCACTTCCTAATTATTAACATTTTTAAATGAATTATTTTTTATTATTATTTTATGTTTTTGCTTGAAATAAACAGAGAACATCCATCCTTTGGTAAGAGTAGTAGTCACAATTTCAACCTGTAGCCGACTTATTTGGGGGATATCATATTCATAAATTAGTTTCCACAAAGAACCCAATTGTTCACTTTTAAGACGTTACTGTTGTGATTAGAAATTAATTGGTTATTCTTTATTAAATGTCCACCCACCCCCCCATTTTTTAGGGGGTGTTTTTTCGCACAACTAGATCTCAATGAGGATATTTTTTTTTTATCAAATATCTAATAAGTAACTACCTTTGTCCTAAATTTGCTACTACTTACGGCTTAGTTAATCTTGCTTCTCTATTAGTTAATAGTATTAAGTTAAGTGTTAATGTAGTACTACCTATTACTTCCTGCATAGTTACTTGTTAACAACGGACCATTATTCTAAAGTGTTACCAAATACTGCTCTGATTGTTAAAAAAACATCAGTTTGTAGTTAAAAAAGCAGCTTTAAAGTTAGACAAAAAACATCTACATTCTCAAACAAAGACCGTCATAACCAAGAATACACCTTAATCATATAAGTCAAGTGCTACTTGACCTCCAGATCCATCTTAGAAAGTCAAGGGCAACATTACAGTTGTGCGAGTGGGCTGTCTGAATAATATAGAAAGAGTATGATGATGTTTTGCAGTGTGTGTGTGTGTGTGTGTGTGTGTTGTGTATGGGTGTTGTGTGTGTGTGTGTGTATATGATGTGTATGTGTGTGTATGTCGGACGCACGACAGAGAGAGAGAAATATCGGCACGTTATCATCATTCACTCTAACCGTAAGTAAACATAAATATTAATGAAAAAACATCACTCAACAAAGCCCTTTTGTACCTGGGCTTGTCAAGTTTGTCACTGATAAACAAAAGCAAGGTGAGTCTAGCATTGAGATGTATCGAGGACAGGTAAAGAAAGGAAGAGAGAGAGAGAGGGGGCGTGCAATATAGTTTGGGTAAAAGCACTGTTTGGATTCGCAGCACCATCCTAAACCCACCCTTAATAAGATTAATGTAGCCCCCAGCCATGCTGTTCCGCCTGGCAGAGGATCAATCGAAAAAGGAAAGAGCATATTAAAAGGATTATAGATTAGCAATTAGATGTCTTTTGACTGGGGGAAAAAAGATACTCGGTGAGGTGAAATGTGGCTCTATATTTTTCACCTTTGTCTAAGTAAGCAGTTAAGAGGTAAAGGATGCAATACTGAGGGAAACGAGACAGAGATTGGCGTGGCAAGATGCTGAAGAGAGAAAATGACAGCTTTATCCTGGTTGTCTGAGTGTCATGTGATCTCTGTCAAGAAGACTTTCCAATCATCAACAGCTGAGTCTGACCTAATCAATACCGGGATGAAGATGTGTATGTGTTTTAGCTGCTATGAAAATATTAGTAACATCCCTCTCACAACATATTAAAATATATTTTAACACACAATTTTGGTGTCCGCATTAAATTACATTTTCAAAAGTGATTTTACATACATAGGAAACATTTAAATTCAGGTCTACTTCCATGTTTAATTTTAAAAAAAATTTGTGAAAATAAAATGTCAATATTGTGGGTAATACAATGTTCTAAACTGTGAAAAAAGTGTGATAACTTTTTGAAGTTATGAAGACTTTTTTGACAGTCTGTGACATCATCAAAAAAGAAAAGTGAGAAAAGTGTTTATTACGTTTGAAAAATTTATATTTTTCTTACAAAATAAAAAAAACGGATGGAAGCGCCTACAGGAGGCCTTTATGCACAACCGGGCTATGTGAGGGACATGGTATTACCGGATGCGCGCACTTTATTTCACGTCTTCGGAACTGTTGACAACCAACACCCGCTTACCCCCATTGAAAGGCTTGGAGGGGCCAGGACAATTTTTAATACAACTTCGATTGGATTCGTCTGAAAGAAGAAAGTCACATACACCTAGGATGCTTCGAGGGTGAGTAAAACACAGGCTAATTTTCATTTTTGGTGAACTAAAAGACTCTATTTAAAGATCACAGTCCAGCCCCAAAATACTAATTATTTGTAATTTTAAATCTTTATACTATCCTTCAAACCACTAGGTTTTACCCATTTGTCTGCAAGGTTTTGTAAGGAAGTGAAAATCATAAAAAAAATTAATAAAATTTAGTGTGATCAAAAATAATTTGATTTATAGTAATCAGGTCACTATAATTGTTTAATTTTTACATAAATATATCTGTTACACTGAATGACCATGGTTTATTACTCTGAATGACGTTTTGCCAAAAGTGAAAGAATATTGTCATTGTTCCCATAATTCCAATGTTTTTAGTATTAGTCTGTAATATTGTGAATTAGTCTCATTAAATTTGTTTTAATAATAATCCTAAGTAAATGACGGCAGAAGCAGATGTTGAAAATTAATAAGCATTTCATTCTACTGTTTGATGCTCCCTGCCCTTCTTGCAAAGCTCGTCACTTTGTTTCCGATGTGCCTGACCCAAAATATTACTGCTTGCAGCTATATTTATGAATACTTTCTGTTTGCCAACATAAATGACATTATCAGGATGGGTATTTAGGGTATTTTTGAGAATCCCCTCAATGGCCTCTTGAACTTGTAGTTGAACTTGACATAGCGAGGGGGGGCTCTGTTGAGAAATATTGGTAAATTGTATTATTCTGACTGTTGAAATCCTCAATACCTTTCACGTCTTCTTGCTAAGAATGCCTCTACAGCTACTGGGTCAGCAATGACTTTTTGGCCTAACAACTCTTTTTGTCCATGGACATCTATATAAAAATAAATAAAACAATACAAAAATGCATTAAAATATTAATATTTAATTAGGTTTAAAATATGCGTCAGTGCTTAAAGGGTTAGTATGTCATTAAATGATTATTGTTCTAAATATGCCTGACAAGATTATTTATAACCTATTGTCACACTAAATGGGATTTTAGTGGGTGTCTTCTGTAAATCATGCATGGTAAAATACATGATAGTCATTCTTTTTTGCTCAGAAAAATAACAATTAAAACAAAAAGGACACATTCTAATGTACATAGAAAATAAATAAACAAATAAATTTAAAGCTGAGTTACATTTATTTTTTGTGTTTATTTCCATTTTTAATCGGATCGCGTTAGGCCTGTTTAGGAGGCCCTGTCGATCATTTCAGTGTAATGACACGTGATGGACCTTCTCATGCTGAAACACATCCAGCAACTTATTTTGGGTTGTTGTGACTTTTTTTTCCATCGGTTGACAACTGCTGGGGTGGGAAGTGGACTGTGTCCAATGTATATTGATTTATAGCCCACCTCACCCCCCTGTTTTACTAGTGGTGTAGAATGCAGTGTGCAAGTATGTCCACTAACAAATGGACTATTTCATTGCTTGTGACAGCTCCATTGGGTTTGATGGACAGGAACTAATTTCTCCATCATACACAAATAAAAACAAAAAGAATGGAACTGCATAAGTTACTTATTAGAGCCAGGTGTTGAGCAAACCCTATAAATGCTAATATTCCCTGTGTTTCCGACTGCAGCTTTCAGCTCTTTCGGTGACAGAACCAACATTTCCAGTACCGTTTCTAGTGGGGCAAGAGGCAAAAGGACCAGTGCACTTAAGAAGATTCAATTAAAGATAAATTGATTTGTTGGCTGTGTAAATTTTAATTAGTGCTACAAAGAGTGCAATTTCTAAGTGTAGTTAGATTATGAATTTTGTTTGGTATAAACATTGATAACATAATGAGGTACAATCTAATTAGTGTTGCCCTTTAAAGACCCTTTTTTTATTTTTTATTTTTTACTTTTAATATGCATAAAACAACTAAATAACACTCTATCAAAACATCTAAGTAATAATGGGCAAAGCTACAATATAAATCTATTATCCCAGCAAAATGTACCATACTATATGATAGTAACAAGCAGTGGCTTCTTTTAGTCTCCTGACTTATGAAAGAACATCCTCTAAGCAATAAAATTGTTATTTTTCAGGTATAAAAGCTTCAGGAAAAGTTCACCCAAAAATTTTAATTTGCTCAAAATGTACTCACCCTCAAGCCATCCAATATGTAGATGAGTTGTTTCTTCATTGGAACAGAAATGTAGCATTACATTACTCTTTCACCAATGGATCGTCTGCAGTGAATAGGTGCAAACAGCTGTTAAACCATCACAATAATACACTGATCACTCTTAAAAATAAAGGTGCTTAAAAGGTTCTTCACAGCGATGCCATAGAAGAACCATTTTTGGTTCCACAAAGAACCATTCAGTCAAAGGTGCTTTAAAGAACCATCTCTTTCTTATCTTTTTATGATCTGAAGAACCTTCTTTCGCCACAAAAGACCTTTTGTGAAACAGAAAGGTTCTGCAGATGTTAAAGGTTCTTTATGGAACCATTTAGACAAAAAAGGTTATTCTACGGCATCGTGAAGCACCTTTATTTTTAAAAGTGTACCACTAAACTCTAGTCCATCAATTAATGTCATGGGAAGTGAAAATCTGCATGTTTGTAAGTTCATCAATATCTTGGTTGGCCTGAGAGCGAGTACATTTTCAGCAAATGTTCATTTTTGGGTGAACTATTCTTTTGAACTAAAGTGCACTTTTAAATGAACATTCTGATATTACAACTCTTGTCCTGAGAGCAACCTTTCAGAGAAGGTTTTTCTCCTAGGTTTTCTGTACAAATGATCTAACACACGTCAGAACTACTTCTAAACCTCCTTTGGTCATCAGATGTCAAACATGGGTTGTGCACCCACGTTTTTCTCCCTGGTAACTGGAGCAGCATTGAGTTTGACTGATAACACTGATGCAGTACAGCTACATCATGTACACCTGTGTGTTGCCTCATGCTTGTTTATATGGCATGTTGCTTTTGTAGCTGCTGCATTTGTCCTCTGCTTGGCTGTTCATACTTCCATGCTCTTGCTCACTGCGTTCAGTCCAGATATCAATGCCTTGCATATCCATGCCATTTGAAGGAATGAGCTCAGGGACTGGCAGTTGCGAGCCGTGACAGAATTCCAAACAAGGAGGAAGCAGCACCTCTTCTCCCGGTTTTGTTTTCATTTGTTGAAAGTTTTTTGTTTTCCCAGTTTCATCCCCGCGACCTATGGAGTTGCCCGCTCGGTTCGCGCCTAGCTCGCCGGATCTCCCGGTGTGAGTATGCGTGGAAGTTCTGTGGGCCGTTAGACGACACAACGACTTCAAATCAGCGGTTCTGGATAGGAGCAAATTACCATCGCCCAGTTGACCTCCCAGACACCACTGGACTGAGCTTGGAGGGAAGGGATCCTCTGGTGTCTGGAGAGCGTCCGGCCCCGATCCAGAACCAGCTCGCCATCAGGCCCGCCGGCCTCTCCTACGTCAAGCCCGCCAACCGCCGCTGACTCAGCGCTCTTGGACATGGCGCTACCTCCAGAATTCTCGGCTCCTATTCTCACCCCAGAATCCGCTCCAGAAAGCTCTCCTTCGTCTCCGCTGGTCCCGTCCAGCTCTCCATCGTCCCCTGAGTCTCCTTCGACCGTGATCGGTCCCGTCCAGCCCTCCTAGGTTCCAGAGCGCCCTCCAGAGTCAGCTCCTCCAGAGCACCCTTCAGAGTCAGCTCCTCCAGAGCACCCTCAAGTGCCTGCTCCTCCAGAGCGACCCCCAGGATTCCTAGATTTCCACAAGAAAATGTTTTTGGGGGGGCATATATGCCCATGCCATGGTGGCCGAGGGCTAAGGGCACGGAGGATCCGGCATGGCCTCCTGAGTCCCCTGATCCGCCATGGCAACCTGAACTCCCTGATCCGCCATGGCTTCCCGAACTGCCTGCTCCGCCATGGCAACCTGAACTGCCTGCTCCACCATGGCTCCCGGCTACCCCCCTCCCGGTGTAACTGTTACGGTGCGGGACGCGCCTTCCGGGAGGGGGGAGTAATGTCACGTGTATGTTCCAGTTTGTCCTTATTTGGTCCTTCCTGTTCCCATTATAGTTCAATTTGTTACACGTGTTCCTTGTGATTACGTTATACTTTCACCTGTAATGCCCTCGTATCGCCCTATTTGAGTTCTAGCTACGTTCTGTTCACATTGTATGGAAATTGTTGATGTTAACGCCTTTGCTACGTGTGTTTTCCTGGTTCCCTGGATATGATTTAAGTCTATATGTTTGAATTCGACTCTGCGTCTCCTCGTTCCTCGCTCCGTGCTCCTCACAGTAGCGAGCCGTGACAAATATCAAAAATCCTGTTTAAAATGGTCATCTCAAAAATTTGAAATGAAATAAATGTTATATCAACTGCCTAGAAAAGCATAGCCATGATATTGCCGTAGTGTGTTATGAGCAATTATGTTTTTTTTTTGTAGGCCAATTTCCATTAAGATAAATGGCAATGACTTATCATCCTTAAATGAATGATATTGTTATTTAGGAGAATAAAAATGCACATTAAAAAGATCTCCAGTCTGATTTTAACATTACATGATATGTAAATACAGGTGGCAATGTTATTTTGTCACAAGTGTTGAACTGATGAAGCAATTTAGTTATTGTTTATTTAATTTATACATCAAACTAAACAATAGCACACATCAAAATGTTAAATAAAGCTTTCTTTTTCAGTACCCTGATGAACCGACAGGCTCTATACAGTGTCTGCGCACCTCAGGCAATACTGTAAGTATGTCCTTTTCTCCTCTTTTTCTTTGAGTGGCCATCTTCATCAGTGAATCCTGACAAAATCCCAGCATGCATAATGGCGGCTGTCAGCCTAGCTGTAAAGGAGACCATGAAGAACTTCCTCTAGAGTCATCGTTATCATGTGTAAAGCCTTGTACTTAGCCCTGTCACCTGTAATTAGCATCAATGGAGAGCAGCCGTGGAGTTGACACATTGTTCTATGACAGCCCGTCAAAGCGTCTCTCCCTCTGTGCCTCCCTCTGTCGTTCGACGAGGGGACAGTCAACACTGAGAGGAGATGTTTGCTAACTGTTACTTCTGAGGCTCAAATAGATATTTTTCATGTTATATCTCCCACACCTCTCACTCAGCATTTTATTTACTATCTGTTTGATGGAAATGGCCTGTCAACAGTGTCAGATAGTTAAGCAAAGATTGATTTCTTCTATCTAGAAACGTTTTCTATTGGATTCTGACACTTAATTGTGTCAAAGATTGATCTACTGTAATTACTGAATCAGAGGTTATGAATAGAGCAACAGATTTCCCCAGCGATTTCAGTGGACTCTGGCTTCCTTATATCGTAATTTCATAATAATTGGGGTATCCTAGCAATTTAGAAGCATCTCTTTTCGCACATTTGGGCACAACTGTGATTGAAACTCAACGCTTCTCAAATTATGAATTATGAAGACACCTGCAACCTAAAAAAAAAGGAAAAGATAAAGTATAATAATATAAAAGATACTAATAATAATAACTTATAAGATACAAATATTTGAGAGATGTTTTAAAATGAAGTAAAAAGAAAAAACTAAAAAACAAATCTTGAAAATCTTTTTCATGGCTAAAAAAATATTAAAAATAAAAACTATTTTAGTGCCAGTTCACTTGACGCCCCTAGAATATGTTAAAATACATTTAGTCATACTAAGTATCGTCAAATCTATAAAAATCTTTATGGGACATCGCCTCAGACTTACTAATATAAAATAAAAGATAAGTATACTGTATTTGGAGTACACTCTTGGCACAATGCACGTTCTTAATATTACGTCTACTAATGTGTTTTAATGTCATATGCTGAGGATGCGTGATCTTGAATATAGCTAGGCAATACATTTCAAGGTACCTGAAGTATACTTGCCAATAGTGCACTTAGCACAATCAGATTATACTTCAGCCACTCTTTAGTGGACGTCAGACTTTAAGTATACCAGTTTAGTATAATAAAAGTTCAATTGCAGGGTATTTTTTTTAATAAGGGCATAAATATGTAAATGCTATTATGTTGCAGCTTTGTAGCATTAACACTTGTTAAATGCTAACTTGCATTAATTGGTTTCCAAAAATGAATTTGCATAACCAGTGTAATGCCATTTTTTTCCCTTACTTGGGACAGAGTTTGTGTTACTTCAGGGGTAGATTTTATTATTGTAGTGACTTGTGGACATTAAAATTCAATGAAAAGCAGAAGGGAGAAAATTAGTTTATTAAAATGTTACTCCATTGGCGGCACCATAATGGCTTCAGTGCTTCATTTTTTAGCAGATAACGATATAATGCCTTTCTACCTATTTATGCCTGAAGGAGACATTTTTGCATATAGAAAGTATTTCATCTGCTTTGCTTTTCCTTGAACTGTCTCACTGGGGACAGTAGCCTGTGTGTAATATCAGTATGGCCAGGTAACTCTATGGCCATAGCGGCTGTAATTTCTAAGGTTCATTAAGCTTCCTCAGTCACTGTGGTTATGGGATGTTTCACATTAAGGAAATTTACACTTTCTGGAAATTAATGAATCCAGGACCACTGGTAGATGGGTTTAAGCTTATCTCATTGTCGTATATGTGTCTGTGAAAAAAACCATATGAACTCTCATGGATAAAATAGAAAGCTTGTGTATTTGCAGTGTAAAAACCACCAAGGGAGTTTAGCTCAGTCTAGCAGCAGCACATCAATTTCAGATTAAGTGTCAGCGAGGCCTTAATCAGCAGTCTGAGGTTATGACCACTGGAATGGTAGCACTGCATTCACTTTCATTTATGACTAATAATGAAAACTTGAAGTTGAGCCTTATTTCTCCAGTGAAGTACAGTCTGATGCAATGGTACAGTAATTAACTGATATTTATGCTCGATTTATAACTCGGATCCCTTGTAAAAGTAATGTAATGGTATATCTGAAACTGTATAACCCACCTATGACGGACTATTTCATTTTCTCTCACTGGAATTTATTCTGGATACTGGAGAAACACTGTAAATAAAACTATACACTACAAGCTGAAAGTTTGGGGCTGGTAAGATTTTTGAAAGAGTCTCTTATCTCCAAGGACGCCAAAAATACTGTAAAACAGTAATAATGTGAAATATTTTTTCAAATTAAAATAACTGTTTTCATTTTTAATATATTTGAAAATGTAATTTATTCTGCGATTTCAAAGCTGAATTTTCAGCATCATTACTCAGTCTTCAGTGTCACATGATCCTTCAGAATCATGCGATTTGGTGCTCAAAACACATTTTTAAATATGTTTAATATGATTAATTTTCTTTACTTATTATTATCAAAACAATTGTGTGGCTTAATATTATAGGGGAAACCGCAATACATTTGTTCAGGATTTTTTTTGATGATATAAAGTTCAAAATATTATTTAAAATGATTACTCTTAAAATTATTTACTAAAAATTCAATCAGTTAATTTATTAATAAACAAACAAATGAATAAATAACATCCTGAATATTGGAAATTTTTTAACTTAGTTTATAATTGTTTATAGTTTGTAGCATTTTTTTCACATTTCTAATTTAATAATAGACATCTTAATGTTGTTTTTTCATTGAGCTCTATGGTGCTTTAAGATTGTAAATTTAAGATTAAAAATTAATTTACAGATTTTGTCAACCAATATGTTTGAATCTTTAAAACACATCTGGATAGTGCTTATCTGCCTAAGCAATGTCCTGCATAAGTATTAATTATATGCATAGACTGAAAACTGTGCTTTTAAAGTGGTGTGTCTTGAAAGTTATTAACTGATATTTCTGCTGTTGATTCTATAGCCTTATCCTGCATATCCACATCAAAAAGTAGCAGCATGTTCTGAAGTGCCACAGCGTAACAGGGTCTCGTGCTTTATATAAAGCTGTCTGTGGTCAGCACACACATCTGCCTTGCCTTCAAATGTAAACACTGTAGCCCTTTTTCTCAAGCTTGGTGTGCTTAATTGGATGTTATGAAGGCAAAGTGATTGTGGCAGAGCGGTTTACTGCACAGTGGGAGTGTGCTTTGCTGGAGAAGGAATACAGGATAAAGGAGTGGTGATTAGGGAAAGTGACAGAAAAAAAGGAAGATAAGCAGAGACTAGGCACAGTTAAATTAATTTTTATCTGTAGTAAATTCACAACATATTGTAAATAATGTGTATATTTTATGTGTACATTGTGTGTATTCTGAACATCTGACATATTGTCCCTTGTGAAAAATAAATGTATTTGAAATACATTTATTTCATGCTAAGTATACTACAAATACATTTACATATTTATGTACTTAATAGAAATATCCTGCAATTGTACCTGTAGCGCAGTTGACAAAGAACAGCATACGTTGTTTACATTCCGTGGACTCTCCAAAATGGCTCTTGGTGACGCGAAGGAGACCAAATTGTTGGAATAAAGTCATTATTTTGTTTCTGTGCGAACAACAAAAAAAAAAACGTAATTTTTCTAGCCTTCATAAAATTTCGTCGCTTAGTATGTCCGTGCAAAAGTTTATGGACTGTCTATGGGAGGGTCAGAGAGCTCTCTGAATTCATCAAAAATATCTTAATTTGCATTTCGATGATGAACGAAGGTCTTATGGGTTTGGAACGACATGAGTATGAGTAAAATGACAGAATTTTCATTTTGGGTGACTCTCCCTTTAAGGATATTCACTTCGGTACACTTTAAATATATTGCATTTAAAGACCGATATTATTCAAAGATCATACAGTCCTCATCAATATTGACATTAAAACATTTTAATATTAAGAAATGTGCATTGTGCTCAAGTAGTACTCCAAAAATTAATTATAATTTTTATATCAGTAAATCACATGCGAAATGTCAGTAAATATGTTAATAGATTTGAACTATACTTAGTATGAAATAAATGCACTTTAAATATATGACTTTTTTTTACTAGGGGTGTCATACACATCATGCTTTTTGCATGACACTTTTTTATGAGACATGAAGTCTTTTAGTTTAGGCCAGGCTTTTGTTTTGAAATTGGTTGTGTCTTGTATTTTGAAAGAATATTTAAGTCATTGTAAATGCTGGTTGTTTCCATGTTAATTGTGCACACTGCACACCTGTATTTTGGTCATTCCTGTTCTGGTGAGTTCTTGGTTTTGACATTGTCTTGTTGGGTATCATGCTTATATCATGTTACAATTACTAATGCAGTTGTGTTCCTTATTTATGAGCTGCTTTGGACAAATATGGTGTCTGTGTATGGATCTGGTATATGTAAATGTAGTGTAAAATGCCTATCAGTCTTATCTTAAACTGGAGAGTGCTGACAGCCTAGCATTAGAAATGTGAAAGTATTAGAAAGGTCAAAGCCTGCAGTAATTTTATAAATGTGCTTAGGTTTGTCTGTATTTATTTTTCTACCAGTCTGAGCCCCTCGAGATTGAAAACTCAAATCTTATTACTGAGGGAAACCAGATCATTAGGTAGCATAAAACATTACAAAAATTAAAAGAACAATCAAGACTAGAAATTCACCTCTGCAATTTTTGTATGCATTTGCATTCATAAAGTTTTCAGAAGTGTGTTCCAGCAATTATGGGCACCGGATTCAAATTCAGACTCAACCCTTATTTTAGGCGTTATGTGCTGTCATAAATACCATATTAAACTGTAGTGGCAGTACTGTATATATTTCGCCATAGCCTGGATTCTCTGGATTTAGTTGTTCATACACTTGGAATTATGTCAGCAGTTCAGTCAGAAAGGTGAGTTGCACTGACGTGGGAGGGAACAGGATGATATCAATATTTCTAATGAAAAATGCTTTCCTATCAAAGAAATTATACCTTTTTTATCAACACAAAAGTGCAGAATATAAAAGCAGTCTAGTCCAATAAGCACTCCATTGCGCGAGTTGCATATATTGGTCTAAAAGCTGTTTTTAAAAATGGTTAAATTACCAGGCGCTAATTAAAAAATGTCATATTAAATGAAATATTAGTAATGCTGCAAAGTGAAATATACTGGGACTGATCCCTCAAAGCAGTGTGATATTCATCCAAATAGTATTCTTCTGCACTTTGTTTTGTTTAATATTCAGTTTGTACTCATATGCATAAAAAACAGTGACATGTTACTGCTGATGATGCTCAGATATCTAGAGGAAGCCAGCTAGCATGAGGGTCCTGTGAATAACCCATTTATCAGCGGACAGTGATACTAATAATTTCAGCCATTTATATCCAGAAAACAGACAGCTGGATGCTGCCAGAGTGCACTGTGTTTTCCTTGCATCTGTTTTGTGAGTCAATTGCATGTTTTCCCCTCCCATCTCTGATCGGGAAACAGAAAGTGCTTATTTGATCACATGCCTCTTGATGCTAGTAGTTGCAGTAAAATACGTTTTTGTAGAGATGATAATGGCATACTTTTCAAAAACTTGCACTATAAAACCCGTTTTCAAAAGTTTGGGTTTTCAGGCCTGCAAAACGCTGTTGTTGTATAAATAAATGGCCCTAGCATAAAAAAAAAAATCTGTTTTTAGTTGAAAACAGTGTTGTGTAAATGCCCCCAAATTGGCCACAAGACTAAAAATTATTAGTTAGTAAATGTCTTAAGCTTACAGATACTGGTGCTCATGATAGACTACCAGTAATCCATAATCAAAAGGAAAACAGACTGCACAGAAATTAATTTTGAAATTTAACTAATTAATTTGATTTTATACAATTCATAAATGCAGTGAAAACATCAATTGTCAGTTAAAGGGAAGTAAAATAACAAATAAAAAATAGCCCATGATTACTCACCCTCGAAGCATCCTAGATGTATGTGACTTTTCTTTCAGCCGAATCCAATCAGAGTTATATTAAAAAAACATCCTGGCTCTTCCAAGCTTTATAATATTCAACGTTCCAAAAGAAGTCCAATAAAGAGCTTCCATCCATAAGAGAAAATGTGTCTCACACGGCTCCGGGGGGTGAATAAAGGCATCCTGTAGTGAATCGATGTGTTTTTGTAAGAAAAATAACCATATTTAAAGCATTATAACCTGTTTTCTCTAACTTCTGCTACCGTCTGTGGACCATTCAGGGGAAGAGAACCCCCCCATAGGATTATGCGTCGCGTATGCGTCCGAGAGAATATATGCTGTCTCGCGAGAAACCAACGTTGGTTACAGGAGCAAAGGGAAGCAGTTACCTTACTTACTTTGGCTTATATCGAAATCCTCCAACATTTTTCTTTACAAATCCTCATTTTGTACTTTAATTTGTGACTGGCTTTTTGTTTTGCTCTCTCCTCTGCACTTCCACGTTTGTCAGTTCTCATCGGCGCATGCGCTGCGCATACATCCTATGTCATCCGCACGGAATGGCTTCTGCATACGACAGTGAACCTGCACACGATCCCTTTAACTGCTGATGCACATAAGCAGTGCATCAGCTGTTTTGTCATCACTCCATCTCCTCAACGCCAACATAATTTATGTATCTTGCCGTTCATAATTATCTTCCAAGCATCTTCCAAGACCCTGGGGGTTTATCAGAGCTCAAGCTGAAGCCGCTTCCTCAAACTCCTCCGCTGCGGACAGCAAGCCAAATAAGTTTAACCTCAATATCTTAAAGATTACCGAGTTATATCGTGAAATGGGAGTGTCATCAGTTTGACTAAAAGAAAACAAAACGTTCAGATGTTCACAACATTTACACATAGTAGGGAGCAGGTGTACATTTTTGAAAATACACTTTCATAAATCCAAAAATTTCAATTTCAAAAATCAAAAAACACTTTTGATATCCCATGACCAACTTCTTGGTTTATCTTGTTAAAGTTCATGCAACGTGGTCCGGTTAAAGCATTTAGAGCCTTTAAAATACTCTGAAATGTGAGCTAGACGCAGCAGATCACAGATGCGTCGTCTAAGATGCTGGACAGAGATGTAAGGACTTTCTCTCTCTATTACTCTGGAATTAAGTTATTGAATCATCACTTCCAGCCTATTAATATGGATGCATGTTCTGCGGCCAGACTGGCATGACAGGAAATGAAAAATCCTCATCATCTGATTAACTGTATTTGCGTTTGCCAAAGCCACTCTCGCTTCAGGAGGAAATGAGACACAGGAAGTCACTTGGAGGGAACAGGACCCAAAGCCTGCAAGGATCTCAGAGACTGCAGGCAAACAACCAGGCTGAGGAGGATCAGCCCGGCATTCAAGACGTGCCACAGATTAAAATGCGTTCGGCTTTAAGTAGTCGTTGATTTCTGGCTGCAGGCGGCTCTTAGTCTGTTTCTTTGCATAATTAACACATATTGGAAAAATCCACGCTGTAATGTGATGCCCAGAAACAAAGCAAATAAAGCTCTCATTGTATGAATAGATTATAATTACATTCTGTTGCTAAATGATTATCAAAGGCAGGCTGACATTGGTTCCTCTGTAAGTGCTGAAATATTTCAGGCTCTTCATTAAAATTCACTGATGGTGAATGAGCACCATTTGGATTTTCACCAGTGTTTCAGTTGTTTGAAGCAATTAATTACATGATAATTGGCACTGTATATATTCGTTGGGCTATTATCAAATAATAATAATAATTTTTTTTTTTTGCAAAATAAAAACACGGCTAAATATTTTGCACTTAAATTGCTGTAAATTTTACAAATGATTATTGCACAGCTCTCTGGAATGCTTGATTCTGATTGGTCAGTTATATCTGACAGTTGTCCATGACAACATAGCAGTACTACCTTTATATCTTTCAAAATCTTGCGACTCAAAATGGTTAGCAACCATTATCTGTAGTTAAAATGTCCCTGGACGACGACTTTATTAATTTTAATATATTTAAAAAATTGTAATGTTTATATATAAAAGCCCACTAAGAAAAATAATTTATTCATGTATTAACTAACAATGAGCAATACATTTGTAACAGTATTTATTATTATTTATTATATATTGTAATGTTGATAAATTAAAATTTTCATTGTTCAGCTAGCAAGCTATACCTTTTTAATACAGCATTGTTTAGAGCCAATATATTTACAGATACAACTTTTAATTTGAATAATCTATTAGTAAAAATTGTCAATTTATATTACCTAATATGCTTTAGAAGTATTTTTATTGTTATTTTATATTAATGTATATAACTAAGAAATAAATCATTATTTTAAAGTTTTACCAATATTTTATTGTTTATAATTTCTGATAAAGCTGCAATTTTGTCAAAGTGTGAAAATAATATTTAGTTGTATTAATGATACATGCAACATTAGCTATTACATTATCATTATAAGAATACAAAAAATCTGACATTTAATTCACAAAAAAATTCATATCCATCACTTGTGAAATATATATATTTTGGGGTCTATTTTGCAATATATCGGAACTATGTTTTGTTTTGCATATTGATTACATGGTGTTCCTGAACATGCGAAATAGTTAATAATTAAAATGTGACTTGAGCATTTATGCATTAGCTGAGTTGGAGAATATTAGCTTTGGGGAATCGTTCTGATTAATCTTTGTGACTCGACTCAGTAGTGGCTCAATCTGTCTGGTAATGAAAGAGCACAGAGGGATTCGCTCACCTCTCTCATCTCTCTGCCAAACAGAGAATAAGGTTTAACCTTTATGAGATTGAGATTTCATTTTCTTGATCCCTCTCTCTAATTAGAAAAAGGTGTTCTTCAAACTTCTGTTTGGAGGTATATTTAATGATGATGGATTTAGAGTCTTTTTTTATCATCTCTCGCTATCTTTCTCCAAAGGCAAATAACTGGACCTCTCAACTTAATTAAATGTTCTTCAAGCAGAACATCAAGTAAAATAAATAGATTTTGTTTTCCAGTGTATTGCACAAAATAGTGGAAAGGTCCTTCAGATTAATAAAATGTTCCTCACACTAAGAAAAAAAAATGGTTCTTTTAAGAAATGTTCACTGAAATGTTCTTTATGGAACCGAAAATTCTTCTATGGCATGACTGCTAAAACCTTACACTACAGACTTTGCTTGGCCATTTGTACTTCAGCAGCTTATTGACCTCTTCTGTTACACCATGTTCCTTCATACTCTCTACATCACCATCCAAGCACCTAATTAATCACCACGGTAACTGTGTGCCTTTGGTCTGCAACCTGCCTGTGCGAGTCTGATACATCATTCAAGGTGTGTGATGCATGTAAGCGCACGGCAAGACCCTCCGAGGATACAGCCCACTGTGTGGAATGGATCGATAAGGATGTTGACCTGCCCTCTGAAAGACCTGTGCCTGAAAGGAACATCATTCCTCTTGTGGACCATACTTTCACATGACACTGTATAGTTAAACACAGTCTGTTTGTGCAGCTTGGTTGGTTTTTACCGTTGAGGACAAGATTTGTTATTTATTCAGTGTTCCATACTTTTTGATTTCCATGAATCTCCATGACTATTCCGGTCGTCATGATTAGTGGAAAATATCAACATATTTTTTAAAACATTATACTTGCAAAGACTGTAGCCCAAGGAATATGTTAGCGCTGTCAATAACTACAATTGCTATTTCATACCATTTAGCTTGGACTAAAAAAACACCTCTCAAACAATTAGACCATGTATGAAGCAAATTATTATGCAATCTGTAATGTTTAACGCATTTTATGATGTTGATATTAAAAAAAGTAGAATATATTTTCTTTCTATTTGCTTTTTTTGTGCCAATACTGTATGTTTAATAGTAAGTTTCAAACGTGCCTCTAAATACATTTCTGAAACGCCATTATTACGTACCTTACTGCACGTTTCGTGGCAGTTTCAAAGTGAAACGTGCAGTGAGTGGCGCTAAAGCACGGGTTCAATACGTTACCCTTGCACATATTTGTTATGTTGATATAGGCACGTTTGAGCTGTTTTGTTGAACCATAGTTTCACGGGGTTCGTACCAGAGCTCTTCATTACTCAAATCCAACGCCATATCGCGTGAGCTACCGAGCAAACCTACTAAATTAGAAAACTCATGCATATGAAGCTGTATATGTGACGACATGTTCAAAAGCATTAGTTTTCAAATCTCACTGCATGTTAAAATTGTTTTGAATCCATAACATAATATTCCTAAATAATTTTGCGAAAATTAGGCTTCAATCGAAACTCTGGACCTGCAAATCACACTCTGTGTGAAAAGGAATAAAAGTTGTCCGAGTTTTATTGCCTCTAGTGTTCATTTCAACTGAAAACTGCAGTGATTTGTTTGATATTGCTTAATTTTTTAAGTTTCGCAGAAATGTATTTAGCAGCACGTATTTCCAATGAGCCTATGTTGCAGAATACATTACCTAAAATGAGTAACTCAGATTGCGTTACTAACTACAGTTTTAATCATGTAATCAATCAGTAACAAACTACAATTTGTAAGTAATCTACCCATCTCTGTATGTGCACTTCATTTGGATTCATTTATTGACCTTCTCTTCAGGTTACATCGTTACACCAGTAGGTGGCAACAAGCGAAAAAATTTTGTTAAGCGAGTGTTTGATTCATTCACTCAACTGTTTTGTAACAAATGTGGAGTATTTCACTACCAAGACAAGCTACACTATAAAATATGTTTTTTTTTAAAACAAAGACTATTTGTTTTATTTTATTTACCTGCTGTGTCTTTGTAATTGTTTGTAAAATGCACAACCCTTATATTAACCTTTATTTTAAAAGATTTTCATGTGAAGGAAAAACTAAGGAACTGAAAAAAGTGTTGTATTTGTGTCTTTCTGAATAGGGTTTTCGGCTTTCCCTGCTATCCACAACTGAGTTTTTTCTTGGCATTTGTTTGAGAAGATGGCATCTAATGAAGATGGCAGGTCATGTTTTTTCTTGCCTTATCTATTCATATTGAATTTAGTCTGAGTACCATCATGAAAACAACTTGAGAAAGTACAGCGTGTTCAGTGGATTGTGCTGTGCTTTAACAACATACCTATTGTTCAGCTGACAAAACATCTGCCCAAAGAAACTTTCAGTGTACAAAATACTCGATAAAACAGTTTTTAAAGTTATGAGTTGTGAAAATTGCATGGATCTTTATATAGTGCAAGCCATTGTAAAGACTGTAAGTCTGTCGCACATAGCCACTTCTTCATGTGTGTTAAATTCAATATGGTGTCTAACCTGACTAAGGTCAGTTGAATACAATGCAACAGACTTTGTAAACCACCATTAAATCCTGGTCTTTTGAGGTTAAATAATTCTGACAACCTAGTGTTTCTAGTTAGTGATCAGGCCCATACTTTCTTTGCTTATCTCCATGCTTATTTTGGGGGAATTATTCATAATAATTTTGAAAGTATTATTCAAAACCAAACAAAATAATTTAGATTAACTACAGGCATCCAAACCCTGCGGAAATTGTCAGAGCTCGCAAAGTCCATTCAGGCCCGGCTATGAAGATTCTAGAAAGGGAGAGAAAGAATGAGGATGTTCAGAATTACATTTGTGAGTCAGCCCAGCTGTGAGGCAGCAGTAATCAGACCCAGGGTGCAATCAGGGGAGATGCTGTTCCAATCATTAAGAGGAGGTGAGAGGAGAGGAGCAGCACTTGCACCGTAAGAGGCTTCAGCGTTCCGCCAGAACCATTGTGCACATAAAGGAGAGTCCGACTTGTCTAATCAGCCTAGAGAAACGATGGATAGAGAGAAAGAGAGAGAGACTGAAAGAGAGCGCGCGAGAGCGAACACATTCCCTGAAGACTGTCAAGTGGCGCCAAGCTAATAATCAGTTTGTTCTTGGCTGATTAGGAGCTAATCATGGACCAAACAGAGCACAGGGCCCACAGTTAGCAGCACTGATCCTACATCCCTGTCTTCGCTTAACACGTGACGGTCTGCCTAGACAGATGAAGGGAAAGGGAGAGAAATCAACAGCTATTGGGTATTAAGGAGCTTCCCTGGCGTTCAAAGAGCGACAATATTTACTCTCTGATGAGTTCTGATTTGCATCTGAATACACGCGCAGGAAGTCAAGGATAAACGGATGAACACAAGGTAAAACATAATGAACGTCCTGCCATTTTATTTCTTCAAGGGCTGTTTCTTGTTTTTCATTGATTTGTTTATCCTTTGTGATGAAGAGGATGTTCTTTACATATGCAGCAATACACATTGTAAATATTCATTCAAAATGTGCTCTTTTTGAACTGATTTTTAAGAAAACAGCCTTGTCTGACAAATGGTTAATGCTGCCAGTCATATTTGGCAAACAAATAAATGCAATCCTTCACAACTAGAAGCACCATGCCATTCAAATAGAGGTACGTCCACAAGCCCCCTCAGACTTCTGAGGCAAGAGTTTTTTAAATGGCAATTTTAAATAGTAAAAAACGTTATGTGCTATCTTAAAAAAAAAAAATTATAAAATTTTATATATTATATATATATATAGAATATATAATATATATATATATATATATCTTATATAACACACACACACACACACAGTGTTGGGGGTAACTCATTACAAGTAATGCGAGTTATTTAATCAGATTACTTTTTTCAAGTAACTAGTTAAGTAACGCATTACTTTTTAATTTACACAGAAAATATTTGATGATCAAGTTCAACCATACTAATAAGCAAAAAATGACTTTAGATAAACTAACAATTGTGCTTTGCTTTTTATTGCTGAAGAGTGTTTCTTCTCCTGCGTTCTACTGTACAGACGGGAATTTACTTTTGCTTCAGCCTGAGGCTTATTCATTACAATTTTGGTGTGAAAAGGCTTTTATATTCGCCAAAAATAGAACTTTTTATATTAAAAACAATCAAGCCCTGCTAATATTTAAAAAGTAACGCAAAAGTAACGCAAAAGTAATATAACGTTAGATATATATAAAACGCTTACTGTTGGTTAGTCTGAAAAAGTTACTAAGTAACGTAATTAGTTACTTTTTTTAATGGAGTAATGCAATGTTGTAATGCATTATTTTTAAAAGTAATTTTCCCCAACACTGTATATATATATATTATATATATATATATATATATCTATATATATTATTATATATAAATATATATATATATATACAGTTATATATATGGAAGATCACGAACTATTTTTGAGTACTTTGTAAGTATAATTTCGGTAATGGAATTATAACTGAAATAAATCAGGCACAATCTCTTAAATTGTATAATGCTGTCTGACACAATGATTTAATTGATTGAAATGTGCTCAGTTTAAGTTAATGTGCACATTTTGAAAGTTAATTCTCAAAGTCTGTGATTTTCAGTAAGGCCTTGCTTTTTAGTTGACTTTGAGTAGACGAGACTTTGACTGGTCTAACACTTTAAAGACTATATTAGACTATATGAAAGACTAAACTTTTAACGGCATGGACTTAGCAAAGTACTGCTCTTGGGTCCCCCAAAAAAGATCATGGACTATAGTGTAGTAGTAGTTATCCCAAGCCTAACATAATCTCTGCACCAATGGTAATGATAGAATTCAACAAACAGAAAATCTTTCAAATGTCAACATATCCCATGAAACATTAAATATGTTCCCTTCACTCAAAACATAATGCACTTGATTTCAATATTACCTATCATCTACGGCCATATGCAAAGCATGAGGGAACTAACAATCGCTACCAAAATAAAATGCATTAATTGAGTAATTCTCTTAAAAAATCGGTAGCCTTTTTCTTCTTTTATCGCGTAATCAGTTCTCAGTTTAAGTCTTAAAACTTTATACGTTTCCTTAAAGGAAAAAAGAATAAAGTGGAAAAGCATATCTCTTGGTTTTATTAGTGAAAAGTCCTCAATATTTTCTATACAACGCTGAATCACAATTTCTTTAATGAAATATACACATTATTTTTAATTATCACCTTAATTTTTTCACCTTAATTAAACGTGTGTGTGTGTGTTGTACAAAAAATTGCATTTGAAAACAACTTCTATTTATAAATAGTTTGTTATTTTAATAGTGTATATATATATATATATATAATCTATATATATATATATATATATATGTGTGTGTTTATATATATATATATATAGTATATATAAATTAGAGTATATAATATTAAACTAATATAAAACTTTTTACATCAAGTACAGTAAGTACTTGTAGTAGTCTTAAAATAAAAACCCCCATTATTTCACAATATTACTGTTTTTCTGTATTTTTAATCCAACAAATGCAGTCATTATAAGCATAAGAAACTTAATTAAGTTCCACAAAATATGAAGTGAAAGTTCAAGTGAGAATTGTCCCTGATTTGCTCCAAACCAACATGAATGTTCCATCAGTTAACTTGCAGAGAGTTTCCTGGTTCTCCAGCACTGACTCGAACATGCATCTTCCCAACACCAGCACAGCAAACCGCACCCTCCCCTCCCCCGCTCTGGAGCCTGTGAAATTGGGCCGAACTAATTAGAATTTAAATGAAACCATAATTGGACATTTTGTGCTTGTCAAGCGATGAGAGACAGATGGGCTTGTAATTACATTACAAGTCTGACATCATGGCGGTGTGTACGTGTGGTGTTCAGTGTGCCCTTCATGGCGAGCAAGCTGGTAACCGCGCAAGTTCAAAGGCAATTTAGGCCTCATCTCTTTAATCACGCACTGACAGCGTCGAAACTCTGCCTCCAATTCTCACTCTTGACAGTCGCTTCCAACCTCAACAGGTAGCTTAGCATATACAAAACCCTGGTTAAATCTATCTTTAAGTTAGGCGTTAGAGAAGCCTGAAATACCTTTTGAATGAAATTATTCATACTGATGTGCACATTCCTGAAGGAATCATTTATTTTCAATGTCGTTTCACTGATACATGTCATGCCGGCAAATTGAATATAATACACACACACACACACACACACACCTTGAATCGTATATACGCATCTGCTGAATGGAAATGTATGAAAATATAATTTTATTTTTTACTAAATATTAATAATATCAATAATAAAACAGAGATTGCATAGATGCTTTGTTGTTCTTAATTAAATGTATAATAATACTGCACACTGATATGGCTAAGATAAATCCTTCGGCACACAAAAGAAACTGTCCCCATGGTTATTGCTGCTATGGTAACAGAATTCATATCTGCGATTTGGCCTTTGAATTGAAATTATAGGGTGACTAAATTATAATGTCAAGTAATTTCATACAAAGACTTAATAAGTACTAGCCTACAAGCAAATTGCATTTGTTTGTTGTTTGTAGACTTCAGCAGGCACTGGTTCAGTACATAATTTGAACAGTAGTATTTAGCATAGTGTTAATTATGCCTTTTAAACAGAGTTATGATTAGTAATAATTCACTTGCTGATGTGTAGGGCCATAACATTTTTGACATTCGCCATGGTTCTTTATTTTAGAAAAGGAAATGATATGTTATATCACCCTTTTCTATTACAACTGCACAAGGAGAGCAGTCGTTTTTTAAAGGATGTTTTTGAGTACTGCAGTAATAAAACTTGGCGGTGAAGGTGAAAAGGTTGTATAAATCAGAGCTGTTTGTTTTGTCTAGGCAATTATCATGCCTCGAAATACCCATTTCAAACATGTCATGTCACTGGATTATTGGTTTTCTCAAACCTTGTGCTTCTGCTCAGTAATTTTCTGTTTATGTTACTGGCGTCAAGAAAGATTCTTTTAGAAAAAGCAGTTGGTGGGTTATTTCTGATTGTAAAGCTTTGACCTTTACACTGTATCTACACTAATCCCTGACCTTTATCTTTCATTTTCTGTGTAAAGATGGTTAAGATTGACTTATTAAAATCCTACTGAAATAGACTCATATTAATCTTATCTCATCTGAGGCAGGTGAGAGGCTCTTGTCAAACTCCACGTGAAGGATCTGAAATCCCATTGAGAGCAGGATGATGATAAAAAGCATCAAACTTTGTTTGAAGTTTGAGATCATCCTCACGCATATATGAATGGATTTGATTTAAATAGCCATGTTTAATCTCCTTGATGAGATCAGATTTTAGGCGGCCCTGACCGGTGATGAAAACCAACCCGATTAAACATTTGAACTATTGGAATCCTCAACAATTACCTGTGGTGACTGTTGGAGGACCAAAAAAAAAAAAAAAAGTGAAATGTCACCGTCTGGAATAATGAATCGCAGTGTAAAATGGGTTTATCCGTTGTTTGGACAGATTGCAGAACAGTGCTGTGAAACTCTGCACATGCTTTGGTGGCGATGCCAGAATGGTGCTTTGTAAATGACTAAAGGCACAAAATATGCCCAGAATTGTCTAGAGTGGAGCCAAACAAAGATTTTATAGTCTTAATGACACATAAATCAAGACATCTGGGTAGACAGAAGAGAAAGAATCAGTCAAAAACAAGCATATATTCCACTGTACAATTTTGCAAGGACAAGACTATATGCAATCGCGATATGATTTCCACTTCGGCAGTGAAATGATTTTGATACACATCATAAGGCCAAGAACTAAATCAGAATAATTTGTGTCCAGCCTCTTGGCTTTGATCATGTCTTGTTAGCGTGTAAGTTCCCGACCCAGTCCAAGCTGTGTCCCAAATGATGTACTGTTAATTGTACACTGATCAATTTATCACCTTCCAATTAATGTGCAATTTCTACTCTCACAGTCAAATTACTTGAGTAATTATGATGTCTCTAGGCCACAACCTGTGTGTATCAATGCACGCAACTGATGTAAGAACCAGGAGCCGCATGTTTGTGTTCTAAGCTCTTTGATCATACCTTGTTAGCGTTTTTTGAGTTACCATTTCTTCAAAAGTATGTCCCAAATCGTATACAGTAAATTGTGCCCTGGGCCAATTTGGTGGGGAATAAAATGTACCAGCATACTGGTCAGAATGAGAGAGAGAGAGTGAGTTAATGAAGCAACAGAGATGAACTGATGTAGTTGTGCAAACATCATATTGCAAACTTCGGCCCTGTAAGTTAGGATTGATATGAGTCTTTACACATTTAATCCAAATTGCAGAGACTGCAGAATCAGAGGCATGAGAAACAATGCTCAGTCTATTTGGCCTGAAAACAATTGCTTTAGAATATACAGAACATTTCTAAAAGGCTATTAAGAAGCTAGCTTGTCAAGCTACAAGCTAATTATAATGTAATGTAATTCAGCTTCCATCAAACAAACTAAGAAGAGATAGCGTACATTATGAAATGCTAACAAAAAGCTGTTCACTACTTGGTGCTGTGTATGAAGTAAATTAAATATACAGTAATCAATCGTCTGTCAGAGGAGGCAACAGGCTGACTATTTTGAATTCAAAATGAATCTACATGTAACATCGAAAAAAGTTTTAAAATCAATATAATATAATATAATACAGGTGAAGAAAAACTGAAACAAGTGAGAAGGAGTCGGGGCTGTAGCTGCTGTCTATGCATTGGTAAGTAGATGTAAGATGAAATGGGACTCTCCATTCATGTATGAATGTATAATGGTCATAGCTCATGGTTATGGCTCTCTTTTTATGCAGTATATGATGCTGCGTCAATTTGCTTCCTTTATTTAACTGTATAACTTAAGTGTTGTGTCGGTGACTAGAGAGATTATAACATGTCAGTGATTAGCAAGACTCTGTAAGATATCTGAAGGATATCATCTGTGTATGGAAACATTATTAGCTATACGCAGCAATTAGATATAAAAACCTGCCGGAATCTTTTGTTGTTTCATCATTACATGTCGTCTTCCCGAAATTCTCTTACGAGCTGACGCCATATAACTATGAATGAGAGCCGCTAGCCATGTTCAAAACAATGAGCGATTTTGAATTCATGATCTCAATTAGTGACTACATCAAACATGAAAATATACATTTAGCTATATAGCTGGGTCGAACAGTGGCTCTTAAAAAAACAAATAATAATCGTATAGATCAAAAACCTAAAATGCCATGTGGTGACTCGAATCGATGAGTCATTGTTTGAATCTTTACTTACATGAATCATCCAAACGAACCGTTTATGTAACACTTTATGCAGTAGACTGCTTTAAAGCAGACAGCTTTACAGTATTAAACATGACAAAAAACAAAACAGTGTCAGTGATGCTTTCAGTTAGAATTACAACATGATTGTCTGCTATAAAGCGATGCGTATGCATACTAAAAATTGTATTTTAACAAAAAGCAAATATAGTATGCGCAGTCAAGTCCCTACTGGATTAATCTGTGAAATAATGGACAGTTAGTCGATTCATTGTTCTAATAAACATTAGATTATTCGATCATTAATCAGTAGATAATAATTTGTTGCATCCCTACTTGGATATCAATATGTGATGGACATTTTATGTGTGTCTTTGATCCTCTTCCTTTTAAGCATCTGTGTGATAAAACAGCTCCAGATAACAAGCACATAAAACTGAACTGAAGGTGCACCTGTTTTTACAGAATAGGGAATTTGTTTAATGAGTTTTTGGTAAGTGAGTTCCCGACAGCAAACCTGCTTGATGGTGTTGAAGTGTTGAGACAGAGATCACATGGCTAAGAAATTAAAGGCCAAGGCGAGTGAGATAAAGCTGTGTCACAGAAAAAGAGAGTGGGATTGACATCGACGGGGAACACGGAGGGCTGGACAAAGTCACTGTTTATTTCATACTTTGTGCATTCATTCCCCTAGCGGCTGATGCCCTGGTTTGCCCTTTGACTCTTCAGTCAGTACAACAACCCCGAACATAAAATGCATGAATAATGTCAATTCTTTTATTTGACCATCTCACTGTGAAACATTAAACATTCTCCCATATGTTTCATATTAGGATCTGTATACGAGATCAAATATGATTTGTAGTCCCGTCCCGTATCTAGGGTCATGATTTTGTTTCAACCCTATTTAACTTTTTCATACTGTTTTTTTAATGGTTACATTTTAGTAATCAAAAAGCATGTCTTAATAATTGAAATAATGAAACATATACAATGCACCAACAATTTTATTAAAAGTTTAACACAAATTCAATTTTTAGGGCCCTATAAAATGTTTTCTAAAATTGTTTTATTTTCCCCAAATTCTTTGCTTTCTGTTTTAATTTTTCTGGATTCCTTTTTAATGTATAAAATAAATTTGATCATAAAAAAAACACATGTCAATCCATTGAATTCATAAGCGGTAACACTTTTTTAGTTATCCTTTTTTTTTTTTTACAATAACAGGGCCCTATAAAATGTTTTTTGTTTTGTATTTTGTCTTGTAATTTTTCTGGATTTGTGATTTAAAACAAATGTATTATCAAAAATAGTTGACAAAATAAAAATGGACAAACACTGCAGATGGATATGCATATGCAGATAGCAATTTAAAATATATATTTTTTTTCTCTTCCGTTTCAAATTAAGAAAAATATTAGTGATTCATCTAGTACTCACAAGTGTATGCACATTTTAGCACAGACATCTCACAGACATGATATAAACTAAAACCTATTGGCTATTACAAAAAAATAAATACAGATGCTGTCTTTATTGCATTCCACCTCAGCAGTTTCATTTGGAGCTTTTGTTTCAAGTGAGCTCATTAAGCCATCTCATGGGGTCTTTAAATATGTGAAACTGAACTTTCAAGCATTACACTGTGCTAAGGGTAGAGTTTATCTACATGTCGTCGTCAGTTTAATGATTACCTGTCAAATTACCTACTCTCAAAACAATGATAGCTGCACTGCGTTACTCATACCAAATGTAAAAGTACAAAATCAGAGTTGATTTATAAATAGCTAGACATCTTCCATTATTTCACAGTCCGATCTGGGCACTTGCCTCTGAAGCAGAGCCAGAGGAATGGAAAAGAAGGAGGAAAAAACAGCAATTATCAATCAAATACCATGCAACAGATTGGAGCGTTTAAAAAGACTCATTCATACAAAGATCTGTGGCAGCATTTCAGTGCCTCTGATTAGAATCCGGGAATTGTAAATTGTGGCTAATTAGGCTGTCATGGGTTCATTAAGGGCTTCAGTGCCTCCCCTTTTCCTCACCTGCATGTATATTAAAACTCATTAGCCTCCTTGTCTGAGATTCCACTTGCATTAATTGCCACTGATGCCCCAGCTCTCACGTCCCATGATCATCTTCTCTGCAGAGTTAGAAACACAAAACTTCTCTGAATGTATATCCATGTTATATTCTGTTTAGAGTTTCCAGTCAGCATTGGCTGGTTAGCCCCTGTAGGTGGATGCCATAACTACACCATCTGACTGCAAAAAACATCTTTATCTATTGACATTCTATCCAATGTAGCTGGCTGTGTAGTCTGATAAAGGCATCTACATTTAAATTAATTAGGGATTTTTTATAGAAGACTTTACAGATGCAACCCTGTTATTTAAGTATTATTTATATTATTTTCATAATCTTTTCAATTATTTTTATTATATATTTATGTATACACAGAATATCTAATTTTATTTTAGTTTACGTTTTCGGGTATTTTGCATGTACTTTTATGTTTCTGTTTTTTATTTAATTTTTTTTCTAAATAGCTTTATTTTAGTTTTAGTAGTAGTTTCAGTTTGATTTATTTTATTTGTTTTTAAGTTTTTGTTTTTGTCTAATATTTACATTTTATTTCATTACAGCTAAATTTCAGTTAATGAAAATGATATGTAATAGTTTAACTAAACAATAGCAACACTGATTTGGACACATGTATTTATAGATTGATTGATTTAGCTAGCTAGCGCCCTTAAAGGGTTAGTTCACCCAAAAGTGAAAATTTACTTGTGATTTACTCACCCTTGAGGCATCCTAGGTGTATTTGACTTTCTTCTTTCAGAAGAATCCAATCCGGACTACAACGAATTGTCCTGATGGGCGATTCAAACATTATCATTCCAGTTTGCGGTGTTTGATGTTCCATCCAGTCCAAAACATGTCAAAAAAACTGTGTGCAGCCGTAATAAAACGTGCCACACATCGGCTCCGGGGGGGTGAATAAAGGCCTCCTGTAGCAAATCCATGTGTTTTTTGTAAGAAAATAGCCAGTATTTCCAAATGTAGATAAAACAATTCATCTCTTCTTTATCTAACTGGTAGTAAAAAAAAAAAAAAAAAATATTAAGCCGTTCCGGCGGATGACGTAGGACTAGACGTATTGATTAAGTGGAAGCGCAGGGGAGAGATCAAAACAACGGTCACGAATTAGAAGTGCAAAACGAGGATTTGTAAAGAAGAATGTCTGAGGATTTTGATTTAAGCCAAGAGGAGACTCTTTTGATAAAGTAAGGAAACTTTGCTTCCTTTGCTCCTGTAAACAAACTTGCGCGACTAGCATATCTCAGAGGTGCGCATGCGACGCATAAGTCCTCTCCTCTGTCGAGAACGGCTTCCGCATCTAGAAAAGGGGGGGGGAACATAAAAAAAAAAAGTGGAAAAAAAAAAAAAAAAAAAAAAAAAAAAAAAAAAAAAAAAAAAAACAGATAGCAGAAGTGGGAGAAAAGTGTTTATTACATTTGACGTATTACATACATTTTCGTTACAAAACGCATGGATTCGCTACAGGGGGCCTTTATTCACGCCACGGAGTCATTGAGTGGCCGTGTGTTAGAGATGAGCATGCTTTATTTGACATGATTTGGACTACTGAACAGAAACACCCACCCACTGCAATTATAAAGCTTGGAAGAGCCAAGGTATTTTTTTATATAACTCTGATTGTATTCGTCTGAAAGATGAGAGTCATATACACCTAGAATAGCTTGAGGTAAATCACAGGCTAATTTTCATTTTTGGGTGAACTAACCCTTTAAATTGACAACTTTGTCCTGTCTCATGAATGTGGCTAGATGTTTATTCTTGTGGTGCGGTTAGCCAATCAGTGTTGTCATAATATTATTTTGCTTCTGCTCCACAGAAATTAATTGCATGGCATTCACGGCATAGGTGGTTGTCTCAAAACAACCTGGCAGCAGAACTGAATGCCCGTGAGCAAAGATGGCGGATTTCAACGGGGGGATCCTGCATCAGCCAAGCAACTGCCATTGAGATGAAATATAAAAGCTAATTGGTAGCTTTCATCAGGTATTGTAGACCTTGTTGGTCTCTTCTAGTCCTATCGCTGTCTTTTTCCTGCCTCTCTGCCTGAACCCCCCACCATCCGCACCCCATGCTTTTCTCACTCTCTACAGCATCAGTGTGGTTTGACAAGGATGAAACGCTTGTCTGTCCTGTCAGGATTTAAGCTAAACTTAATGATCCAAGGCAAACATCTAATCCACTGTGCTGCAGAGTGGTACATGTGACAAATGCACCCGGTGGAGAAGACGAGCAGTGCCACAACTCACGCCACGCATCTGATCCCTGGTAAAAAGCCCCAGGTTACTCATCGCACAAAACACTAAGGTGGGCATTGAACACGGAAAAAGGGGAGCCTGAAACAATGAGCGAAGATAGTAACAGAGAACAGACGTGAAGATAGATACCGGAATGGGAAAACGAAGCGTAGTAGTGAAAGTGGCGCAAATTCCACTACAGTTCGTGCGGGGATGTAGCATGTATTCTGCCTAGTAATTTCTCCCGTGAAGTGCACAGAGTCGTAAATGTCAGCTTGTCACGCACTTCAGGGAGAAATGTTGACTCTCAAACTTTAAATAAGAAGTATTTTTCATTTATTTATTTTTTTATATCTTGAGGAAGACATTTTTGGACTAGATTTTTTTTTGACTACTGGGAAATAAAGAAAAATACCCAGAGTACCTAGAACGTTGTCAAATGTAAAGGAAGATGGCGCATTAAAACAGAGCTACTGTTTCATAGCTGTCAAAGTCAAATCTCAAATAACTGCCCTGATGACTTTTGTTCTACCAGCTTAAATGATAGAAGTACTTGTGCTGTACAATCTATAAAGACTGTGTCTGTTCCCCGAATAGTGAGGTCAAAATATAAATTTAATGCAGGATCTAGAAAAAATCTGATCGTGATTAGACCAGAAAAATTTTAAATAAATGAACAAACATTTTTTTTAAGTTTGGGCTCTTAAACATTAGATCACTCTCACCCAAAGTAGTTATTGTAAATTAAATTATCACAGATAATCCTTTTGATGTACTCTGCTTGACTGAAACCTGGCTCAAACCAAAAGACTATTTTGTTCTAAATGAGTCTACTCCACCAAGCTGCTGTTATTAGCATGAGCCCCGTCAGACTGGTCGTTGTGGCGGTGTTGCAACAATATATAGTGATATTCTCAATGTTACTCAGAAGACAGGATACAGGTTTAACTCATTCGAAATACTAATGCTTAATTTTACACTGTCAGATATGCAAAAGAAATGTATAATTTCTCTTGCTCTGGCTAATGTGTATAGACCACCAGGGCCGTATACAGATTTCCTAAAAGAATTTGCAGATTTCCTCTCAGACCTATTGGTTACTGTTGATAAAGCGCTAATTGTCGGAGATTTTAATATTCACGTTGATAATACAAATGATGCATTAGGACTTGCGTTTACTGACCTAATAAACTCTTTTGGAGTCAAGCAAAACGTCACCGGGCCCACTCATCGTTTTAATCATTCGCTAGATTTAATTATATCACATGGAATGATCTTATTGATATCGTAACTCAAAGCGATGATGTTACTGACCATTTCCTTGTATCGTGCATGCTGCGTATTACTAATATTAACTATATGGCTCCGCGTTTTCGTCCGGGCAGAACTATTGTTCCAGCCACCAAAGACAGATTCACCAATAACCTGCCTGATTTATCTCAACTGCTCTGGGGGGGTGGGACCACTAAGTACACATGAACTAGACGAAATGCCTAGCAACATGGGCACTATCTCTCTAATAATTAAAGCTGTTGCCCCCATCAAATTGAAAAAGGTTATAGAAAAACGTACTGCGCCATGGTACAACAGTAATACCCATTCTCTCAAGAAAAAAACTCGTAGTCTTGAGCGCAAATGGAGAAAAACTAACTTGGAAATTTTTAGAATTGTGTGGAAAAACAGTATGTCCAGCTACAGACAGGCTCTAAAAGCTGCCAGGGCCGAGAATATCCACAAACTCATAAAAAATAACCAAAACAATCCTAGGTTTTTATTTAGCACAGTGGCTAGATTAACAAATAACCAGACGCCACCCGATCTAAATATTCCCGCACAGTTTAATAGTAATGACTTTATGAATTTCTTCACTGATAAAATAGATAACATCAGAAATACAGTAGCAAATGTAGATTCTACAGCGTATGCTTCATTCATCGCACCAAAAGATAACTGCAGTGCTTTACAAATATAGGAAAGGAAGAGCTAAATAAACTTATAACTGCATCTAAACCAACAACATGCCTATCAGATCTTGTACCCACTAAATTACTGCAAGAGTTGCTACCAGTAGCAGAAGAACCGCTTCTCAATATTATTAACTCGTCGTTGTCTTTAGGTCACGTCCCAAAAACATTCAAGCTGGCGGTCATTAAGCCTCTTATTAAGAAACCACAACTAGATCCTAGTGAACTGGCCTAGTGAACTGACCCATTTCAAATCTTCCTTTTATGTTTAAAATTTTAGAAAAAGTTGTGTCTGTTTAATTGTGCTCCTTCCTGCAAAACAAATGATCTCTATGAAGAATTTCAGTCATGTTTCATGCCCCACCATAGCACAGAAACTGCACTTGTTAAAATTTCAAATGACTTGCTTCTTGCATCAGACCAAGGCTGTGTCTCATTGCTAGTTTTACTTGACCTTAGTGCTGCGTTCGACACAAATGATCATGACATACTCGTAGATCGATTACAAAACCATATGGGTATTCAAGGTTAGGCTTTAAGATGGTTTAGATCCTACCTGTCCCGATCGCTACCACCTTGTTCATTTAAAAAGTGTAGTCATCGCAATTATCACCAGTAAAATATGGAGTACCACAAGGATCTGTCCAAGGTCCTCTGCTATTTTCGATATACATGTTGCCATTTGGTAATATTATTAGGAAATACGGGATTAGTTTCCACTGTTATATGACGATGATACTCAACTATATAGCTTAAAAAAAAAACAAACCAACCAGATGAAACTTCTAAATTATCTAAGCTAACGGAGTGTTAAAAATGTAAAAGAATGGATGACCAATAATTTTCTCCTATTAAATTCAGATAAGACAGAGATATTACTTATTGGACCAAAAGACAGTACGCCGAATCACGTGGATTACAATTTGCAACTAGACGAATGCACGGTTACTTCCTCTACAGTCAAAAATCTGGGTGTTATATTATAGCAACTTGTCTTTTGAAATCATATTTCCCATGTTACAAAAAAACTGCATTCTTCCATCTTAGAAACATTGCCAGGTTACGAAACATGATACCTGTTTCTGATGCAGAAAGGCTAGTTCATGCATTCATGACCTCTACTGGACTATTGTAATGCACTGCTAGATGATTGTCCTGCATCCTCAATAAACAAGCTACAGATAGTCCAAAATGCAGCGGCTAGAGTCCTTTCAAGGTCAAGAAAATATGATCATATTACCCCAATTTTACAGTCTTTACCTATTAAGTTCTGTATCAGTTACTAAATATTATTACTTGCCTATAAGGCCCTTAATGGTTAGCTCCTGCGTACCTAACTAGTCTTCTACCACGCGACAATCCATCACGCTCCCTAAGGTCGCAAATTTCTGGACTTTTGGTAGTACCTAGGATAATAAAGTCCACTAATGGAGGTAGAGCTTTTTCGCATTTGGCTCCCAAACTCTGGAATAGCCTTCCTGATAACGTTCGGGGTTCAGACACACTCTCTCTGTTTAAATCTAGATTAAAGATGCATCTCTTTGGCCAAGCATTCAAATTATGCATCTCATAATCTTTTACTGCAGTCATAAGCTTTTACTGCAGTTATATCTAATCAAAAGCACATTATTATTCTTTAGTTTGGGTAAAAAAAATCAATTGTGCTTGGTTGGAACAGCAACTACGCTAACTATGTTTGTATTTGTTTCTCTGTCTTTTGCCACGGATGTAACTAGGATTTACACAAGCTCCAGTCTGGATCCAGAACACCTGAGAAAAGATACCAACCCCTCAGAGGACCTCAGATAATGCAACCCTGAAACAACATACAGAACTAACACATTTTGCTATAAGTTTGATTGCATCATATAATAATTGCTGTTAATATTGTTCATCGTCTGTTTTATTACGTCTTATATTGATTTTTCCGTACTGCTGGTTCGTCTGGTCAGAGGAGAACTGGCCCCCCGACTGAGCCTGGTTTCTCCCAAGGTTTTTTTCTCCATTCTGTCACCGATGGAGTTTTGGGTTCTTTGCCTATGGTCGCCTCTGGCTTGCTTAATTGGGGACACTTAATTTCCAGCGTTACCGTTGACATGATTGCAAAGATATTATTTAAACTGAGCTGGATGTTGACATCACTGAATTCAATGATGAACTGTCTTTAACTGAAAAATTAGTGTTTACTATTGTCATTTTGCATTACTGACACTATTTTCCTAATTAATGCTGTTCAGTTGCTTTGTCACAATCTGTATTGTTAAAAGCGCTATATAAATAAAGGTGACTTGACTTGACTTGACTACTGTTGCACCTGTTAAAATGTTTCATTCTTTTTCTTCGGCTCCCTTTCCCTTTCTGTCTGCTTAACCCTACAATATGTGCTCAGATGTGATTTAATAAGTGGAGAGATCCCACGGGAGGCCTCACATTGAGTTTTCCTGTGGGTCCTTTCTGTGTGTATGACTCTGCAGTGGCAGGGGTGCTCCCTGGCCCAGATTAATTACCCCCCTCTAATTGGTTTAGTGTCTCACAGCTGGGCCATGCAGGCAGCACGCTGATACATCCAGTTAAATGACGCCCATCCATCATAGCTGGCTATTAGAGCTGGGAACTGGGACCCAAGTGGTCCGTTTTCCTGCTGGAGTGAGTTTGTTTGTGTGTGTTAAAGAGAGAGGGAGAAAGGTAGCCATAAACACCTGTACGTTTGTCTTTATCACACACCAGATAATTTGATCTCTTGATGTGCTGTGTGTCAGAGCAGAATGATTCATGGATCAATTGATGTTTGGATGCGTTGAGTACATATCGAGGGAGTTTATCAGAGAGCAAAAATTATCTACATGGTACATAGTATTTCAGATATATTTGATTACATTCTTTTTCATACATCATTTTATTTATGCCTGGGTCAGTGAAAAATATGGTTAAAAAAGTGAAAAGGAAAATCTAGTTTACAGCACATATGCCAGTGGTTATAAATGTTATGTAATGCACATGTAAATGTTGGTTTTATGGTTTAGAAAAACTTGTATATTGTCATGTGGTGTGACCATCAGGTAATAACATATTTATCGTATATTTTGGCGTACTTATCTTAATCATTATTAAATATATATATACGTGTGGTATTCTACAACCTGTCCTGAGATAAGCTGAATGGTTTTGATTTGGTGGAAAATTTTCTTTATTTTCTTTTTTTCAAATATTTAAAATATTAGTAAGCAGTGCAGCTGAGATTTTTTCTAAGAAGTAACAAGACTATGCCAAACTACTTAATAAAGAATTTCAAGTCCCCCCCAATTATGATATCAGGAGAGTTATATCACCCTGACATTTTTTTTTTAATTTATCAAAATGTTTTGTTTTTGGGTTTGTTTGTTTTTTGTGCATCGTTAAGTAATGCATTTTGCATGACGTTGAACAAGACTAATAGATCTGTATAAATTATAATCATGTCATTGGTCCACCCTTGCTTCACATAAAAAAAATGTAAACTCTTAAAATTGAGCGCCTCAGCAGAGGAATGTCCCGCCCCCCCCAACAAAAAAGAAGTCCACCAAAAAATGTTTATTCTGTCATGTTCCATCCAAACCAGTATGACTGACTTTATTTGGTGGAACATAAAAGAAGATCTTTTGAAAATTGTTGGTAACCAAACAGCTACAGTTCCAATTGACTTTGCTTGTCTGGACAGCTAATACAATGTGAAGCAGTTTTGTTACTAACATTCTTCAAAATTAAATGTATTATTTTTTTCACAGAAAAAATAAATGCATATAGGTTTGGAGCGACATGTGGGTGAGTAATTATTTTTTTTTTTTTGTGGACTATCCCTTTAAGAATATGCAAAGGCACAAACTTATAATATCCAAACTTCACCCACAACCGTAACAGAAATGAATCAGATGAATGGGAAGACTGCCTGGCAGATGATGTAATAAATCTGAGATGTTGATTAAGCGCACAGATATTGTGCTGGTGTGAAGTTACGGAGTCAAATGCATAAATATAAGTGGGGGAATTGAATTGTGACAGACCTTATTCGAACGGATGTCATGTCAAATAAAACAAGTGAAGCGCATTATGAGGTGAGGAAATCTCCCTGTATCCCCCTGTTCTTGTGTCTGGAATAAAGGCCAAGAGATTGCACTGTGAAAAGACCGTAGAGCCGCTTATTAACTTGCAAATGCTCTATACGGTCCCACAGAGTAACAACTTATTAAAGTGCAAATATATGACGCACATTCATAGACTCATTTCCAGAGTGCCATGGAGTATTGTAGAGCTCACTCTTTTCTTCTCTCCTTCCCTCCTTTTTTATCTCTTTGTCTTTTGTTCCCTATCTACCCCCTTCCCTTTATCTAATCAATCTCGTTAAACACACATTGTGTTATGCTGGCTTCTAAATGACAAAGATCTTCTTGCTTAAATCTTCACTTTTTCAAAGTCACTGACATTATGCATATTTATTCTAAGCGCACGTTTCCATACCAATGTTCAGAAGATACTTCTGTTAGAATATGAATCATAAAAATGCAAATAAAGGGTTTTTGTTGCTATCATTATCACTTTGGCGACCCTCTGGTGGTCTAATCAATTATGCAGACAGAACGTACCCCCCCCCGGACGGGGGAGGGTGAGGGGGGAGGCAGGGGGGGGATGCGAGGGGCACAGACCCCGACACCAGCAGCACAAATTTCAAGTCACCAGGCGCTTTGTCTAATGACAGAAATTTCACAACATGAAGACGAGGCCCATCAGCGTCTCAACAACATTGTGGTTCCACATCATTAATTTCCAGGGTCCTCTGTAGTAGGAGAAAACAAAATCAAATTAATTAGGATGCTGAAAACGAACATGAGAAATTAATAAAATAAAATGAAATAAAGGAGAGAGAAAAAAAGTGCATTTGTGCTAATGGACATGAAACAAACGATGCCATGTTTTGTTTTGTTTGTTTTTTTTTAGGGGAAGGAAACCTAACTGTGTTGTTGGCAATTTCAGATTCAATTATTATGCAGGGACCTCAGCTCTACCTTTTCAAATGAGGTTTAGATGAAAAAATTTAATTAGAAATTATAACCCTTGAGGAACTTGCAGACTGCAAAAATTGTCCCTGCTTTCCTCTAGGTAGACACAGTGTGAGTTGTATGTTTGTGTAAGTGATGCTCATGTGCCCTTCAAGTGCACAGTGAACGCCTACTTGCATTTGTGTATTCTCTACTAACTCTTTTTCGGTCTGAAATTTATAATATAGATTATATAGATCTATATATATATAATGTATATAAGATAGATATACAGTAAATAGAATATATATATATATGTGTGTGTGTGTGTGTGTGTGTGGTTTATCAGACAGACCCAAGAGTTCGTACAACACCCCAAATGGCAAGTAAGTGTTCACAACAAGAATTGGGAAGTTTTTGGAAATGCGAACATGATAATATATCGTAATTGTTGTTTAAACGATTTTATATAATTTTGTTTAATGCGATTTGACATTATCGAGTAAATCGCAAAAACCAAACAAAAACACACCCAGAGAATGCATGCATACACTACATGATCGGTTGGACTATAGCACTCTGTTAGCTCTCGACCCATCTGACCACAATTTTTTATTTGATTTAACAAGTCAGTTATTCATTAGATTAACAAATCGGCACAGTCCCCTCATTCAATAGACTGGATGCCAGGGCTTCGCTTGAAAACCATCCCCCACCTTGATCACCATGAAAACTAATCATGATATCACTGGTTTTATGGGCCTAAAAGGAAGCAGGGGAGAAACCCCTCATTTTACCAGAGAAAGCCACAATGCCCCGAGACATGGGACTGTTTCTCTAATTATCAAGGAAACCCTTTTTTCTTTTATTGACTACCATCTCCTTTGTCATTGTTTAATACCTTACGGTCCTGAATTGTCTGTTGGAGTGTATTCTGTTTATCATGGTATCATAGACCACTTAGTTAATATAACCTCACTTGTCATGTCTAGTATATATGAATTCGCTTTCTTATGATCGAAACAAGTGTGTATTTTATATGCTGATACCTATGCAACATAGTGATGTTCTAAGAATTTTTACTAATTTGTGCCTCAACACCCAAGCGAATTACATTTGCAAAATACCATGCTTACAGACAAAGGGCCATAAAAACGCATAACTCCCACTTGAGATTCCGGACTTCCCCATTGGGCAAGCCCATCTAGAGAGGCGTGAATCTCTGCAGGCTTTAAAAAGCCACACTCCATGTGACCCGCCCCAGACGGTGGTTCAGGGAGATGCTAAAATGAAGATGAGAGAAACGCTCCAGGATACCAAAGCTTGTGCCAGGCCTTTCTTCGGCCTAGTACTTTCCATTCATCAAGTGACACTGACACAAACTGGTTCTTTTCATCGACCAACTTCAGCAAAGATCAACTTGAGCCTTCAGATTGCATCAGGACTCTTTTTCAGACAGACAAGACGTGCAAGTATCATACTTAGTCTTTTTAATTGATACATTAGGTATCATTTTTACCTTGTTACAAAGGTGTGTTTGAACTCAGAATCTTACGTATCCCTGAAGGCTTTGATCTGTTGTATATACATGCAAAGTGTTCCATAAAATACATTCTTTATGCCTCTTTCTATGCTGATTTAAACTTTAACCCTTTCCTATACCAACCGTGTATGGTGTGTGGTGTGTGTTTGTTTATGTAGTATGTTAGACTAGTTTTTAAGTGTTTATGTAGTTAATAAAACGTTACTTGTATCACACTTGACGTGTTCATTGTTTATTCATAACCGGAGTCAATAATCATGCGGCTTTACGTTACAAACTTATAGAATTGTACAGTAAGAAGTTTATTTCCTTTAACCAGGAAATTAACTTTCTTAGAATTGACAAGACAGTTGACTCTGAGTGGTCAGTTAAATATCTACAGTGGATCTAATATATGAATAGTTATTTATAACTAGTTATGGTTAATTATTCATTTTTCCCCATGAGCTGATTCGCTACAACTTCCATTTAGAGTTCACACTTTCACTGCATGATTTAGTCTATTAAAATACTTTTTGAATTCCTCCAAATTCAAGATATAGGGGCATTCTATCAGCATGGCGCCGCAAATGGCAGCAAGGACGCTGAGCTCCGCAGTTCTTCTATTGTTTTTGTTTGTTTGTTCTGTGTTTTGTCATTCTTCTTCTATATGTTTTACCAGAGACGAACTCCTTAACATTAAGTAGCACATCCCGGACAACATTTTTCCGGTTTTTGATTATTCTGACGTTTTGTTGGACATTCTAGTCGGAGGTACAGCGGTGTTGTTCAAACGTGCGTGCAGACGCAGAAGAGGGAAACGCTCCGGCGCCCTGGTGAAGCTCCGCGCGCTCGGCTTTCGGACTGCGCTCCCAAGCATTCATCTCGCGAATGTCCGTTCCCTTCCTAACAAAACGTATGAACTTCTTCTCCTCACCCGCACCTACAAGGACTTTTCAAACTCTGCTGCATTGTGCTTCTCTGAAACTTGGCTGAGTGAAGCCATTCCGGACAACACGCTTCATCTGCTGGGCTACTAGCTGTTCAGAGCGGATCGCATCGTGGCGTTAATGGGGAAAGCCATTTGTTTCTATATCAACGAAAGTTGGTGTTCAGATGTTACAACGCTGAAAAAGGTATGCTGTCCTGAGGCAATTTTGAGGCACTCATCATAAACTGTAAACCATTCTACTCGCCGCGCGAGTTTTCTTCTTTCATTCTTTTGAATGTGTACGTGCCTCCAGACGCGTGCGTGAACACCGCGATGCAACAGCTGGCCGAACAAAAAACTGAAATGGAGCAAAGGTACCCAGACTATATTTTAATCATTCTTGGAGATTTTAACAAATCAAATCTCTCCCGTGAACTGCCAAAATAAAGACAGCACATCACATGTCCCACCAGAGACACTAATATATTGGATCACTTTCGCACAGCATAAAGGATGCATATCACTCGTCCCACGAGCACTTTGGTTCTCTGATCCACTGTTTAGTTCAGCTAATACCGACCTACAGGCAGAAACTGAAATCCGCTAAACCTGTATTAAGGACTGTAAAAAAATGGACTAATGAAGCAGAGCAGAATTTACAAGCGTGTTTTGACCTCACTGATTGGAGTGTTTTTGAAGCTGCTGCCTCCGATCTGGACAAGCTCACAGAGACTATAACTTCATATATCAGTTTCTGTGAAGATATGTGCATTTCTACCAGGACATTCTTATAATTTAATAATGATAAACCGTGGTTTACAGGGAAACTCAAAAAGCTTTGTCACGCCAAAGAGGATGCTTACAGAAATGGGGACAGAGTCTTGTACAATCAGGCCAGGAACACACTGAAAAAGGAGATCAGAGTGGCAAAGAAGAATTATTCAGAAAAGCTGAGACCAGACTTTTCAGCAAACATCTCAGACATCATATGTACTGGTCTGCGGAACATCACCATGCAAGACCCACCCCCACACTTGCGAGAATCAACACTGGCTGACGATCTGAATGTTTTTACCGCAGATTTGAAAAGGATCGTCACCAGCCCCCCCTCCGCCGATTCTGCACTTCCCCTTCACCAGTACCACCCCTGCCACGCCCCCTCCCTCCCGCCCCCCCCACAGTCCATCCTGTGTTTAATGTCTGTGTAAGGATGTGAAACGTTCTTCCAGGAGCAGAAATCTAGAAAAGCTTCTGGCCCAGATGGTGTTTCACCTGCCTGTCTTAAAGTCTGTGCTGACCAACTGGCCCCCGTCTTCACACAGATCTTCAACAAATCACTGGCGCTGATTGTAGTTCCCTGCTGCTTCAAACGCTCCATCATTCCGGTCCCCAAAAAGCCCGAAATCACTGGACTTAACGACTACAGACTTGTCGCTCTCACATCTGTGGTCATGAATTCACTTGAGAGACTGGTCCTGGCCTATCTGAAGGACATCACTGGTCCCTTGTTGGATCCTCTTCAGTTTGCCTACAGATCAAACAGGTCTGTGGATGATGCAGTCGACATGGGATTGCATTACATCCTGCAACACCTCAACAGACCTGGGGTTTACGCAAGGATCCTATTTGTGGACTTCAGTTCGGCTTTCAATACCATCATGCCTGACCTTCTCTCAAACAAACTCACCCTGCTCTCCGTGCCCACCTCCATCTGTCAATGGATCACCAGCTTCCTGACAGACAAGCAGCAGCTAGTGAGGCTGGGCAAACTCACATCCAAGACTATCGCGATCAGCACTGGAGCTCCTCAGGGTTGTGTTCTTTCCCCACTGCTCTTCTCTCTCTACATGAATGACTCCACCTCTAAAGACCCCTCTGTCAAGCTCCTGAAGTTCGCAGACGACACCACACTCATCGGCCTCATACAGGATGGTGACGACTCTCTTACAGACAGGAGGTTAAAGAGCTGGCTGTCTGGGGCAGTCTTAACAACCTGGAGCTTAACACCCTCAAAACTGTGGAGATGATCGTGGACTTCAGGAGAAAACCCCCTGCACTTCCCCCACTCACTATCATGGACAGCACTGTGACTGCAGTTTAGTCATTCAGGTTCCTGGGCACCACAGTCTCTCAGGACCTTAAGTGGGACACTCACATAGACTCCATGGCAAAAAAGGCCCAGCAGAGGTTGTACTTCCTTTGCCAATTGAGGAAATTCAACCTGCCACAGGAGCTGCTTATACAGTTCTATTCTGCTATCATTGAGTCTGTCCTGTGTTCATCCATATCTGTCTGGTTTGGTTTAGCTACCAAATCAGACATCAATAGACTACAACGGACAGTCAGGACTGCTGAGAGGATTATCGGTGCCCCTCTAGTCTGCCCAGCCTCCAAGATCTTTACATTTCCAGAGTGAGGAAAAGGGCTAAAAAATCACCTTGGACCCCTCACACCCGGCCCACTCTCTCGTCGAACTGTTTCCTTCTGGTCGGCGCTACAGAGCACTGACCACCAGAACAGCAAGGCACAAGAACATTTTTTTCCCACAGGCTATACTCAGTCTAAACAATTAAGCTTTCAGAATTATACAACTAACATAGTATATTTATATTTATATTAAACTGCACACTTTGTAAATAACATATCTATCTGCACACTAATAAACATATCTGTACATTATCTCAACATTACTTAATTTTTCTTTTTTTCTTATATTAGTTTTATATTACATCCCTACTGTGTTATTCCTATATATGTCTGCACGATCTATATGTCTGCACTAGGTTTGTACTTTCTTCTACACTGGAAGCTCCTGTCGTCAATTCAAATTCCTTGTGTGTGTAAACATACTTGGTAATAAAGCTCTTCTGATTCTGATTTCCTGTATGACTTTTATATGCCTTTTATGTTTATATAATCTGATATAGTTATTATCGCACAAAGAGTGCCGTTTTTCTCCCAATAACAGCACGACCCCCCTGGGTCCCCCAAAAAAATGTAATTGATTTTATCAATCAGTCCAATGAACAAGAGGTTTAAGTATTAAGTTCCTGTTTTTGCTCTATTTCGTCATAGTTTCAAACAAAGCCACAGCTGAAGTGTTTTGCATCTCTGTGCAACACTGATGTTTTGTTACTGAATGTATCAGTTATTTGAATGAATGAATGACTCAATGACTCACTCATGCAGTGCTTGCGCAAAAAAAAAAAAAAAAAAAAAAAATAAAAAAAAAAAAAAAAAAAAAAAAAAAAAAAAAAAAAAAAACACAAACTGAATCTAAAAAAAAAAAGAATAAAACCTGGATAAAAAAAAATACAGTGTAAACATACTGGCGATTTTATGTTTTATATTTAAAGTATATTTTCCCCAGTATTTCCAGTATTAAATGTAAGAAGCTGACACAAAAGATTATGCATACATTTAACTAGGTTAGGAAAAAATTGGCCTTAAAAAGGTTAAAAAAAATCCCATAAAAGGTAAAAAACTGTTTAAACCAACGTGATCTCATGATAATTCGTATGTATTTTACGTAAAATGTGGTTCTATAAAACGTACATTTACTTACGTTTTTACAGGCACTAAAACGTACAATACTGACGTATTTTCAGCATCTAAACGTACAAAACTTACGTATTGACGACACCTAAAAATGAATCCTTATGAATATTGAAATCGCGGCATTAATTTTATTAGTTTTTAGTTGTCATATGAATTACCTTGTTTTCAATTGCATTATTAAATTGTTTACTCGTTTACTTATGAAATGATAACATTTCGTTTTGTTGTGATTTTCTGCTGCCAGCTCGTTTCCAAGAATATGCCTACATAATGTTAAACACGACTTCACTTTAAACCTTAAAATAAATAACATTTCTGCAATCGTTTAACCTTTACTTGTCATGTAATGTTTACTTTGATTGCCATGGGCCACAAAAGGCGTTTTCTCTGAACAGACTCAAATCCAAGCATTTTTTCGGCGATCTGCTTGCTTCTCCATCCTGAGCAGCGACTCCAGTGACCGTAAGCAGCAAAGCCCGCGCTGACTGATGCGCTCTTTACAAATTCAAATGTTGCCGCTTCAAACGACAGGTTTTACGGCAGGATAATCGAACTCTCATTGGCTCTCGCCTGCATTTGTCACAGATTGTGGTGAGGTGTGTTTGAATGATGCGCCGTGCGTTCCTTCACGAGTTCACGGAGTGGATCGGGAAAATTATCTGGATAATATTTTCAGCGATTAACAACATAAATTCTGCTCTGGATCACACAAACCTACTGTATTCCGCCAGAGAGGACTGCGGGTGCAACGCATCGTCATTTGGATTACTTTTAGTGCTGCTTTTGACATTTTTGCAATAAATAAATTATTGTAACGTTAATTGCATTTATCTGTCAGTCATGTTTTTCTTATACTGTACAGAAATGTTTAGGTTATAGGAAGGAGTGGGATTAGTGACTATAAAAATATTTTAATGCTATATTTTTACTAAAATTGTTATTTTCCTGCGTATTTCGGTCATTTGCGTTTTATATCCTTTATATATCGCTATAAAATGGGTAGGTTAAGGTTTGGGGGTAGGTTAAGGGGTCTAAAAATCTAAATTGCGTATTAATAAAATGATAAAAATGCATATTCGCTGTAAAATGGGTAGGTTTAGGTTTGGGGGCAGGTTAAGGGGTCTAAAAATCTAAATCGCTTATTGATCAAATGATAAAAATGCATTGATATGAATATCTAAATGATATAAAAGATACATAAATATCTGTACGTTTTTTAGCTAAAAATACGTAGTGATTTGTACGTTTTAAACGTTGAAATACGTCTAAATTGTACGTTTTAGCATGAATAAAAACGTACAAAAGTGTACGTTTTGTGCTTGTAAATGTTATGTATTAATACCTACGTATAAACATGAGACCAGGCTGGTTTAAACTCAAAAGTTAATTTTCATCCTGCAAACTAACCACTGCACAGAATATGAAGAATATCAAAAGCTTTGAAAGTCAGCTGTCCATGGCAGACCTGAACCTGCCAAAGTACCAGCACAATAACACGCTCAGCAAAATATCGTCCAATTATCATTATCAACAAAATTTCAGAAAATATTGAGATTTCATTCTTTGTCATTATCACACACCCCTACTACCACGTCATAATTGCGTCATTAAAGCATGCACTGTTGCATAGTTTCATGGCCTGTCAGTCATCTTGTCACAGTTAACGTCCTCATATTCACACTCCACATTTCAGTTAATTTAATACACACTACAGTTCTGCCTACCGTGTTGGAGAAAAAGAAGTAGCATGTTGATCTGCCAGTTGTAGGTCTTTCATGCAAAAAAACTCTCCTCGTGTTTATGAATAATGATGCATTTAGAAGTTAATGGTCAAACGCATCTATAAAAGTTCACAATGCTGTTGCATTATTTAAACCTCTAATTTTGAATACTTTTTAAGGTGGATAATATGCAAATTGGGATGCAGCGCTGGAGTAAGTTATGTTACCATTTCCATTTCTGCTGTTTTGTTGTTGCAGAAATCCCTGGGAATACAGTATGTGTTTTTGATCATAGCACCACAAATGCAGTAAATACAGTCTTAAATAAACAGTACTTTAATGTGAATAACATAATGAAATAACAATAACAAATGTATAACTTTTGAATATAGAAATTAGATTAGAAAATATTCTAAAAGGTTACCATGTCCTTTTCATATCTTTTAACAAATTCACTGATTATGTTAGATTTGCTTGCTAATTTATTAGCATGCCAAGCATAAGCAATGCATGATACAATGTCATGTTATCAGTTAGCACCTTCATGGGAGGACTTTCAGTGCAAAATTTCATTTACAGCCTTTTGTCACTGTCACCTTTCTAAAGACGTGCTCTTTATTTATTTATTTTTCCTTTGGCTCTTTTGTTCCTCTTCAACAAGTATGTCCAGTAAAATGTTATGTTGTTCCGTACAACTTTGGTCAGAATGAATGTATGTGCTTGCCAACTTTACATTCATTACTGTTTCTTTCCTCACTCTTTTTTTTTTTTAACAGATGTCATCTCAGAGTTTTATTTGGGGATCTGAGAAGCCCAGCTTGTCAAAACTGGTGTCTGGCCCATGGGGAACGGATGGCTCATCTCCAGTATGTGCTCCCAGCTGAAAGCAGTCAACAAGCTCTGCTGTAACTGAGCCAATTTTTCAAAGCGTTCCGCTGATGTGATTGGTATCGTCCTCGGGCTTGATGGGTCCACTCTCAGCGACGGGGGAGGGAAGGTTAGTCTGTCTTACCTGAGGATAGTGAGACCTTTCTGTAATCTACTCAGGGAGAAAATTATGGAGCTCAATTTAAGGCTTACCCCATGAAATTAGCACCCCCAGCTCTCTTTTCTGCTTCGAAGAGTGAATCTTTTTTTTTTTTTTTTTTTTTTTTTATAGAATAGCTTGCCTCTTTGAAACTTCCAGAGTGAAAGGTTTTTGACTTTATTTTGGTTTTACCTTTAAAAGTCCATGAGATGATCGGTGTAAATTGTTATGGAACACAATAACATAAAGCTTATTTAAAGCTATAAAATCAAAGCATTAACCTTTACCTATCCTTTACCTATATATAGAAGCAAGCTACATATTTATAGTACATGGTAATAATACATTAACCCATCTTCAGTTAGTTGACATCAGTGACATGGACAAGATTAGCTTTTAAAAATTCACTCAAATCATCTCTGCACTGAAATGTTTGTTGCATCTGCAACAGCATGTACAGCATCTATAACTAGATGTGAATCTGGCAGTTCTGTTGTGGGTGCCACCATATTGTAGTATTGTAGCTTTTTTGGCATTAAGACTTTACACAACTCTTGGAGTTGAGATATAGCTCGGCAATGTAAATATGCCTTTAGTAATATTTCATATTACAGAATCTGTATCAATTTGGACTTGGACCCATCTAGTTGTTTGTCTGGTTGTCACTCCAGTCTTAAGGAGTATTAGAAAGATATTGAATTTTTTTGACTGAGCAGACTAATTCTTATTAAAAACATGTTTTATGTTTATTCCACCCATGAATCATTTAGTGATTCACCTGTGTAACATTTTGTAATATGTTGCTGGTATGGTTAATCCTGAGCATGTATTAACATTAATGTCTGGCACAAATGATCATATGATGCGATTTAAATTTTTCCTTTCTCTTTGGAGTGTTACAAGCTCTTGGTGCATAAAGAATATCCATAAATAAATAAATCCAAAGAGATATTCTTTATAAAAGTTAAGAGTCAGCCACGCCTACCTAAAACGGCTCGTTCTAACACACCCCCACATATCTACCTCACTATGTGAAAATATTAGCATAACGCCACCCAAATGTTCACTCAAAGAAAGAAAGGCGTAACTTTTATTCTCGCTGTAGTATTGTTGCCGCTGCCGCCATTTCGTGAAGACGCTGTGTGCTTCATTGTGAAAGCAAAACTACTTTGTTTGGTCTTCCAAAAGAGGAGGATATCCGCTTCGTCATGCCTAGAGCTGATCTGTGCTGGGCCTCTGAGGAATACATCAACTTTAGTGCTGTGGATTGCCGGATTGGCTTACCGTGGACGAAGCGGAGTAGCCAGGGTTCGTCACATGTGGTTGCTGCTCCTTCGTCGGATCCGCTGGGTGCGCCGTTCTCAGACCCTGCCGCCTCTGCTCCCTCAGCTCACGCTAAGCCGGGGCCTTTCCGTCAACGCTATCCAGTCGTGTTTTTCGTTTTTGAAAGCGAACTACTTTGTTTTTCTTTCCAAAAGAGGACGCGACTATAAATCAGTGGTTAAGTTTGTATTTACAACACTGTTCCAGAAAAACTTTAACCCAAATATTCAGATGTGTGCAGCAATTTTATGGAGGACTGTTTCCTGATCCTGTGATAGTAGACTACAATGACGGCTGTTCTGACTCCCAGTCTGTAAGTACGTTTTTTATATTTAAGGAATTTGCCACTGACGATTCAAATGCTAGTTTTTTGGGCAGTGTAGAGTAGCAGTTGTTGTTTGTCATTTCTCTGATCACAAATGCAGACAGGTTTTTATGTTTACGCGGCGCGATGCAATGCAATGTGTAAGAAGACAGTATAAGTCATTATAGTCAGTAATTATGTCCCCACTGGATGCAACAAATGCATCGTTTGTAATGGGTTTTAATGTTATGTCTCGTCGCTCCGGCCGGGACACGCATCAACAGTAGGTGAGGGGCTTAACATTTCCGTTAAAAATGTAACTTTACACCAAATACACAAAATAATGTTCTTTTTAGCAGCATCATGTGACCCCTTTAAGGAAGTTGGATTACGGTGAATTGAAATTCAGACACATTTTGAAGGTTGGCTTGACAATGTTGTTTTAAATAATAAAAAGTTCAAAAGTCTAGAAAGTTTGAAGGTTTCATAGGCTTTTCAGACGGACAGATAATTTCTCAAAATGCCATTATCTGTTAAGGTTTTATTTTGTTTTATTTATTTATTTTTTCCAAAATAGTATACTTGTATGCTACTCTTACTATTTCTGCCAAATGAGTCAAAGATTGCCTGGTTACCATGTTCTTCTTAGCCAATTAGGCAGCAAAAATTATTTATTTTGCAAAACATATACACAAATGCTACATTATCAAGTTTTTCCCTGGCCATGTGTAACAAGAACACGTAATATTACACACCAGCCTCTCATTATGAAACAAAATGAAGCTGGAATCCGCTGGAAACTAGAAGACACACAGCTCTTCATAAATTCAGTTTATATGGAGTAACAAGGAACACCCAATTAGCATGACAATGACATCATTAACAAGCACTCAGTCCGTCTGATTATTTAATTAGGGCCAGAGGAAATGAGGATGGGAGTTAAATAAAGAAATCTGTTAGTCTCTCCCTCGCAACGGTTTTGTCAAAATAGTGCGCTTTGTGCCATACCAATCAAAGGTTCATCACATCACGGGTTAAGACGGTGACACGCGTACCCCCAGCAGAGGCCAGATGACTGCTCATTATCCACACAGCTGTAAATTACGACCATTCTGGACAGAATATCAATTATGCACTTCTTAAAACAGTCGCCGGATTAAAGACTTCACAAAAGGGCACTTGCAGCAATCAGGCCAGCTGATTAGGTTTTCATATTGTGGATGAAAGACTCGCTGCCAAAAAAAGGGCTGAGCATTCAGTCATTCAGAGATGAGGCTCTTTTGTCAGTCTGGCCTCGGCATATGCTGCCAAGTTCGTCCTCATTTGTCTTCCTGCTTTTAAAAAAAATGCAAAGTACTGCTTTTTTGTTGGTCTAAAAATAACCGGAGGCTCTGTTTGGCATCTTATGGGTAAATCTGTATGCAGGTCAAGTTGGTGATGGCTTGTTTAAATTTGATCTAAAATTGATCAGATCTCATGAGCAGACCCCCAAAGATGATGGCAAGTCATAAAATGTAATGTTCAGTTTATGACATGACTAATTAAAAAAAAAAAAAAATTATACTTGTTTTGCATAAAATAAGACCGCAATGGCATTTATCTGCAGTAGATGCCGGGTCACATGTTTATTCAGGGTGGTCCAGAAAGCACAGTGTAAGCTTGCGATTGGTGAAATTTAATTTACTTACTAAGGCTACATTTATTTGATAAAAAATACTACTATTGTGAAATAGTATTAGAATTTAAAATACCTTTTTTATATTTGAATATGTTTTAAAACATAATTAATTTCTGTGATGACAAAGCTGAATTTTCATTACTCCATTACACCAGTCTATAGCGTCACATGATCCTTCAGAAATGACTTTAATATGCTGATTTGGTGTTCAAGAAGCATTTCTTCTTATTCGTCCTTGTTATTAATTTTGAAACCTGAGATAATTTAATATCTTACTTATTTGCTTTTATGCAATGCATACAATTGTATTCAAATCTTCCTGCCCTAGCTTTTATTGTTTTGAATTATGGCTGAAAACTTGTAGAATGGGCACTTATTGTGTTTATTGCCATCTTATGATGAATCTGTGGTTGCATTCCTAATCTGTAAGTCACTTTGGATAAAAGCGTCTGCCAAATGAATAAATGTAAATGTAAATCATTCATTTGTATCAAAGAGACATTTTTTTTTACCTCATATTTGATTTTTTTTTTTTTGCATTTCTTATTAGTATCCACATATACAGTTGTTTGATTGCCTTGTGTCTGTGTTATGACCTCAAAGTCCAAGGTGGTTTTTTTTTCAGTCAGGTAATAGAAGACTGTTGGCAGATGCCTTTTGTCTTGCAGGCAGCCCATGCAAAGTAGCAAATAAGTTCACCGACATGAATAAGAGTGACAGGAAATGGTTCCAGCCATCAAAGTATGTCCACTCTGTTTATATCTGCCCTGTTCTAGCTCCCGTTATCACCTGTATAGTAAAGGTCAGGTGGAGTTTAACAGCACTCTGTGTGGCCCCTTCAGGGCGGCACTCTAATTATTTCCAAACATACAGGAATGTTTCAGAGACGAGATTCAGACTGACTTCATTGAATTAGGGTGATCAGTTTTCACTCTAACGCATATGGCATGTTATTGTTCAATTTCTTTGTGTAGAAAACATTTTAATGGTGAAAGATTACAGAGTAGCACTTTAAAACGTCTTATACAGTAAATCTTGGAATGTTTAGTTTGGCATTTGACCTTCGAAAATAGAGATCCTCAGTGGGAATATCTGACTAATGTGTTGATTTCACAGGTCATAATGTAACATGCTTGGTGGAGCAGTGTCTGACCTGTGATCTCCTCGCATACATACCTGCATTTTCATCCCATTGTTAGCAGGTGGGTTGGACCTGATAACAGGAGGTCTTTACCGGTCTTACAGCTTAGGAGAGAATAATACATCAAAACTCTCTCTCTCCCCTCTTTCTCTCTCAATGGCTTTTCATTTAAGATGGGGGATACTTGTAATATCCTTGATGTTATCAAAAGGTCTCTCAGGGCTTTTTCCACTGCTGGATAAAAACGTCAAAAAACAATGTTTTATTCACAATAACTCTAGTTGGGTTTTTACAGTGCGAGCATGGGTTGTTTTTCCAAAATGTATGTATATATATATATATACATATACAAACCCGATTCCAAAAAAGTTGGGACACTGTACAGATTGTGAATAAAAACAGAATGCAATGATGTGGAAGTTTCAAATTTTAATATTTTATTCAGAATAAAACATAAATGACATATCAAATGTTTAAACTTTTTTAAGGGAAAAATAAGTTGATTTTAATTTCATGGCATCAATACATCTCAAAAAAGTTGGGACAAGGCCATGTTTACCACTGTGTGGCATCCCCTCTTCTTTTTATAACAGTCTGCAAACGTCTGGGGACTGAGGAGACAAGTTGCTCAAGTTTAGGAATAGGAATGTTGTCCCATTCTTGTCTAATACAGGCTTTTAGTTGCTCAACTGTCTTAGGTCTTCCTTTTTATGATGCGCCAAATGTTTTCTATGGTTGAAAGATCTGGACTGCAGGCTGGCCCTTTCAGTACCCGGATCCTTCTTCTACGCAGTCATGATGTTGTAATTGATGCAGTATGTGGTCTGGCATTGTCATGTTGGAAAATGCAAGATCTTCCCTGAAAGAGACGACATCTGGATGGGCGTATATGTTGTTCTAGAACTTGGATATACCTTTCAGCATTGATGGTGCCTTTCCAGATGTGTAAGGTGCCCATGCCACACGCACTCATACAACCCCATACCATCAGAAATGCAGGCTTCTGAACTGAGCGCTGATAACAACTTGGCTTGTCCTATCCTCTTTATTCCGGATGACATGGCGTCCCAGTTTTCCAACAAGAACTTCAAATTTTGATTCGTCTGACAACAGAACAGTTTTCCACTTTGCCACAGTTCATTTTAAATGAGCCTTGGCCCATAGAAAACGCCTGCGCTTCTGGATCATGGTTAGATATGGCTTCTTTTTTGACCTATAGTTTTAGCCGGCAATGGCGAATGGCACGGTGGATTGTGTTCACCGACAATGTTTTCTGGAAGTATTCCTGAGCCCATGTTGTGATTTCCATTATAGTAGCATTCCTGTATGTGATGCAGTACCGTCTAAGTGCCCGAAGATCATGGGCATCCAGTATGGCTTTATGGCCTTGACCCTTACGCACAGAGATTTTTCCAGATTCTCTGAATCTTTGGATGCTATTATGCACTGTAGATGATGATAACTTCTAATTCTTTGCAATTTTTCTCTGAGAAACTCTTTTCTGATATTGCTCCACTATTTTTCGGTGCAGCATTGGGGGAATTGGTGATCCTTTGCCTATCTTGACTTCTGAGAGACACTGCCGCTCTGAGAGGCTCTTTTATACCCAATCATGTTGCCAATTGACCTAATAAGTTGCATATTGGTCCTCCAGCTGTTCCTTATATTTACATTTAACTTTTCCGGCCTCTTATGCTACCTGTCCCAACTTTTTTGGAATGGTGTAGCTCTCATGAATCCAAAATGAGCCAATATTTGGCATGAAATTTCAAAATGTCTCACTTTCAACATTTGATATTTTATCTATATTCTATTGTGAATAAAATATAAGTTATGAGATTTGTAAATTATTCCATTAATTTTTTACTCACAATTTGTACAGTGTCCCAACATTTTTGGAATTGGGTTTGTATGTATGTATATATAATATCGATATATATATAGTTTTTTGTTTCTGACAGAAAACCTATCCTTTAAACGGGTTATGTATTGGTAATACTTTAATTCTTTAAGGAATATTAAATAATCCGTAGTAGCTTTAATACACATTATTAAATTACTTGATATAGTTCTTAATAGATCACCTACTGTACGTCTCATTTTGAATTATAACATATTTTCACATTTTCAAATAATAATCTGTTTTATATTAACCTTGTATTCATCAAAGAATCCTGAAAAACAGATGTATCACTGTTTTCCGCAAAATATATTTAGCACCACCACATATTACAATGATTTCTAAAGGATCTTGTGGCACTGAAGACTGGAGTAATGATGCTGAAAACTCAAGATTACCATTTCAAGAATAAATTACATTTGAAAACATACTCAAACAGAAAACAGTTATTTTAAATTGTAATACTATTTCACAATATTACCATATTTTTTTACTATAGTTGTGAGCAAATAAATGCAGCATAAGATATTTTCAAAAACATTCAAAAAAAATGTACAGACCCCAAAAATTAAAAGGTTGTGTGTGTATGTAGAGTCATAAATTAACTTTTCTATTAAGGGGCCTTTTTAATTTTGTAATATATATAATATAAAATCTTGTACATTTACATTTGTCACTGACCCCCTGCAGGATCTTAATGAACTCCTGGTTCAATATCTGTCATTTAGTATAGTGAACAAACCTTGCTTTCTCTTCCTCTCCTTCTCTTTCTTTGATTCACTGATTCTTTCTATGTTTCATCTGCATGTCACCTTGCTTTGTCTCTCTCTCCAGTTTTCCCCACTGATGAATATGTGTCACTTCTCTATGATGGGCCAAAATCTCAGCTGAGAGCATTATAATAGCTTTCCCTCCTTATTAATAAAAGGAAGGCCTTTTCGTGCCTGCTCATCTTGAAGAGGGCGTTCAAATAGCGTTTGGCAGTGGCCTGGTGTTTGTTCTCCTCTAGCGTCTGCCTCTTCCAGGACATCCAGAGAGATTTACTCCAGCTTATCTCCAAAGGACCAGGATGTGCCTCCACGGCTGAGCGAAACAATTACTCACAGTGGCTTTCTATCTGTTCTACAGTGAGCGTTTCCACTTTACACACACAGAGGCACACTCGCATGGCTCAAACACGCTTTGACTCACACAGAGAAAAACAACTCAAGTTATTCAATTTGGAATTTTCTTTGTCATGTCAGAAAAATCATCAGGAAAAAAACAATTTGTCAATTTGTGTTCAAAGAAGGCATGCTATGAAGCAGCGGTAAAGAGATGGAGGGCCGAGACACCCGCTCTGCCTTTTCATGTTCAGTTACATGCTATAATATTCCTGTTTTGTAGTTAGAAACAACCTACCTACCTTGTATTGCATTGTTTAGTGGCAAGATTTTCAGTTCTTGATAATGAACCAAATTTGTGCAAAGCAATAATTTGTAGAGTATTTGTGAATAGTTCCGCTTAAAGTTAAAATTATGTTATCATTTACTCAACCTCTTGTCATTTCGAACATGAATGACTTTCTATTGTGGAACCCAAAAAGAGAAATGTTGACACATATGCTGGCTGCTCTTTTCCATAAAATCAAAGTGAAAAATATGTTTTCAGTGTTTCAGGTATTACGGGTTAGCCTATTGATGATTGTAGATTTTACAACATACAACCATAACCTTAAATTTCATTTTAATTTCAAAGTAAGATAATATCAGTATACAAATCTGCTTAAACTACCAAAATCGGCTTGTACTGATACTCACCGTATTAATATAGGTAGTAAAAATTAAATCAACATGATGCTTCATGCACAAAAATTAGGGTAACACATAAGACACTAAAATAATGCAAAAAATTACTAAAGTTTACTAAATAAAATAAAATGTTACACATAATACTAATGTACATTGCTTATAACAAAAGGAGAGGAAACTATTTATGGAAAATATAATCAGATGTGATCTGCCACACTGAGACGTGTGGAAACCCTTTTACTGTTCTTTTTTCTTTTTCCTATTACATGACATGAATATAGTGCACAAGTCATAGGTCTATTTTAAGGTTCTTTTTGTCCTTTTGCTGCTTGACAACACAAACCTGCATTCATTTTCATGATGTGAACATAGTTCAAGATGTCCTTAACTTGAGTTTCCATCTTTTAGTGCTGCATTTAGGTTCCTACTGAGAGCCGAGAGGTTCATAGCAAGAGATTTTTGCAGACCTTGACTTCTCAGATTAAGAGAGTCTGTTCTCTCTCTCTCTTTTCTCTAAGAGTATGATCTGATTAGGTAGAACTCCCCTGGGCTCATGAGAAACTGTGCTGAGTCACAGAATGCCCTCTTCAGACAGGACAATGTATTTTTCGAAAGCCTATAGCCTTCCTGTCTTACCTAGCTGTGGTGTATGTTTGGCATTTTTGCTTTGCTCTGCCTCCCTTTAAACAAATTCCAGCAGTTCTGTTCCAACAAGTCTGATAATGGTTCATTTTCACTTTGTACAAATAATATATAATGTATGTTAGTGTTTCTTTATAAAGCATCATATTGCTGTCATCAGGTATTGGTGTTATGTATAAAATCCTATTTTGTCAAATTTAACATGTTTCTGACTCACATTTGGCAATGAGCTTTGATTCCTTGGAGTGTGGCAAATGTTGGAAATCGATAAGCACAGTTAATGCAATTATAATCTGTTAAATCTCTCTTATAATTGAACAGATGGAGGGAGGTGTTTACTGTCCTGCCCCAATGAGATGTGAAAAATTCTCAATGGCCCAACAGAGAGATATTTTTAAAACTGCACAAGAGCTGGATGGGAGGAGGCTGGATCACAATGGAGATGACATCACAGTCGCTAGGCTGTCAAATCTCTAGCCTGTGTCATCACCTTTTTTGCTTTACTTACGAATTTTTTTCATTTTTTTACTACTAAATTGCAGCTCTACTTTACTATTTCACACTGCAATATGAAGAACTAGTTTTCCTTTTCCCAATGGAAATACTAGTGCTGGTATAGAGCTATAATCTTGATTTTACTTTGATCACTTTGCAATCCAATCACAGTTATTCATTCATTCAATTATTCATGTGCAAATACTGACAAGGAATTATTGCTGTCAGTATATTTTATGTACATAAACAGTAATATTATTAAATATTACAATTAAACGTATTTTACAAAGCAAACGAAAGTCGTCATGTGTTACACGATCCTCTAGCTAGATGACTCAAGAAAACTTAAATCAATATTGAAAATAATTTTAATGTTTAATATATTTTTAGAACCGTTATACACTACTTTCAAGAGTATGGTGGGTGTAGATTAAAAAAATAATACTTTATTCACAAAGGATGCATTAAATTGATTTAAAGTGAAAGTAAAGACTATATACGTACATACACACACACACACACCACACACACACACACACAAACCACACACACACACACACACACACCACAATATATATATATATATATATATATATCTATATATTAGTATCTATATCTGAGCAAATCAGCTCAAGCATCATGTGACACTGAAGACTGAAGCTTAAAATTGAAATGAAATACCATTATATTAAAATGGAAAACAGATTTTAAATTTTAATAATATGTCACAATATTAATGTTTTTGCTGTATTTTTGATCAAATACAGTAGTCAAAAACATAATTTAAATCTAAATGATTCCAAACTGTTGACTATTGGAGTTAGATTACCGAAGAAAGTAATTATTTCTTTAATTCTTGGGTTTTAGATTGGGATGAACCCTTACAATAATATTTGAATTTTTCTGAATATTTTAATAGGAATTTGCATTACTGTACCAATACAATTTGTGCTTTTAAATGTATTTTTAGGTATCAAACACATGACATAGTAGATTCACCCAGGCTTTGGCATTACGGGCTTATTCACACTAGTTTTTCGACCGAATTTCATAAATCTGATGGCGAAGCCCTGAAAGATAGGAGTGGAGTTGTGTCTGAAAACACATTTTGATGAGCGCTCAGAGTGCTGGCACGTAAATGAAGCCTTTGAACCTCTCCAGAGAGAGCGGGCTGAATGCCTAATCAACGCCGGGCCTCTAAAACACGCAACAGGCCCGAGATTAGAGATAAACACTTGCAAGCCCGTGGCCATCGTCAACAGCAGCTTTCACACGAAGACAATGGCCCTCTCCTTCCTCCCTTTTTTCCCCCTTTTTTTTTTTTTTTTAATCAGCACAATGATGCGCTGCCCGGTTCTCTCTCTCCACGGGCAGCTGAAACTTCCACTCCATATTTTAATTAATCCAGTAATATCCAAAGCCGACTGTATAGGGCCTCTAATGAGAAATCCCTCAGAAGTCGGAAGAAGCAGGCAATTTGAGCTGGAACCAGTGTGATGTTCTACCTTTCTCCGTCTCTTTATAGCAGGCATCCTTTCAGAGCATTTCTTAATTTCAGCGGCACGTGATCTGGCCCTCCATTAGTGTACGGTCCGCTGCCGTGGTGCTCATTTAAGCATCGGGAATGTTTTTTTTTGGTGTGCATGTGTGTGTTTTCAGGCAGCTCTTTCGACTTGTTGTCTGTTGTGTACTGATAGCTATCTCATTGACTTTAATCAGCCATCCGTCAATGTGACAGTGCTGTAAGAATAAAGGTTTTGAGGTGCAAGTTAATTAATCTGCCTGCTCCTGTTGGCTGGCACTGCTCATTCATGGAGCAAATAAAGGCAGTCATGAATGTAATTGTTTGTTTTCTGTGCAGTTTTGGGAAAATAGGAGTTATTTTTGTGGCTCTGATATCTGCAGAGGTTGCCCTTTGCTTGCAGGATACTTTTTGGCAGTAAATGATGCGTGTTCCAACAAATTATTTTTCAATCATAATTTTTCAGAAGCTCATCTGATACATAAATTACAGCACACTGATTTGGTGGGATTTATACAAGCATACACAGAAGTATCAGCATTATTTGTTGATGTAAACAAGTACAGTATGTATTAGCAGTGTTTTGTGCACTTGTGTTTTAGTGTTACATTTTAAAACATTTTATCTAACATTTAATTATAACAGCAATTATTATTATTTTAGTAGTAGTAGTATAATAATATTCTAAATGCCCTTTTCGGTAACACTTTCTATGAAGCCCATACTTATAACACATTATAAGGGTATTCTTAATGCATTATAAAAAAACGTATAATATGTTATATCAACTCATGAATATTCATAAGAACAGTTTTAATATATTATAATATTTACTTATTTGTTGTTATAGCTTTTAAGAGTATGATGATTCATAACAGTGAACATGTTGCATCCAGTTGAGTTACAATGGATTATATTTCTCATAGTTATAACGTATTATAAGTCTCATATCTTGCCATTTTTTTATGCTACTTTACTTAAAGCGGTCAAAAGACCATTATAAGTAGTAATATAATAATAATAATAATAAAAAATTATCTCAAACAGCCCTAAACTCATCAGATGAATGTGTAATATGACACATTTGCGTTGAACTATTTTTATTGTAATAGCAGATTCTACCATTCTTGAGCATACTAATACTCTAATGAGAGTTAGTTGGCATGTAGTTGCAAAGTTGCTTATAGTCGATTGATTAAGGGGACTATCAAAATAAAATGTAACCATATAAAACATTGCATTGTTTTCAGTTGGAGTATAAAGCTCACATCAATTAACATTAGCTCCACAGGAAACACTAAAAAAACATTCAACATCTAACCACTAACAAGCTGCAGTAAGATACTGTGCAGATCTTAAATAAAAAATTTTATTAGTAGATTTTTAATATGGGTTCATTGTGTGTTATAAATAAATCATACTCTGATAGAACTTATAACCACCATACGTAAGTATTATGATGTATTATAATTGTTGTTATGATTATTCATGAGTTGATATAACATATTATACGTTTTTTTTATAATGCATTATGCATTCATTATAATGCCTTAAGAATACCCTTATAATGTATTATAAATACGGGCTTCATAGAAAGTGTTACCTAATTTTCTTATAATTTTTGTATGTATTTATTTTTGTTATAAAGTATAGAATTATCATTGGACTCCCAAATGGAAAATATACAGCCCCTAATGGGACATGTTGGTGAAAATTTTTTTTATTATGTATTTAAAAAATACGCAGAAAAGGTTTCAAAATTATATGATCTTATGTATAATCTTGCAAAAGTATTGCGTTTTCCTTAGAAATGTTGTGTTCTCTTGCAAAACATTTGCGTTCTTTCACCAAAATATTAAGTTTCCCCCAGTAAATCCTGCGTTTGCTCGAAAAAAAAACAAAAAATATATTTACATTCTCTCACAAAATTATATTAAATAAAAAATTTACATTTCACTGAGAAACTCGCAAAAGCACTAAAATAATCTCCCATATCAAATAAAACTCCCAACTCATCATTTAAGTTTGGTGAGCAAACACAATGTTTCTAAGGGGAGCACAACATTTTTGTTAGCACAAAGTTTTTTTTAATCTTCATGCTCTTTTAGGGGCTCCATAAAAAAGAGAAAAATATCATGTTCACTTCGATTTTGTGGATTTTTAAGATATTCCTAACTTTAGGATCCAGGATGGTGTGACAAAAAACAAGCCCATGTCTTCTTCTATGTAACAAATAACTTGCCTTATTTGAAGCTACATCTTCATATTTTGTCAGATTGCTTAATCTTTGCTGATTTTCTTTTAAAGACATTCTCTCAGATTTTTTTGTGATGCCAGCTTGTCTCTCAGAAAGTAGTTCCATATGGATCCTTTATCAATAAACTTTGTACCTGACTTTCTGGCGGTTGTAGGTTGGACACTAATTTATTTTGCAGTCAGGGTAATGTAATAGTTGGCATAGTAATCTTGTTCTTGGCGGCTGAGGACAGCGCTCCGGGGCATTGTCTGCACACTGAGGCACATGGCAGCTCTGGCTTTAAGGTGATAAGGGGCTGACTCAAGCCAAGTTCAAAGCTCAACATAACTGGAAAAGAGGAAAGTCATTTCAGGCAATCAAACAAAATTCAACATACTGGACCCCTGCACAAATGTTTTATATTGAAATTTGGAAGCACATCCAACAAAAACACTGTAGAAAGGAAGCTGATTTCTTGACTTTTATTTTGGCGTGACTAAAATACATATAGCCTTATGGCTCATTCAAGTCAAGAAGTTGCGTTGGAATAATTGCGACTTTTTACTTTCTGCCTGTCTTTCCAAGTTGGAGGGATGTCAAAGAATCAAGGTGGAAGCAGTATTATATGTGTTTTGTGTACTGTTGATAGAAATAACAATAACGCTGGCCAGAAACACTACTAATTTAGCTGGTTTCTGAATAAACAGACCAAAATTACCTGAACATATAGCATGTCACAAATAAGATTTCCTAAATAGTAATAGGAACCTCCCAGGAGGACTTAAAAAGAGGCTGGATTTATTTGTCAAAACTACAGTGAAAAGTTAAAATATATTATAAATAAGATTCAATGTAACCATAACTGTTTTCAGTTTTTTTAATTTAGTTAAAAATGTATTATTTTTGTCAGCTTCCATTTCTGTCTTCAGTGTCACATGATCCTTCAGAATCCTTCTAATATGCTGATTTGCTGATTATAAATATTTAAAACAGTTGAGTAAACATGTCAAAATAAGTTTTATTGTTAACAGTTTGTGGAAAACTGTACATTCGGATCTTTTGTAACATTGTAAATGTCTGTACTGTCACTTTTGATCAGTTTAATGCATCATATCTGATAAAAGTGTTTAACCAACAAGGCCCTACCAAAAAAAAAGTAAATGTAAAAAAATACAACATATTTATAAGATTAATATGAAAATAATGTGTAATGTTAAATATAAAGCCTAATATCAATGCATTCTGGTGCTCATAGTATAAAAAAACTATTTTCTTCAAATACATTTACTGACAGTCTTGCATATGACATGTGGATAAGCATAACAGTTGTGATTACACCAATGCAATATCTTCAATTTACAGTAACTCTTGTATATTTAGCCTTCATGTTATTGTAATGACAAAATGGAACCTCAGAAGAGCTTATTGCACCCCTGCATTTAACATGCTCACAAGTTTGCTCATTGTTTCTCAACATTGTCACACATTTGGTAATGATCGGATGATCTGTGCTATGTAATTTGATTTAAGATACCCTATTTGATTCATGCTCAGCACAAACACTAATGTGAAGTAATCGTGTGCTATGTGTGGGTGCAAAGTGCCATGGCAAAAGAATTGCCTCTGTGGATTTATGAACATGTAATCATGACTTTTCATCATAATTAGTTCTTATTTCCATGCCATGGGTATTACTCAGATCCATTTAAGACTCCTTCAATACATTTTGTGGAACAACATGTGTTTCCTGAAGACAAATGTGCTATTTATGCGCTGAATTATATGCGTCATGGATAACTCTGAATTGAAATGTGTAAACAAATAGGATTGTTTCTCATTGCCCATGGTACGAGGACATGTTTATTGTGTAAGTCAAGTACAACACAGTGAACGTCTCGGTTACGTACATAACCCTCGTTTCCTGATGGAGAGAACGGAGACGTTATGTCGTGACGACATAGGGGATTTACTTGAGAGCCTCAATCTGCTCTGATTTACAGAGAAAACGGCAATGAATTTTGGCTAGTGGATTTTGCATACCTGAGCCACTCCCCGTGCATACGGGTATAAATAGGTGACAGGTGCATCCACTCATCAGGTTTACGCTGAGGAGCCGAGAACTTGTCCCTGGCAACCAGCGATGGTTCAAGGTTGTGGCATGGGGACATAGTGTCTCCGTTCCCTCCATCAGGGAACAAAGGTTACATATGTAACCGAGACATTCCCTATCTGTCAGTCACTACGAGTTATGTCATGACATGGGTTCATGGAAAGCGCCACAACCTGAACCCCATCACAACCCAATGACGCTGCCAATGTTGACAAGCAGCCGCGTGTCAGACAAATGCTACGCAAAGGTCGTAACCTTCCCAACGCCCCAGTGCAAATTCGCTAAATTTGGCGCCCGGAGGGACCAAAAGGTGAGTACATCGCTGCTGGAGATAGCCAAGCCGCTGTTCCTATGACAGATTTTTTTTTCTTAAGAGAAGGGATTTTGAACTTCATGAAAGGTGCTTCACGCCTTTCATGTTTGTTGTTTACAGCTTGGCAGTAACGAAAGGGAAGCGAGCCATCCGGACAAGGGAGCTACGGAGACCACATCCTGCCTGTAGGGAGGTATCATGTGGAGACACTGATATGAACTGACCCAGGCCTGGGGCAGCACATAGGAGGCAACACTCCGTGTGGAGTGAGCCCTCACCCCCAGGGGGCACGGCTCACCTTGAGATTGGTAGGCCAAGGTGATGGCATCCACTATCCAGTGGGCCAACCTCTGTTTGGTGACAGCCTTCCCTTTCTGCTGACCTCCGTAGCAGACAAAGAGCTGCTCAGAGCTTCTGAAGCTCCGGGTGTGGTCCACGTATATGCTCAACGCTTTTACGGGACACAGCAACGCTAAGGCTGGGTCTGCCTCCTCCAAGGGCAGTGCTTGCAGGTTCACCACCTGATCCCTGAAAGGTGTGGTGGGAACCTTGGGCACGTATCCAGGCCGTGGTCTCAGGACAACGTGAGAGTAGGCCGGCCGAACACAAGGCACTCTTCGCTCACCGAAAATGCTTGGAGGTCCCCAACCCTCTTGATGGAAGTGAGAGCAGTCAGGAGCGCTGTCTTAGCAGACAGGAACTTAAGCTCAAGTTCCAGTTGAGTCCAGCGGCTCAGTTCCGTTGGGCCAGTAAGGCGCAACCAGCAGGACCTGTTCTTCGTCCTCCCTGACCTTGCACAGTGTTTGTGCGAGAAGGCTTGCTGGGGGAAACGCATACTTGCGTAGAGCCCAAGGCCAGCTGTGTGCTAGTGCATCTGTACCGAGGGGGGCCTCGGTCAGGGAGTAATACAGATGGCAGTGGGAGGACTTGCAGGAAGCAAACAGGTCTACCTGGGCTTCCCCGAATCGACTCCAGATCAGCCGGATCGTCTCGGGATGGAGTCGCCATTCTCTGGGGAATGTGAGCTGTCGTGAGAGCGTGTCAGCTGCACGATTGAGCTCCCCCGGAATGTGGATGGTGCACAGCGATTTGACTGGATGACGGGCGAGCTGTGACATGTGACATGATCGTAGACCACCCTGCTGGTTGATGTACGAGACAGCCGCAGTGTTGTCTGTGCCAGAGATGGGCACTCGAGCTGCATTTTTATAGACTTCAGACTTGACTCAGACTCGACCTGAAATGACTCCAGACTTGACTCGAGGAAAAGGAAAAGGACTCGTTAAAATTTTAAAAGCGACTCGAGTCTTTTGTCCTTAAATACATGATTCATGATATTCAAAAGTGCATCCGCACCCCGGCATCCATCCGGACCACGCGAGCCATAACACAGCACCATTTTAACTGAGCAGCGCGTCAAAACAGTGGAGCGGATCACATAACAAGCGCTCAGGGTCGTTTATGGTAAATACTGTATCTTTCAGCACTATATCCTCTAGTATTTTTATCAAAAGCCAAACGCGCTTTATTCAAGCCAGTAGAGCGCGATGACGCGGGGGTTATTTTAACAATACACCCAGAAACTAAAACACAGCAGAAAACATCAATGCTTCAAATATAGTTACTTATCTTACTATTTATTTATCTATCTATAACCTCTGACTCTGACTGTTCAAACCAGATGTGACAAGACGTTTCTGATCTACATTTACATTTAGTCATTTAGCAGACACTTTTATCCAAAGCAAATACAAATGAGGACAATAGATCAATCAAAAAATTAGCATTATTAATTTGAGGATAAAACACATTCAAAAAAGAATCGTGTAATAATAATTCGGAAAATTGTTGTTAGATGGATAGAACTTAAACTTTGAAACTGCTAGTTATCTTTTTTCCTGCTCGAGATGAGAACGTTTTGATTATTGTAGATAGGCCTACATTGTTTTTAGATAATTCTTTTAAGTAGGCTAAAATATTAAAATATAGATTTTAGGAGGAAAACCCTGAACATAAACAGTATTTTTTTTCTGTCACATGGCCTCGTATGTATCTAAATATAAAAATGCAAAAAATTTTCGGACCTCTGCTTGGAAGAAAATATAGAGGCCACACCTTGGAACTTTAATTGAATACCCCTGACTTATATAATAAAGAAATACTTTTTTGTATGGTTTTGTAATATCTGTGTCACATATTTCCTTGTGTGGTAGATCGGACTCTTATTATAGAATTTAATTACAGAAAAACAGTTTTGAACATGGTAATGGATTAAAACATAGCCTATAAATAACAGGCTGGATGTACAATAACCTTACGTCTTAACATCTCTTTTTCTTTTACAAAGCAGATCAGAGCATATATATATTTTGTCTATAGCCTATAAAACAGCTTTGTAAATAGGAAGATTTCAATACATGAGGATTCTGAATGAGATTTTTTAGCAAGCCATTAAATGACTTGAGACTCGACTTGGACTCATGACCAAAGACTCGATACTTGACTCCGACTCCAGCGATAAAGACTTCAGACTTGATTCGGACTCCAGGTTAAAGACTTCAGACTTGACTCGGACTCCAAGTTAAAGACTTGTGAACATTTCTGGTCCATGCGGACCAACACGGGCTTGTCTTGCAGCAATGGCCGGAACTGCCACCAAGCCAGATGCACTGCCAACAGCTCTAGGCAGTTGATGTGTCAAAGCAGTCGAGGCCCTGTCCAGAGCCCAGAGGCTGCCTGCCCGTTTCATGTAGCGCCCCAACCCGTACGTACGGGTGGCATCCGTCGTGACAACGACATGCTGGGACACTTGCTCGCTGTCAACCCATGAGTCTGATAACACGAAGGAAAGGGAAACTACTCTTTTTTTCAAGAATGTGGGTAACCGCGAGTGGGAATGTGGGAGACTGTTAGACCAGCTGCGGAACAGAAACAAAAAGGAACAAAGGATTCTCCGGAGGAAGGAGTGGTGCTGTTCTCGCCATCTCCTGAAAAAGAGCAGCTTCCCACATCTCTGGGTTGCCCTTGTCAGGGCCGCTTTGTCGTCTTTTTAGAGAACTTAAGGCTGATTTATATTTCTGAGTCGGACCTACGCCGTAGCTTATGCATAGATACACACCCATACGCCGTAGCCTGTAGTGATGTCCGGTTCGCGAACGAATCGTTCGATTTAACTGGTTCTTCTTAGTGAACTGGTTGAACCAGTTCACCAAATCGGACTGAATCATTTGAAACGGTTCGCGTCTCCAGTAAGCATTAATCCACAAATTACTTAAGTTATTCACTTTTTTAACATGGCTGACACTCCCTCTGAGTCGAAATAAACCAATATCCCGGAGTAATTTATTTACTCAAACAGTACACTGACTGAACTGCTGTGAAGAGAGAACTGAAGATGAACACGAGCAGAGCAGCCGGATAACGAACATACAAGCCCACTGCTGGAATGGTTCTCGTTCTCGAGTCAAGAACCGGTTGCATCGGTTTTCGGATCACCAGTACACTGAACCGAGAACCGTTTCTTTCAGACGCATCCGATTTGAGAACCGAGGAGCTGATGATACTGTGCATGCGTGTAATTTTTCAAGAGGACAAAAAGCATGCTATCCAAGTATTTTGTTAAACATCAGAAAGTGTAATAATATAAATATATTTTATTTTACTTTTTTTAAAAAGATGAATGTATGTAATCTGTGTACTTTGTTCAGTTGAAGATTATGTTAGGTTATATAACCCTAGTTCCCTCGAGGAACGAGTGAGCTGCGTCGAAAACGCTCGGGGAATGCCCTTCAGCGTGACCGGCTCTGAATCCTGTGTGTAATCAGTCCAATAGATGGGCAAGACGTCACGTGCGGGTGACGTAATGACCAGGAAGCTCTAAAAGCACGTGCGGTGAGACCAGCGCCAGCTCCTAGGATTGAAGCAAGCGCTGGCAGGGACGCCGAAAGGATGGCACCAAGACGCAGCGTCTCGTTCCATCAAGGAAACTAGGGTTCCATAAGTACCATGAGACGTCCGTCTTCCGGAACTGAGCTGCGCGAAAACGCGACGGGGAACGCGACTGGCACACGCCGCCAGACTTCTAAAGTCCTGCTAGTGGGAGGAATGCCACACAGGTAGGCGAGAGAACAGAAGAGCCAAGATGGCTCGCAGGTCTATGGGTCATAGAACCGCCGAAGGTAAGGGGCGTGGACCCAATCCCGCGGCGTCGCAGCTGTACTGATGCGACACAGTTGCCAGGAAAGCTCTCAGAGGCCGCCACCTTCTGTGAGCCGTGTAGTGTGAGCCCCTGACCCCAAGCTTCTGTGGTCGGACGTACCGGAGGCGTCAGGGGGGCCTCAACAGCGGCACATGGAGGAAACGGGAGACTTTATGATTTTCTTTTTGTACTGACCATGACTGGAACCGAGAGGGGCGTGTATGCCGCACGCGCCGCCACCATAGCCTCAGTGTGTGGTGGCGATGGGTCACACCTGTGGAGAACAGGGCCTGCACGAAACTCAGCACTGTACCAACGGGCAAGTTAACTGGGTAGAGCTGGCGGTCTGGACCAACACCAAGAACATGAAAGTTTCCACTTCGAAGGCGTCACATGGTAATTTCCTCATGGGGAGGAGCTCGGGATTGGAGGAGGTCTCAACACCTCGGTTGAGAGCCAGAAGCTACAGTTGTGCCCCCTTAGGGGCCCACACCTCACAAACTTACCCAGCGCCGGCGGGGGGGGAAGCTCATACCTCGCTGTGAGAGGAGATTCTCCTGACGGGGAATCTCCACGGCGCGCCGGCGAGGAGCGGAAAATCGCGAGAACCATACGCGGGCCCTGCCAGAACGGTGCTCACGTCCCGGCGGGCTCTCCACAGAGAATTCCCGGGAGCAGAGCGATTGGGGGAAATGCGTACAGACGAAGCCTTGGCCACGTCACGTCTGTACAGTGGAGCTGGATGACTCAGAGAGAAACAGAGGGGACAGTGCGATGTCATAAGAGTCGCAAACAGGTCCACCTGCCTGGCCAAAAACTCTCGATATGTGCTTCACCACCCTGGGGTGAAGCATCCATTCCCCAGGCCTCAGCCCCTGCCTCAACATGATGTCTGCTCCCATATTGATATGCCCAGGAATGTGAACTGCTCTCAACGAGAGGAATTTGCCCTGGGACCACACAAGGATCTGGTACGCTAGTCTGTACAAACGGCATGAGCGCAGACCTCCCTGGTGGTTGATGTAAGAGACCACCGCTGTGGGCGGTGAAGCACCAAACCACAGGTGACCTCTGACGTCTGGGAGGAAGGCATGAACACGGCCAGCATCTCCAGGCAGTGGATGTGCCACGTGAGATGGCGACCACTCCACAAACCACGGGCAGGGAGGCCACTCATGACCGCACCCCAACCGTTGAGGGATGCATCCGTCGCTAGCGTACGCGGCGACAAGGAGCTCCCAGCACAGGGCCCTGAGACAAGAACCAAAGTTTCCTCCACATGTCCAAGGCACGTAGAGTCGCCGCGTGACCTTGACATGCGAAGCGGGTTTCTCCTCGGGAGAGCCGCGCTTGCGACACCCCCCCCCCCCCCCCCCCCCCCCCCACCCCGCCCCCCACCCCCCCCACTGTAGGGGCCTCATGTACAGCAGGCCAATAGGTATCACGTTGGACGCAGCTGCCATCAGACCCAGCAGTCTCTGAAACTGCTTGACAGTGAGTGACCGGCCTTCTCTGACTCTCGCGACTGCGCTAAGGATCGACTCGATCTGAGCAGGGGACATACGTGCCCTGCATCATGGTCCAATCCCACACCACGCCTAGATAAGTGGACCTCTGTAATGGAGAAAGCACACTTTCCTTGGCGTTTAGTCTTAACCCCAGCTCTCTCATGTGGGCGAGAACGACATCTCGATGGCGAACCACCATCTGCTCTGACTGAGCAAAAATTAACCAATCGTCGATATAGTTTAGTATAAGGATGCCCTGGAGTCGCAACGGAGCCATGGCTACATCCACACACTTCGTGAAAGTGCAGGGTGAGAGTGCAAGGCCGAAAGGAAGAACACGATATTGGTACGCTTTGCCCCCGAAAGCAAACCTCAGGAACTTCCTGTGAGTGGGAAGGATGGATAAATGGAAGTATGCGTCCTTTAGACTGATCGTGACAAACCAGTCCTCGGACCAGATCTGAGACACGACCTGTCCGACAGTGAGCATTCTGAACTTCAGGGTTCATAGCCGTAGATACTAAGAGGACCAACCCCCCCAGCCTTCTTGGGAACTATGAATACGATGTAGAACCCGGATGCCTCGCATGAGGCGGGGACCACCCGATGGCTGTCATAATTCAAAAGAGAAACTTCTTGTTCCATGCCAGAGCCTGATCGGGGCCCACCAGCGGGGGCGATCCAGTTGAAATGAGGCGGGGAGAACCAAAAATGGATTCTGTAGCCTTTCTCTACAGGTGCAGACCCACTGAGACACATTTTGGCAGAGTTTCCAACGCTGCCAAAACGTCTACTAAGGGATGGATTCAGTCTTCGAGATGATCTCTGGTGTAATCCGACGCAGCAAGCTCGGTGCCCTGTAACCGGGAACCGGCAGGGAAACCGACCCGATGCTCTAGAGGACCTCGCGGAGGTGGGCGAGCCTATTAGCCACGATACGTTGCCGGGCAGGAATGAGTGGCGATAGCGGGGAGACCGCCTGCGTCCTGTAACTCCGGCAGGGTAGCACGCCGATCTCCTGAGGGCAATGAGGGAGACGGACACCGTGTAATGCGGTGTAACCCGCTGCACCCCAGAGGGGACTGCCCCCATAAGTACTTGGCCAGTGCGTCAGGACCTCATCGGAACTATGAAGTACTGCTGTAGAACCCGGACTGCCTGCATGAGGAGGGAAACACTCGTGGCCTCCTTCTCAAAAGAGTGATTCTATTCTGTTCCATGACAGAGCCGCCGGGGCCCACCAGTGTGGGCGTCCCTCTCTACAGTGTGCAGGACCCATTGAGACACGTTTGGCAGTATTTTCCACGCTGCCAAAAAGTCTACTAGGGGAATCAGTCTCTCGAGACTGATCTCTGGTGTAATGTGTGCAGCCAGGTTGGTGCCCTGTAACGGCAAACCGGCAGGAAACAACCGAATCTGCTGCTCTAGAGACCTCCGCGGAGGTTGCGAGGCTCTTAGCACCGCTACGTTGCTGGGCGGTATCTGAGAGTGGTGCTCGCGGGAGACTGCTGTGCCCTGTAACTCCGGCAGGGTTAGCAGACGATCTCCTGTGGGCACTGAGGCGAGACGGACACCGTGTAATGCGGTGTAACCCGCTGCCCCCCAGAGGGGACTGCCCTCATAAGTCCATGGCCAGTGGCGTCAGGACCTTCTTTGGCCGGGACCTCTTAGTCTAAGTACGGTCCGCAAGAATACGGCGTAGACTTCGAGGTCCCTGACCTAGAGCGTCGCCTCGACCCACTGTCTTGACACGGGGGAGTAGGTGAGGCCACGCTCTGTTTTTGTGCACTGCTGACCGCTTCAACCTCCTCAGAGGAAGAGAGGTAAGCACCTGCTTTCACTCGAGAAAATTTATTCATTTTTTTTTTTGAAGTGCCTCTGTGTATCTAACTTCCTTTTCATAGTCGAAAAATGCTTCATTTTATTCCTCAGAAATAAATGCAGCCAAACAACCAGACGAGTAAATACGATCTAGTGTAGTAAGAGTACTAGAAAGCGAATGGACAATATACGCGTTGCCGGCCAGCGCGCGAGGCCAATACAGTCAACAGACAAATCAAATATACTAATCAGAAAAGAATGGCGCATCAGCAAGCTCCATCAGAGGGGAATAACCGCAGCGCGGGCTTCGCAGCTCCCGAGAACGAGCTCTAGATCTAGGGAAACGGGTGGAGAAGGACGAGCCGTTCTCAACCCGTCACCAGATCATATGCGATTTCCCGAAATCTTCTTGTTTGCTCGGTTTGTTTTTATTTTAAATTTTTATTTCATGTGGCGCCGTGCCTAAGCCAGCAGCGGATGCAATCGCAAGATCACCAATGCTACGGACACACTTCCTCGAGGGAGCGACGCACGGCGATGAGGCACGGAGCGTTCACAGCGGTTTTTTTGTTTTTGTTTTTTTTTGCGAGAGAGCCGACTGCGCGAGATCCGCTCCCCATTGATGCTGCTTCTAATATACGCGTTGCCTCGGCAGCGCGCGAGCCACTCAGTCACACCAACAACATCAATCTCCTCAGAAAAAAGATGGCCGCATCAGCAAGCTCTCACTCAGAGGGGAAGAACCGCAGCGCGGGCTTCCAGCCTCAAGAACGAGCTCTAGATCTAGCAAACACGGGTGGAGATAGGAAGAGCAGTCTCCAACTGTCTGCTAGATCATGAGCGATCTCCGAGTTCTCAGTCGCCGCCGTGCCTCAGCAGCAGCGCGACTGCAATCGCAAGATCACAGGCATAATATGCTTGTGTAACTGGTGTTTGTGCAACTGGCGAGCTCTCTGAAGCCCTCCGTATCAATCTCCTCGGAGAAAGACAGGCGGAGCGTCGCGCCCTCTCCCCGGGGGGGAAGTACAGCAGCGCGGGCTTCCGAAACCCGAGGAGCGGGGCGATTGGATCTGGTTAGGAAAATAGATAGGGATGCGCCCGTCTACATTCCCTCCACCGGATCCATATGCGAAACCCACGAGAACAGCCGCCGCTCCGCCTCGGCGAAAGCGGGGCCGGCCCGCGAGAAACGCTATTGAAGGCTCTCTCCTCAAAGAGAGCCCTCTGAGAGCATAGCAAGGCAGTAACAAATGCTACCAAACGGCCGTCAGCTCCCTTTTTTTTCCCGAGAGCTGACTCTGCGTGCTTGCTCTCAAGCAGACAACAAACAAACTGTGTGTATCCCCACCCGTAAAGTAACGTGGGCAGGGAAGAACACACAGCCTGAATGCTGCCTGCCCTCGCCTTATGTGAATGGTTTTGTCTTGTTTTTAGATTTGTGACAGACAACACTAAATAAGACTCAAACAGATATCAGACTGACACACACAAAGAGCACTTGCTGAATGACAAAAAGCTGACGATTGGTATCACGCACGTGGCGTCAGCTTCTGTCATACGTCACCCGCCGGTGACGTCTCGCCATATCTATTGGTTGATTACACACGAGGTGCAGAGCTAGTCACGCTGAAGGGCGTTCCCCGAGCGTTTTCGACGCAGCTCGAGTTCCTGAAGAGGAAGTTAGGTTATAGGCCAAAGGGGTTTGTCAGGGAAGTTGGAAAATAATTAAGACTCTATGTTTAATAGGAATAAGGGATGCTTTATGAAATACCTATACTGTAATTAATTATAGTTAACAATGACACATTAACAAATTGAGTTTGTAATAAATAGAACATGAACACGACACGAGTAAAGCAGCTGATGATATTGAACGTGCGTGCAGCGTGCCGGTTAGAGCGGTTCTCGTTCTCGAGTCAAGAACCGGTTGCATCAGTTTTCGGATCACCGGTACACTCAACCGAGAACTGTTTCTTTTGGACATGTCCGATTTGAGAACCGATGAGTTGATGATACTGTGCATGCGGGATTCAGTGTGAAGCTACCAAACAGTACATGATTGCCTACTATGACTGACACAGCATGTCTGAACCGAACTGGTTCTTTTGGACAACTGATTCTGTGCTAATGTAATGAGCGCGGGTAAACCGAAGACTTGAACGAAGGGCAATCTGGCGAAATGTAAGTTTATTTAATTACAAATCACCCGTAATGATTATACATAGTAAGTGGCGCATAGTTCTGCGCTATGAGATAATTTAGTGACGTCATAACTGTAAACATCGAGTTTGAGATCTGGAACTGTTGGTGATTGTGCATTTAGATACCAAGAAAATCCAAAATCGGTAAGAAAATGTATCAGACTCTACTGATGTTTTACTTGACTGGTTAATGATTACTGATTTATATTGCATGTTTTAAGCATGCGTAGACTTGACAGATTACGTCATAGACGCCAATGAGTCTTACGTCGAAGAATAACCAGAACCGGTGAACCGGATTTTTTCAACCGGTTTATTGGAAGTCGAAACCTGTCGAAAGCCCCGGTTTGTGGAAAATAAACGAACTTCCCATCACTAGTCGCCTGACTTGCACCTCTCCAAAAATCTACCAGCGCGTCAATTCTACATGGACCGCAAGCTCTGTGATTGGTCTGCTAGAACCCCTCCCTCCATATGTACTTGAGTTTTGTGTGTGTTTATGTGCACTTTAATATATTTTAATGTTACACCTTCTTACATAAAATAAAACAAAGCAAAGACCAAGTGTATTATAATTTATTATACTACATAGCATTATATATCAGTAGTTATATATCAACAAACAATGTTGATCTGCCGTGGTACTTGTGTCCTTGTGGAGATTGAAAGAATGCCATAATCTCCTGTTCCGTTGTTGTCTCCTTTTTGTAGTTAAATAATGATTTAATGATTTGATATTTATTTGCCGTCGTCACGGCTGATGCTTCTCTGACAAGCTGCTTCTTCGGCTTTTTCTGTAGTACTGCGGGGTACACCAGCAACATGCTCAAGGACACTGCAGACTAGTGGTTTGCATGTGTACTGCACGTCGACACGGACAACAATGCAGAATTATAAATGAAAAAAGAGCGTGTTGTGGTTTAGAAGCCGGCATATAGCCACTAGCCTCGGCGTAAAGGCTAACGTCATAGGAGTCTGACGCGCAGAAGTAATGAACGACTCAGCCTTAGGGGGCCCGCTGGACAGCGGAGCAGCCACACAATCCTACCGAGAGGCTCGCACACCGCTTGGGGGACGGTTGTTCAGCCGGGGCGGAGGAGCTCTCTAGGAGCGAGGGGCGCCCTAGGCGGACGACCAGGGCTGAGACGGCCGCGGCGGAGCGGTGGACAGCGGGAGGATCATGGCCGGGCAATGATGTGCTAGATGGTGTCTCAGTCTGGCTTGCACAGACGAGAACGTCCTGGACAGTGGTCGCACGAATGGAGCAAACCTGCGAGATGTGGTGCGCTCAAGATAAGTGCAATTTTTTCGCATCCATCATCTTAGCGAGGTGAAGCCAAAGATGAGATCTTGTCTACTTTAACCCCCTAGCCACCCTTCATTGAGGGTAGTGATGACAGAGGAGGGAGACAGCGGCTTGGACGAACAGAGGGGTGGCGGCCGGGCCAGGGAAAATCAATTGGGAGCCGCACAGGACTTTCGCTGCGGGTGGAGTGAGAGCTCATACGCTCGCATGGAACGCATGAGTTGTCTACGAACGCAACTTCAGCGTGTGGATGCCTCAGACCCGAAGGCAAACACGATCGGTCGGACAGGGACAGGTTTTACACGACCTCAACAGAGAACAGGACGACCGGCATCTTAAAAAGACGCGAGCCATCCGTGATGAGAAGCTGCTCTTTTAGTTGAAGCACCCAGGGGAATCACAGAATCAACAGGGACACCGCTGTTTGTGCCAACCAGGAACAGGCTTCAGGTCTCACAGTCGACAAGCGAAGTTCTTTGTGGAGAAGAAATCATTCACCCACTCGATTCCAAAGCAAAAATCTGATGAGTGGATGCACCTGTCGCCTATTTATACCCGTATGCACAGGGAGTGGCTCAGGTATGCAAAATCCACTAGCCAAAATTCAGTGGCGTTTTGGGGATTGGGAAGTCAGTGCGGATTGTGGCTCTCAAGTAAACCCCTATGTAATCAAGATATATCTCGTAGTGACCGACAAATAGGAAACTAATTAGAAATACTGAACATTTTAGAGGGTGTTGCTTTTTGCTTTTCTATAGGTTGAGGTTAAAATCTAAATAAATATCACATGGTGTGAGCATTTTTGGCTGGTGAAGGTGGAGAATTTTTTTTCTATAGGTTGAGGGTAAAAACTAAATAAATATCACATGGTGTGAGCATTTTTGGCCTGTGAAGGTGGAGAAATGTTGTCGGTTATTTAATTCGCTCAACCAAACTGCATTAGATTAAAGATTATCAGATTATTTTTTGTAAACTATTCAGCGGTAAGAAATCAAAAGAATACCAATTCATTTTTCAATATCCATTTTACAGTAACTATGTCCCATAGTCCTTCATCATCCTCTGCAAATTTGGTTCCTTCTCTCTGTTGAATAATTTAGTGAACGGCTGAATTGTGTAATATTCAATTAATTATTAATCAGTAAATTTAGTAATTTAAACAGATTAACCAATTTGCCTATGTGCTTTTACTTTAAGCTGTGGACCATTACTGCTTTAATTAAAGTTCATTCAGAGATTACCGCTTTTAATATGCACGCTCACCATCACATCAGTTCACATTTTATGGAGTTCAAAATTAACTTTACACACTGAATTATTATATTCAGAATATTTCCTAAACCCTTTCTTACATTCGTAATGGAGTTTTTGCTACCGCTCACATTTTCTATGGGTTTCTTAAACATTATTGCCAGTGATGGACAGGGAAATGGTAAGTACATGTTGGTTTGTCCCTGTAATCATTTAACCCTGTAATTAAAATTTGTTTCACAGCTTGAATTTACTTGTAAGATGTTACCACTCAGCATAAATTCAGGATTTGTTTTCTGGGATTGTTATTTTAATACTACAGAATGATTTGAAAATGCAAAAAAGAAACTGAAAAATTGAAAAATCACCTGTTAAAATGACAGTACCATCAAGTTCAAAGTTATTTTCATTTACATTTATGTAATAATTATATTTTAAGTATTTTTTATTTATTTATTTCCTTCTTACATTTAGATTGTTTTGACTGCATTTCTAATACCATTATAAAAACCCACCAGGGCTTCAGCTTTTGTACATAAGGATTTGTTCTTTTTAATCATTGCAGAATTAGAGTTTATAAGTGCAAATATAATGATGCATTCAATCTAGAGTACATCAGCTTCTGTTTTATTAAGCCCTGCAGTACAAGCCATTAGAGATGGTCAGCATAATCACTGGGCTACCAGCATTAGGGGGGCACTGTAAAATAAAATGTTTATTGCTACTAAAAATGCTATTATACTAAAAAGGCACTTTTATATGAAGAGCCGTACACATGGAAAGAGAGATTGCATGGGGAGAATACATAATTCATTGGCTGTTTAAAAAAACTAAAAGGTTTTATGCGAAGAACTTCTTGACCCTTCATACCTCAGTCACCTCCATGTATCTCACAGATTCTGCTACATACGTAATGTAGCCTAGAAAATGAGCTAATGTGCTCAGGCATGCTTTGTGTGATCACTTTTGATTATGAAGCGGTATTGTCCAGCCGTGGTGTGCTATCTCAGGCTATCTCTCGCAGCATCTGCAGCCAGGCAGGAAATTGAAGCTAGGTAAAAGGTAAAGGCCACCACAATGACGCTGGATGAGCGGCCTGCAGTAATTATTTGAAGTGCTGTTCAAATAGAAGCACACGGGATTATAGACACTTAAGAATACTCACGCTTGCTGATTCACTTTTGATGTCCATCAGGATTGTTCCTTACCGATCTGATGTCTGATCTTTTCAGATATGCAGCATGGAGTACTTCACGGTGCTTGCATTTCCGATGAGAGCCTGCTGCCCACGCTTGCTCTTTAAGGTTAGGGCTGTCTGGAGTTTTTTTGTTGTTGTTGCTGGAGTTTGGAGTTGTTCTGAAAGTGCTTTTACATAGGTCACTTTTTTGGTTTGTGTTGCTGGGTAACATTTAAAAAAAAAAAACATCAGGGGGGAGTCAAGTGAAAAAATGTTGTCTGTGTGTAGTTAGTAGCATAAGATAATAACATTTTTAAATGCCCTGACCCGCTATTTAGTAAAGAATACATTTCAAGTTTCAATACACAAAAATGGTTAGCTTTCTAGTCAAAGAATCCTAAATGAGAATGCATGCCCTCCCCCCCCAAAAAAAAGGCAGTATACTGTTGTCAATAATTGATAATTATAAGAAATAAGGTAATTATAAAAAATAATATAAGAATTTAGTGTCAAATCAGCATATTGGAATGATTTCTGATGGACAGGTGACATGAAGACTGGACGGAAATGTTTTGGATGGAGAAAAAAATCAACTTTGCCATCAGAGGAATACATTACATTTTAAAATATATTAAAATAGAAAACAGTTATTTTAAATTGTAAAAATATTTCACAATATTAAAATTTTTCCTGTATTTCTGATCAAATAAATGCAGCCTTAGTGAGTATAAGAGACTTCTTTCAAAAAAAAAAACTCAATTATTCCAAACTTTTGACTGGTAGTGTATATAGCAAAAAACAAACAAACAAATAAATGCAATACATTTTCCAAATTTAAAAAAAAAAATAAAAAAAAAAAAAAAAAAATTAATTTATGATTGGGGGGAAATATCAGTAGTCTTTTTAATTATTATTTATTGCTTTTTTATTGAATTATACTGTTGTGGACTATTGGCTACTAATATTAATTTCTGTTTTAAAGCTGAAGCATGTAATTTTTGGACCATTCTTATGAAAGGTTTTGGGAGAACATTGCAAACCGAGCAACTGATGGAGTCAAATTATGAAACACATGGGTTCTCTCTCTTTTTTATTCTATCCACTTCTTGTTTTCTTCAGGATGTAAAAATGAGAGATACCTGTGACATCCCCTGTCACTCCAGGGGAAGATGTATCTGCAAAGTGTTCCTCAAGGTCAGTGTAGCCACTCAAAAAATCCTCATAGATCTCTCACAAACTGTGATAAATCGTACCTCCACAGTTCGAGTCTACGTGTATTTCAGATGCTTTCTGACGATAAACGCAGTCACCTATCCGGGGCTGCGGTGGGTGATTAAAGCACTTTGTCTTGAGTCATATCCTACTCTCCTGATTCCCTTCACTGATTTCTGCCCCCTCCCTTCTCTCAGCTCTGCTGATATCACATCTCCTTCTTACTCATTCACAAACAAAAAGGGAATCCAATTCGGACTGCTTTGTCAGAACAATGCGGCAAACAAACAGGAGCCGATAAAACACCAGTCTTTATTTTTTATCTGTCTGTCTGTCTATTGATTGCCACTGGGGACCCGATGTGAAGTCTGGAATCTGAAGCCGTCTCAAATTTTGGTTGTGATTTTGCTGAGAAGCAGACCTGAAGTCTTTGATGACATTTCCATGTAATTACCAATGCATCACTTGAGCTGAATACCAACATGTCCTGTGTGAAAGTTGTAAACAAGTGAATGAAATCAATTCTGTTTGAGTGCATAAGGGTGTTTATTTTTTGGTTAAATGTGTAAAGTCAATATAGCAGGCTTTTGGTTAAAAAATCCGAATAGCCGAAAATTAGCATTCCATCATCATTTACTCACAATGTTAGACATTTCAATGGGTTTTTATAGTAACTTTACAGTAAAGTTACTGTAATTAAGTTGTACAGTAGCAAACTGTATTTGATTTACAGTAGCAAACTATACTGTTTTTACAGTAACTTACTGTAAAAAAATCTAATTCATCAGTATACTACTGTAATTCATTCATTTTAATATAGATTTGGCATTCAATTAAAATAGACACAATCATTACAAAATATCAAATTCTTTATTTAAAACATTGCATGTATAACACTTATAAATACAGTCTTCCAGTGCTGGAACAGTGCATCTTCACCATTTCTCCTGTCTTAGGACATTTTGCAGTGCATTACGTTGTATTCTCTGGATTTATCCTCACAAAGAATCTTTAGGCAACAGAAACATAATGGGGAAAAACTACATTGCCATCTGCAAAACCCAGGTGCTGCTCCAAAACGTGGCCACCACCTTTGCTCACCATCCACTTTGTTAGTGACAGAAATGTGTTCCCTGAAAAACAAGTAGAAGAAATGGCACACTTTTAAAAGGCAAACCCCATATAAAATACACAAACCTCTCAAAACCATAGTTGTTCTCTTACCATGAATTATCAGTCTCAGGGTGGCTGGCCTGCTCATGTCTTTCTTGATGCTTCATTGCAGTTGCCTTTAAAACACAAATACAAAAAATGCAGTAAATCTTAAATTCCATTAAAAACTATTACAAACTAATTCTAAAACTAGAAAACTGAAAAAAAAAACTTGCTAACAATTTCACATTAGTTAAGTTACTGTCAATATAAGATCAAATAATTTTAATTTGGTAATTCAATAAGCTGACAAAAGTCGTTTGAAACGATATAGGACAGTTTACCATAGTAAGTTGTTACCCCCCCCCCCCCCCCGGGCGTGTGGTGGGTAAATATTACTAGGTTAAACTGGTGTGCAAATATCTGACAAAAACACAGTCAAACGTATACATATTTTTACCTTGCTTGCTGGTCTTATTCTCTCATAAGGTGCATCGATACACAGCACAGATGTTCCCCGGAATTCTTCCACTCTCGCGGGGTCCATACCCAGGCAAAACCCGCAGTACTTCCCCATTGGATCCATGTCTTCCTCGTATGTGAACGGCGCAGCGCGACGTGACAAAAGACGATATAGAACCCTTTATAATCCGTGATACTATGTACAGTGAGTGGATGCGGACAGTAAACTGATGCCCCAGTATATTTTTGACATACGTCGTACTTCAAGCGTTCACGCTGTTCCTGACATGAAGGACAAACATATTTGCCAATCATTTCATGCAATGTAACACGTCCAACAGAGTCAGTCCCAAGCTGTTGCGGCGTTGTAGACACGGTGTAGGGCAAATCCTATCAGTCCAAATGTAAGAAATGAGGTAAATAAAACAACCTCAATGGAATAGCGCCACAGAGGCCATGACGGCAAATACAGTAGTATAAAGCAAAAATACAGTAAGTCTCTGTATGTGGGGTTTGACGTCACAGAAAATTCCCATGATGCAAAGGGTATTACATTAAATAACTGTAGAAATGACAGAAATGTCTAACAGTGCACCCTCATGTCAAACCTGTATGAATGACCTTCTTCCGTTAAACAGAAAGATTTTTGGAGGAATTTTGAAGAATGTTCTGGTTGCTCTTATCCATGCAATTGCAAAGAACGGATACTGAAGCTTTCCAACCTCCAAAAAGGATGCAAAAGCACCATAAATGTATCCTGAAAGTGGTCCATATGCTATATTTCATTATATTTCAAATGTTGCTTCTCACGTTAACTCAAGAAAAACTAGAATAAGGATGAACATTATGAGGGTGAGTACATGATGTTGAACTGTTCCTTTAAGATGTAAATAATGGGAAATCAGTATTTTCGTTGTTCAGTGTTTTGTTTTAACTTTCATAACCGTGTTAGAATTTTGACTATGAAAGATCATCATAATCTGTATCAATATATAATCTATAACAATCATAAATATGACTTTGCATTTGAAAAATGGATCTCCAGGAACCTTTCAGAAAGCATAGAAGATCAAATACCTCAAAGAGAGGTACAAAGCATTGTAGGATTTTGATCTGGCCCCAGGAGAGTTGCTCCATCTCTGAGTTCAAAGTTTTGTGTAGTCGTACCAGAGTTTGAGGTGTGAGCATCACAGCAGCTCCCCAGAGCTTAGACTGAGCAAGCCCTCAAAGACCAGAGACAAGAAGAACATGATCTCACTTCAGTACAACACTGCTTCAAAAAGACACCCATTCATAAAAAAAGAAAATCTGATACACGGAGAAAAAGATCAAGAATACTTTCCCTAACCTGTTCTCTTTGATCACTGACAAAAAAAAAAAATTACAAATGTATGTAATGTATATCAAGACCACAAACATTTAGAATTTCATAGAGTGCCTGCTGATGTATGTTTTGTTTTGATATGTTTTGATTTAGCTCCTTATTTACTAGGCGTAACGAATCAGCTCATGACAGGAAATATGAATAATTAACCATAACTAGTTATAATTAACTATTCATATTTTAGATCCGCTGTAGATATTTAGTTGACCTCTCAGGGTCAACTGTCTTGTCAATTCTAAGAACGTTAATTTCCTGGTTAAGGGAAATAACTTTCTTACTGTACAATTCTACAAAGCTTGTAGCGTAAATCTGCATGATTAGTGACTCCGGTTATGAGCAAACAATGAACACGTCAAGTGTGATACAAGTAAGGTTTTATTAACTACATAAAAACTTTTAAAGTCTAAACGAATACATAAACACTTAAACTAGTCTAACATACTATATAAACACATAAAACTGGTCTAACATACACATACACACACACACACCCATACAGTTGGATAGGAAAGGGTAAAGTTGAACTCAGTACAGAAAGAGACATAAGGAATGACATTTATGGAAACCATTTGCATATTCAGCAGATCTACAGCCTGAAGGAAACTTCAGTTTCTTAGTTCAAACACACCTTTTTAAAAAGGTGTAACTGATACTTAATGTTTCAATTAATAAGACTAAGTTTGAATAATTGCAAGTCTCGTCTGTCTGAAAATAAATTCCTGATGCAATCTTAAGGCCCAAAATCTTGCTGAAATTAGTTGATGAAAAGAACCAGTTTGAGTCAGAGAATCTTTGAAAAGTCTTCTTTTGAAAAGTCAAGGCCGAAAGGCCTGGCACAAATCTTTGGTATCCTGAAGCGTTTTCTCACATCTTCATCTTAGCATCTGACCGAACCACCGACTGGGCGGTTCACATGGTGTGTCAGCTTTAAGGTCAGAGAAGATCCCCGCCTATCAAGATGGGCTTATCCAATGAGAAAAGACGGAATCCCAAGTGGGCGTTTTGGCGGTTGTTTGAGCATGGTAAATAGAACTGGACTGAAGTGGAAATGAATTACTAAAGTTCTCAGGACCTAATATAATGCCTAGGTACAATATATAATATACACGCTGTTTCGATCATAAGAAGGCGAATGCATAGATACTAAACAAGCTATATGTAATGTTATATGAATGAGTGGTTTATCGTAAACATGAATAAAAATAGTCTATAATACAAAAGATTAAATACAACACAGCAATAATAAACACAATGGCCTGAAGAAAATGTGTGATCATTCAAAGAAAAGGTTTTCCTATGAAATAATTAGTAGAAAAATCAATTTCTACACTGCCTCTTGCCCTGAGACATGCAGGGATTTTCCCTGCTTTAAATACTTTTGGCCAATAAACCCAGTGAAATCAGCGTTGGTTGCCATGCAACAAAAGGGGCCTGTTTCGGCCTCCTGGGGTGTTACGCATTCCGGGGGAAGGGTTCATGGGTCCTCATATGGTTTTTTAACTGAGGGGGGTTACAGAGTATTTGTTAAATATAAAAACAAAATATATATTGTGGGTTTGATTGGTCCAGACGCTAAAACTTTATGACAAGTAAGATATTTATATAATGCTATTGTATGTAATTGTAGTAATGCAGCATCCATCTCCGAACGCAAGACCACATTTATTATTTGTCTGCTTTTTTATTATTATATTATTATATTATATTCAGTGGCTTCTCCTACTTTTCTTAGTGATTTATAGTTTATCAGGAAGTGACGATTTTGTAATCTTTGACTTGTTGGATGGAAACTGTGCTTTATTCGCAAATGTTTAATGTGATATTCCAATTTTACACATGTTAAATTTGCAACTTTGGATGGAAACCCGGCTACTGACGACTGGAATACTGACTGCTAAAAATTCATAATCATAGAAATAAATTGCAATTTAAAATATATTCAAATAGAAAAAAAGTTTTAAATAATATTGTTTACAATATTACTTTTTTAATGTATTTTTGATCAATGAATTCAGCCTTGGGGAGCATGAAAGAGTTCTTTCAAAAACATAAAAAAATCCTGCAGTACCATTCAAAAGTTTGGTACTGGTATCTTCATATTTAGCACCTGATTAAACTGAACTCTGGTTAGTGAATAAGATTCAGGTTTTAGCACTGAAATATTGTTCAGTGAATTCATCCAATAGGAAAAACACATCTTTTAACTGACCATGTCATGTCGCTGGCAAATCCTTTGCTACAATTGATACCTTTTTAGTGTTTTCGAGTTCCTCATTACGAGCAATTCAATGAAACTAAATTGCCAGAACATGCATTAAAAGTGTGTCTCTCAATATGCCCAGCTGTCTCTGTTGTTATGGCGAACACTGAAACGAGCAATAAAGTGGTTCGCCGAAGGCAAAGTGGCCAGGTTTGGGCTGGGCGGCACTCCAAATGGACTGTGTTTGTAAATGCAGGTCTTTTTTGTCACAGCGTGTTCTAGCTCAGTGGAAGTTCATGTGGGGATCACTTCACTGAGGAGCAGTGTGAAGTCCTCGCTCCTGTGTGTTCTGCAGCAGTGGGGCGTGCGGGAGTGACTGATCTGGCACTCTCCCGCACCATCTGGACATAGTATAGTGTTCAAACACGATCAAGCTCATGCCTGCCTCTAAACACTCGACTGTTCACTTTGAATGACTGGTACACCTGTGCAGGGCTGCTCTTGTGGATTGCCAATCACGATGACCATCAGGCCTGAGTCAAAAAACTGAATGAAAAAGTACCGTATAGATAATTAACAGAAACATGGTGTATATAGACCACAAATCGACCTTAATTAAGCTAACCTCAATAAATATGTCGGATTCATGAAAGATGACAGGATTATTTTATCCATAAATGTTATTTAATCTCACAGAGCCAGAATTTGATTATAGTCACATAATTTCTGGATCCTACAATCCTCTTGGACAAGAGGGTGCCGAATGACACGGGTCATTTTTTATGTGACCTCTAGGGGCAAATCTGAAATCACCATAGAAAGGCAGATGTGCATGACCATTGGGTGTTCATGTAATGATAGCAATTTCTACAAAAGGTTGTACAGACCGCATATAGACAAAATTTTATGATATCAGTTGGTATGAATCAGAGTGATGTCTCCGTCACTGAATAAACGTCAATGAATCCATCTTTACAGTTACTGAGTCAAAAATCACTCACTCATTGAACTGCACATACAAATTTAAAAAGGTTTTAAAAAGTTAAAAAGCTGTATGATTTTGATTCACAAAAAAGAACCAGTCTTTTTATTAGTTTATCGGACTATTGTGGCAACTCTGTATGTTTTTGAAACATCAAAGATGTGCTTGGTCACACTGTATGCTTTTGATTCACTAAAAAGAACAAGTTCATAAGAGTCCTTAATTTATGAATCAGAAAATAGTGGTCATGCTGTACAGTATGCTTTTGATTCACTAAAAATAATTTATTCAAGAGACATTTATTAATTTGTGAATCAGATTGTAGTGGCCACACTGTATCTTTTTGATTTACTAAAAATACTAAATTCATAAGAAACATTCATTCATGAATCAGACTATAGTGGTCATGTTGTATGTTTTTGATTTACTAAAAATAATGCGTTCTTTAGAGTTTTTTGTTTGTGAATAGCACTTCAGTGGCACACTGTATTTTTGCATTCACTAAAACTGTTTCAAAAGAGCCATTTTATTTGTGAATCGGACTACAGTGGTCACACAGTTTGACAGTCTATGAACAATGTCAGCACTGGTGTTGTTTGACTCAGTGTGTTTTTGAGAGTATGTAGTAACTGGCATTGGTATTTTAGATCAGCGTTTGTTGCTTGTTAGACTAACCGACATTGCCAGTCAGTAAAGCGTATACAAACTAGATCAACCAATTCAAAATTGAACCCATCGTCTTGTTTCAGGTCCATTTCAGTCATATCCACAAAAGGCAGTGGTGTCTTTATCAGTCTCAGTTGTCTTGTCTGCTGCTCAGGTGCCTGTGGAGTTGAATTAAACGGCACAGGTAAAGTGGGCTCTGTTTGCCGGATGAGACAGACTGTCTCCTTGAATCTTTTGCACCTGGTCTCCCTCTGTCCTCACTGAAGGGCTATGGCCCTGCTGCAATGAGCCTTAATCTGAGAGATCACTCTTTATCCTGCAGGTTCCAGGGGCAATGTGGAGGAACATATCAAGCCATCTCCATGGATTAGGCCATGTGCTCTCTTGTGGGGACAAGTGAAGGGAGGGAAGTCAATCACCAGGGGATTGTGGCTTTACTCTTTCACCATTTCACTGTCTTTTTTTTTTTTTTTTTGGTCTCACTGTTGGTTAGAGTGTTCTGTTATTGTTACTTCAGTGTATTTATTGCTTCAGCAGTTGTGTTACAGTCTGGTGGCAGTCTGGTATCAGGCTTGATACCTTGATCATATCATAATTATTAAAGGAACCAGTTCCACTTATAAAGTTAGTTTTACCCTCGGTCTTACAGACAAGGTTTAAACTTAGTCCCAGACTAAAATGAAGATCTGAGCTGTGAAATTAGCTCTGACTGATCTAAAAATATATCAGTGAAAATATATCAGTGTCTTTGTTTTGTCTCAAGATGCACACCAGTAATGTTTTTTTTCTTTCTAAGCCACGTATATAAAATTACTTAAATTGAATTGAACTATGGCCTAATCCTGGTTTAGTCTGAACCCTGTCTGTGAAACCTGGGGCCTGTTTCATAAAACAAGTTTACCAAATAAGCCAGGCTTATTTCAGTAAGTCTGACTTATTTTGAACCAAATCAGATTACAATAAGTCAGACTAACTGAAATAAACCTGACTTATTTGGTAAACTTGTTTTATGAAACAGGCCCAAGGCCTTAGAGTTGTTGTTGTTGTTTTTTTCACCAAAACAGGCGGCTTTTTGTTTTATTATTTTTATGACCACTTTCCATATTCTTGCTGTCCCTTAGAATTAAGGTGGCCTTTTTTCCTCCGAAGACTGTGTAAACCAGGGTTGCATGCTATTAAGTATCAAATCAAGAAAGCATTTATACTGTAGTTCTTATTCAGGTCCCGTATTTGAAGTACTGTAGAAAACAATTTGAATTTTAAATGTAAAGGAAGTAGAATTAAAATGAATTAATATTCAAAGAAATTTAATTAAGACTAATTTATAACTAGAACAGCAAGGTTTGTAAACAGAAATCGTTAGGATGGATGGATGGATGGATGGATGGATGGATAGATAGATAGATAGATGAATAGAGAGAGAAATGGATGTAGAGACAGAAATAGGTATAGAGTTTGATAGATTATAGAGAGATTGATATAGGGATGGATGGAGGGTGAGATTTAGAGATGGATGGATAGAGAGAGAGATAGTGATAACTAAGTCACTTTGGATTCAAAACAATAACTACTAACCGTCAGATGCAGTTTGATGTACAGCTAGCCATCAGTTCTTCATTTATGGCAGTAAATAACATTAGTATCCCAAGGTCACACCGGGAGAAGTTGAGGTCTGGATAGTCCTGTGGTCTCCTCGGCATAAAACAACCTGCCAACCGTAATCTGATACACATTCATTTACAGAGATATCCATATAGCATTTCTGCACTAATGGTTGTGTACGATGAAAAAAAGTGAGCATGCTAAAGAAAATAGTGTCTGTCTGTATATACGTCTTTGACAGTGTCCTATGCTAGATTCACTCTAGTGGAGCGCTACTGCAGGCATCGATGGAGGCGAGGTAAAGAAGAGCCGGCGCTCTGATTTCTCCTCCACCAGTGACAGCACAGAGTAATGACTGGTAATGCTTCAGTGTGATTACTGCACGTCATTTTTCGTTTTTCTCTCGTGTTCACTCTCCAAGAGAAGGTTTTATCTGTGAAAGCGTGTGTACTCATGTGTGCGTGATTTGGGGTGTGTGTGTGCGAGAGAGAGAGAGAGAGAGACAGATACCGATGTTGCAGTGCACAACACAGAGTAACGATAAATGACAAAAAGTGAACGAAGAAAACAAACAGAATCTGAGAGACGGCAAAACAAAGATTTTATGAAAAAGAAACATTTGATGTGACCCTCTCCCCAAGAAATGAAATGTCTGCTTTCTGTCTTGCTTTACTGTGACAAAAAATAATAACACATAACGAATAAATGTTTCATAACGTGTCAGTTTGACCAGAGCTGCAGTCCAAAATCAATCATCAATACCTGAAATCAAACACGTTTCCCTGCAGAGATGCCAACATTCGTAGTGCATTTATGGTAAAATGACTTCAGAAGCATGCTGGGTGCTGTTTCCAGGAGGTAGTCTTGTGATATACAGCAATGCACATTAGTTTTTCTGTCTTTATACAATCTATCAATGGCGGGGGAGAGAATTGCTTCTTTATTCCCTGCCTGAAGTTATTACATCACTTCATGAATTTCATTAAAATGTTTTTTTGCTTGAATTTGTCATTACCAGGGCTGCACAGAATCTGTACCCGTCTGTCATTTATAACGTTCTAGAACCATGTATGTTCGCCTATTAATTATTCATTAATAACTTGGTTTGTTTCGTTTTTCAGCTAGTGTAGTAATATTAGATCTATTTAAAACATTTACCATGTAAATGTAAATACCATTATTCAAAATGGCCAAAACATGCAGAAAATACAGATGTTATTGTTTAGCAACATACCTTCATTAAATCTTAGGGTAAATATAATGAATTCAATAAAATTCTGATTAAATTAAGCCAACAAAAAGACAATTGGGAGTTTGTAGATTGCTGGATCACTCCTTCACATAATGGGCAGAACTTCTCTCACATTTGATTCCAGCTCTCATATTAGTCTGGCTCTTGGGTTGTTTTCTATATTAGAGATGAGGGCCTTTCGCACCGCTTTAGTTCCAGAACTAAATGTACATATTGAAGTACTAGGACGATTTTGCACAAACTATTTCCCAGTACCATTTAAAGAGTTGCATTCGCACCGACAGTGTATACTAAGAAGTGACGTAAGCCGGTCGACAGCGACGTCATTTGTGCGCGGCGTTCAACAACAGAAACAAAGAAGAACAACATTAACAACAGGAGGATGGAGGACGCTGTGATCGGAGCTGTGTTTTTGTTGTGTCTCGCGGGTTTCACAATAATGGACATGGAAAGTCGATGTATACGTAAAGCGATTAAAAGAACGGAAAGGAGGACTAAGAATCTCCAACGACAACTGGCAGTGCTACATTTGCTACAAGTGCCTGCACTTCAGCATCCGTCCATCTATCGCTGTTCTCCATACTTGCAAAATAAGTTGACACAATGTTTACAGTATGTTAACACAGAGTTTTAAATCATGGCGGGTCAGGATGTTTTCGTACGCGTTTGGCCAATCAATGTCTACTTACGTCACGATTAGTACCAGTTGTGCTGGTTAGACCCTGCTCCGGAGTAGGAGCTAATTTGGTTCTCGAAAAAGGCAGTCCGGTACTAAAATCGCACCCAGTTCCGGCGGTGCGAAAACGCCAAAAAGTGGGTAGTTCCACCATTAGTTCTGGTACTATGAAAAGGTTCCCGCGGTGCGAAAGGCCCTATGGATAGATAGATAGAGTAGATAGATAGATAGATTAGATAGTAGATAGATAGATAGATAGATAGATAGATGCCTTTGTTAAATCTTAGTGTAAATATAATTAATTAAATCAAATTGAAGTTAAATTAAGTCAACAAAAAAAGAGACCATACTGTAGATTGCTGGATCTTTCCTCCACACAATGAGCAGAACTTCTCTCACGTTTGATTCCAGCTCTCAGATTAGTCTGGCACTTCATTTACCATCATTCACGAAAAGTTCAACTTTGCTTGACATCTCTGATTTGTAATAACTTCTGTGCTGTCAGGTTTGGGCCTGTAAACTCCCTTCTGTCACTTTTCCAACTTGCAGGAAAGACCTCCAGCCCTGAGATCCATCTTGCGGGCTGCTCTGGGCTGACTGCCTGGCCATCCTTCCCGCCTGCCCAGGCCAGATGCAGCGAGGCCAGATGGAGGAGCTAATCACTGGAGCAGCAGGCAGTACGGCCGCTCCTGATCAGAACGTGTTTAGGTAGCCCACGGGATGGGGTTCAGTATGTTCATTCGCCCACGAGCTCCCACATCATTTTGTGGCTGTCTCAGTCTGTCTGTCCCTTTCTGAACAGTTGTTTATGATAAGCATTTTTGTGTAGCTTGGTTCATTTCATATGCTGCACTTACAGAAATATGGTAGTAATTCATATTGAAGATATATAAAGTAACGGGATATTACCATCACCAGTTATGCCATGATTGTTATAAAAAGAAACAAATGTTTTATTTCAGGAAATTTTTATTTATTTATTTATTTTAGTGTCGTCAAATGATTAATCATGATTAATCACATCCAAAAAAGTTTTTGTTTACATAATATGTGTGTGTGTGTTGTGTATATTTATTATGTGTATATAAAATACACACATATGTGTGTATATATTTAAGAATGTATGTATATACATTAAATCTATTTATATATATATATATGTATGTGTGTATAGTATACTGAACAAAAATATAAACGCAACACTTTTGTTTTTGCCCCCATTTTTCATGAGCTGAACTCAAAGATCTAAGACTTTTTCTATGTACACAAAAGGCATATTTCTCTCAAATATTGTTCACAAATCTGGCTAAGATATAATTAATCCACTCACAGGTGTGGCATATCAAGATGATGATTAGACAGCATGATTATAGCACAGGTGTGCCTCAGTCTGGCCACAATAAAAGACCATCTCTAAAATGTGCAGTTTTACTGTATGGGGGGTCCGGGGGGGTCCGAAAACCAATCAGTATCTGGTGTGACCACCATTTGACTCACGCAGTGCAACACATCTCCTTCGCATAGAGTTGATCAGGTTGTTGATTGTGGCCAGTGCAATGTTGGTCCACTCCTCTTCAATGGCTGTGCGAAGTTGCTGGATATTGGCAGGAACTGGAATACGCTGCCGTATACGCCGATCCAGAGCATCCCAAACATGCTCAATGGGTGACATGTCCGGTGAGTATGCTGGCCATGCAAGAAATGCGATGTTTTCAGCTTCCAGGAATTGTGAACAGATCCTTGCAACATGGGACCGTGCATTATCATGCTGCAACATGAGGTGATGGTCGTGGATGAATGGCACAACAATGGGCCTCAGGATCGCATCACGTTATCTCTGTGCATTCAAAATGCCATCAATAAAATGCACCTGTGTTTGTTGTCCATAACATACGCCTGCCCATACCATAACCCCACCGCCACCATGGGCCACTCGATCCACAACGTTGACATCAGCAAACCGCTCACCCACACGACGCCATACACGCTGTCTGCCATCTGCCCTGTACAGTGAAAACCAGGATTCATCCGTGAAGAGAACACCTCTCCAAAGTGCCAGACGCCATCGAATGTGAGCATTTGCCCACTCAAGTCGGTTACGACGACGAACTGCAGTCAGGTCGAGACCCCGATGAGGACGACGAGAATGCAGATGAGCTTCCCTGAGACGGTAAATTATTTGGTTATGCAAACTGATTGTTGCATCAGCTGTCCGGGTGGCCGGTCTCAGACGATCTTGGAGGTGAAGATGCTGAATGTGGCGGTCCTGGGCTGGTGTGGTTACACGTGGTCTACGGTTGTGAGGCCGGTTGGATGTACTGCCAAATTCTCTGAAACGCCTTTGGAGACGGCTTATGGTAGAGAAATAAACATTCAATTCACGGGAAACAGCTCTGGTGGACATTCCTGCAGTCAGCATGCCAATTGCACGCTCCCTCAAAACTTGCGACATCTGTGGCATTGTGCTGTGTGATAAAACTGCGCATTTTAGAGTGGCCTTTTATTGTGGCAAGCCTAAGGCACACCTGTGCAATAATAATGCTGTCTAATCAGCATCTTAATATGCCACACCTGTGAGGTGGATGGATTATATCGGCAAAGAGAAGTGCTCACTAACACAGATTTAGATATATTTGTGAACAATATTTGAGAGAAATTGGTCTTTTGTGTACATAGAAAAAGTCTGATTTTTGAGTTCAGCTCATGAAAAATGGGGCCAAAAACAAAAGTGTTGCGTTTATAATTTTGTTCAGTTAATATATACATGTAATTACATGCAAATATTTTCAAAATAGATACTGTATGTGTGTGTGTATTAGATATACATAAACATTATGTAAACCAAAAACTTTTATTTTGGATGCGATTAATTCGATTAATCGTTCGACAGCACTAATTTTTTTATCTATAAATGTAAGAGTAGGCTTATGACATAATCAAATCTACAAAACTATACAGAACATTTGAATTTTCTTTCTGTTTTGTGCCACTATTTGTGTTGGAGTAGTAATCATAATAAGCATATATTTTTTTTCTTTTTTATTATTACTTATTTTTATAATAAGACAGTGTTTCTTTTTTGAGACACGAAGGCAAAAACTCTGTTCAATAAAATTAACCTAAATTCATCATAACCTTTTTAATATTAAGCCTATATTTATTTTTCTTTGTACTCTGTGTTGCAAAAATTACATTATGAAAGTTTTTAATTAAGAAAATGGCTTAAAATAAAATAAAATGGTAATTATAATGCTTCTATTACGGGGCTGATGAGACGTGAGACTTGCGGATCCATTCGCAAAGCTTTATTAAGCAGAAGACAGAGATGTGGTCATAACAGGCAGGGTCAAACAATGACAAACAGGTATATGGCGGGCAAAACACAAGAATAGTCCTAGGGCTAGCGCAGGTCAACGATCGGCAGACAGAATCAAAAAGGGGCAAGACTAAAGGGGTAAAATCCAGGAAAACAGGCGAAGACCAGAAACCGAGAAAACAGGAAGGGCAAGGCAATACTAGGCTAGGCTAAGCTAGGAGGCTAACGAGGGCTCTGTAGTGTAGCTATCAACAGATAGGCGCTAAGCAATACTCGGCAGAGGGAAGGGATCAGAGTGAGTGTTAAATAGTGAGGGAGTGATATGAAACAGCTGGGTGCAATCAGTGTTGTGTGCAATTAGTGAACCAGCTGTGTGCAATCAGTGCTGTGAATGATGGGATATGTAGTCCGGGATGATATGCAACAGTGTGAGTGCGAGAGTCTATGAAAATGGGAAGGGTGACCTCTGATGGTTAGCCGACGGAAGTTCATGGACCGGATTCGTGACAGCTTTACAGGACCAATAATGAAGGGATAGTTCAGTCAAAAACAACCTTTTCATTATTTTTTCGCCTTCATGTCTTTCCAAACCTGTGATTTATTCCAGTTTACTTCTGTGGAACACTAAAGAAAATTGATGAGGGAAGAGGAATTAGAGGATGTTTTTGTCCTCAAAAAAGAAAATACCATAAAATTATATTATATTTTCAGAGTCTTTCAAAGCCGCTCTATGTGAGGCAGAGGCCGAAATGTAAGCTGTTATTCACTAAAAAATAAAAGCTTGCATCTGGTGTGTCAGCACATTTATCTCAGGACAGATGCTTTCCATATGTTTCAGGAGAAGAACACTAAGTGTTCTCACAGACCTTTTTAATGATGTCTAGACATCATAAGTAGCCTGTTGGAGTGAGATGACATGGCTCACTGCTGTTCCTCAAGGCCCCCTGCTAAATGAAGGCTGCATTGCTGAACTGAGCAGCGCTCCTTCAATGCAGTCTACTTTACGCCCTCTTTATAAAGACTGACACACCGGTTCTTTAGGGAGAAGACAATTATACAGTCTGCATGGCACTATGATGAACTCTGGGGCTCCAGGAACAGACTCTGGGGTCTTGCTTGACAGTCATGTCATTATGAATTACCCCCTTCCGCCCCACCATTACCCTCGACCCTGTCTGAAGACATGAGGTCACCAGAAGCAGACAAGGTAAGAAGGAAATGCCGCCTAATTCAGCATTTGCATTTGTGCTGCTGTTGCCTCTTTTCCTCGGCGATTCCTTTCTAGGCTTCAGCAGCGTTTTATCAGAGGAGGCAAAAGAGGTGCAACATTGAGCAGTGCCTCTACATCGCTGTGATTGGCTGATTACTCTGTCAGTGCGTAATACCAAACTATCATGTTCACCTGACTTGGGTCACTAGAAACATTAAATTAACATAAAACTGTCCAAGTGTAATATACGAGAAACAATGTACAACTGATGATGATGAAATAATTTTTCTATCATTTAAATGTTTTAGTATGTATTATTGCAACACAAAATGTATACAGAAAATAACAGAAAACTGTAAATATAGGCAAAAAGAATTCAGGTCAATTTGGTTTAATTTTATTAATTTATTTTAGATTTGCCTAATGGTAATTTAAGGCTAAAATAATATTGTAGTTAAAATATGAAATATTGTGAAATATTATTAATATTATATATGTTTTCTCCATTTTACTATAAAGTATATTTAAATGTAATTTATTCCTTCATGACAGATCATGTAACACTAAAGATTGAAATAATGGCTACTGAAAATTCAGTTTTGCCAACATAGGAATAAATTATATTTTAAAATACATCTAAATTGAAAACAGTTATTTTACATTGTAACTATATTTCACAGTATTACTGTTTTTACAGTAGATCAAATAACTGCAGTCTTGGTAAGCATGATACTCCTTTCAGTAACAATAAAAAGTTCCAAACTTTTGAACAGTAGTGTATTTATAAACTCAAACCCAGAGAGGAAACTTGGCCTAATATTAGAAGTTCACAATATTGCTAGACTTGGCAAAAAGATGTTCTCTCGCACACTTTTTAACCTCCTGGGGCATAATTTTAGACGTTGTTGGCCCATGTTTAGTGCACAGCATCAGTGTCCAAAGTGGACAGATAGTAGACAGGGGGGTTAACATCATAGGCTTGTGTGTTCTGAGATGCCCACTCTCTCCACAGGGAGCATGGGAGTTATTTTAATAGTTCTGTGAGGCCTGACGACTGGTTAATTTGCCTTTCAGAATGCAGTCTTTGCCCCTGCTGGCTTCCTCTGTGGCTTCCTCTGTGTGGTGACAGCTTACTCATTGATCCAGAATGATCATGACAACGGCACATATCATATTTCATTGTAAGAAATGACAGCAAAAAATGACTTCTAAGTGCAAGGCCCCGCTGGGCCAACTGATATTTCAGTACGACTGTAGAAACCGCAACGTATGCATGAAGTATTATACCGTAGGAGTCCGTTCTCTTTTATAAGTGGGCTTAACCTTGAATAAACCAAATCCCTATGAATACCTCATTCTCAAATTTCAGCTACAATTTTCATTGTGCCCTCCTCCATGCTGTGCAATGTTGAATTGGGTTCCTTGGCGCTGGAGAGCAGGATGGGTTTTGACAGGGCGACCCCTTCTGCACTCCTTTGGAGCGGTGCACTTGACAGAAACTCATTAATTATCTTGGGCGGGGTAGCATCTCGCGAAGCCTTCATGAAAGGATGCCAGTCACCTGCCCACTTGAGCTGAAAAATCGTTAGAGACTCTTAACATTCTTGCCTACGTGTTCATCTCATCAGTGGAAGAATACTGCCTGCTGTCCGACACTGTCAGACTCTATTGTACTGGAGCCGAACACAGAGGCCCGGTTTGAAGCTGAAATGGAGAAGACAGGTGAGGGAATGAACGAAGTTGGTGTGTATGAGGGAGCATAACTCCATAAGGCTTTTTGGTAGGCGTGAGGTTCCTACAGTACATGTCCTGGGACCACAACTAGAAATTAAATTTCATGTTTCGTTTTTCTGGCATGGAACTAGGAGTGGGCGAAATATGATTAAATACAACAAACCAGTAGAAATCTGACAAATGACAAATTTTGGATTATTGATAGTATTGTGGTTATGCATGTGTGACGTTACTGTGCTGTGTCATCATGAAATCTTTTAAATGCATTGTTGAGCCTGACAGTTTAAACTTTCAAGCGGTTTTAAACCTAACGCCCATTTTAGCGAGTATTTACACAGTCGATTATGTCTTGTATGTAAACAGCTGAGAGAAAATCGAATTTGTGTCAGCATATTAGATCCGTGCATTAGGTCTTAAAGTGACAGCAGCCATAATATCAATTAAATAATAAAAGAAAAATCACAAATTTTGGTAGCTTAAATATTAATCCATGAATATTTAATTTGTACAGTGCAGACTATGCAGTGTTTGTTTTTGTTGTTTGTTTTAAATTTGAGTATTCAATTTTTTGTAGTTCCTCTTCAGGAACTCGAGCTGCGTCGAAAACGCTAGGGGAACACCCTTCAGTGTGACTAGGCTCCTGACCTGTGTTGTTAATCAGGACCATGCGGTGCGTAATGACCAGGAAGCTATAAAAGCACGTGCGGTGAGACCAGCGTCAGCTTTTTTGTGGGGGGCATACGAGCAACGCTCTGTCTAAAAGTGAATGTCAGTTTATAATCTATATTTAGTCTTATTTGGTGTTGTCTGTCCCGTAGAAAGAAAAGAAAAATAAAAGAAAGAATTATGTCTAAAGCACATGAAACGAAACAACCATCTGAGTAGGGGCGAAGGCAGCCAGCGTTTCAAACTGTGTGTTCCTCCCTGCCCGCGTTTCTTTACGGGTGGGGATACACACAGTTTAAGGCGTTGTCCTGCCTGTGATCGGATCATGGGGTGCTCAGACAGCTGACTGCCTCACTTTGTGTCTCTTCCGATTCATGTTCCTCCTCAACTCCCCGGAAGAGCACTCTTTTGCTGAGGTGCTTCTCAAATGCGGGTGGAGAGAAAAAAATTCCCCGCGGAGCTCAATTACGCCCATGGGGTTCGCGCTGGAACGGGCGATGGGAATGGCGACGGGCTATGCCGCTATCTATGTCAAATTCCTCCACCACACCAGGGGGGGGGGGGGTCCCAGTGCCCGCTCACCGGGATCGGAAGCCCGTTCTGCGGTTACTTCCCACCGGGGCGCGAGCTCGGCGCTCTGCCTGACTTCCTCCGAGAGGTTGATGTGGTGGGGCTTCGAGGAGGAATCGCCCTCTCCTTCCCCCAGTATAGAGAGCTTGTGGAGGTGGTAACGCCCTGGCCGTGGCCAACTGAATATCGATGGCCTGCCGAGAAAGATGGCATGAACCGCAGAAAACCAAATTGGAGAGCAGTTTTATTTGACGTATTTAAGCGCACCACCGGTCCCGCCGCCGGAGCCTGCCTTTTTGTCCCTGACCTCCACCCGAGGTGTCGAGTATGGGGAAGACCATTCTCGGCCCGCCGTCTTTATTCCCGCCTCTGATTCTATATTGCAATGGTGGCAGGGTGAAAGAGTCGCGGTTAATACGATGCACCCGGTAGAGCATCTACGCTTTGCGACCTATCTGTCTCCCGTCGCGGCATCATTTCTGAAGGCTCCGGTATTGCCCTCCAAGCCGCTGCGCACAAATTCGGCGCTGGTGGGCAAAGGGAACTCGGCAGCGGTTCAGGCTGGTGCGTGTCTGCACACCATGGCGGTTTTACAGGTGTACCAAGCCGACCTGCTGGAGGAGCTGGATGAGGGTGAGCAGGTAAAATCTGAGGATATTTCCGAGCTCAGGAGGACCGCTGATTTGTCTCTCTGCGCCACTAAAGAGACCGCCCATGCCATCGGCAGGTCTATGGCAGCTATGGTGGCAGCGGAGAGGCATCTATGGCTGACCTTGTCAAACATGAAAGAGAGAGACAAGGTCTGCCTAATGGACGCCCCGCTTGCGCCTTCTGGCGCTGTGTTGGGGCGACGCCGTCAATATTGATCGTCGACAGGTAACCAGTCTCCGATCCAGTCACCTTTATTTTTTATAGCGCTTTTAACAATACAGATTGCAACTGAACAGCATTAATTAGGAAACTAGTGTCAATAATGCAAAATGACAATATTAAACACTAATTTTTCAGTTAAAGACGGTTCATCATTGAATTCAGTGATGTCAACATCCAGCTCAGCTCAGTTTAATAATATCTTTGCAATCAAGTCAACAATAACGCTGGAAATGAAGTGTCCCCAAATAAGCAAGCCAAAGGCAACAGAGGCAAGGACCCAAAACTCCGCTGGGCCAGTTCTCCTCTGCCTCAGACTAACCAGCAGTACGGAAAAATCAATTTAAGTCGTAATAAAACAGACGATGAACACTATTAACAGCAATAATTATGTTGCAATCAAACTTGTTGCAAAATGTGGTAGTTCTGTAAGTTGGTTGGCATCATCTGAGGTCCTCTGATGGGTTGCATCATCTCTTCTCAGGTGTTCTGGATCCAGACTGACGCTTGTGTAAATCCTAGTTACCACGGATGTCAACCGGTATGCAAAAGGCAGAGAAACAAATACAAACATAATTAGCTTAGCTGCTGTTCCAAACAAGCAAAATTGATTTGTTTAACCCAAACTAAAGAATAATGATGTGCTTTTGATCAGATATAACTGCAGTAAAAGATTCTGAGATGCATTATTTGAATGCTTGGCCAAAGGGATGTGTCTTTAATCTAAATTTAAACAGAGAGAGTGTGTCTGAAACCCGAACGGTATCAGGAAGGCTATTCCAGAGTTTGGGAGCCAAATGTGAAAAAGCCTACCTCCTTTAGTGGACTTTGCTATCTTAGGTACTACCAAAAGTCCAGAATTTTTTGCGACCTTAGGGAGCGTGATGGATTTTAGCGTGGTAGAAGACTAGTTAGGTATTCAGGAGCTAACCCATTAAGGGCCTTATAGTTAAGTAATAATATTTTGTAACTGATACAGATTTTAATAGGTAGCCAGTGCAGAGACTGTACAATTGGCGTAATATGATCATATTTTCTTGACCTGGTACGGACTCTAGCCGCTGCATTTTGGACTACCTTTAGCTTGTTTATTGAAGATGCAGGACGACCAGCTAGCAGTGCATTACAGTAGTTCAGTCTAGAGGTCATGAATGCATGATCTAGCTTTTCTGCATCGGAAACAGGTAACATGTTTTTCGTAGCTTGGCAATGTTTCTAAGAAGGAAGAATGCTGTTTTTGTAACATGGGAATATGATTTTCAAAAGACAAGCTTTCTATCTACTATAACACCCAGATTTTTACGTGTAGAGGAAGTAACCTACATCCGTCTCAGTTGCAAATTGTAATCCACTGAGATCTGTGTACTGTCTTTTGTCCAATAGTATCTTATCCGAATTTAATAGGAAATTATTGGTCATCCAATCTTTTAAATTTTTAATACACTCTGTTAGCTTAGATAATTAAGTTTCATCTGGTCTTGTTGAGATTTATAGTTGAGTATCATCGGCATAACAGTGGACACTAATCCCGTATTTTCTAATAATATAACCAAGGGGCAACATGTATATCGAAAGTAGCAGAGGACCTAGGACAGATCCTTGTGGCATTCCATATTTTACTGGTGATAATTGAGAATACTCCCCATTTAAATGATCAAAATGGTAGCGATCGGACAGGTAGAATCTAAACCATCCTAAAGCCTGCCCTTGAATACCTGTATAGTTTTGTAATCGCTCTATGAGTATGTCATGATCTATAGTATCGAATGCAGCACTAAGATCAAGTTAAACTAGCAATGTGATGCAGCCTTGGTCTGACACAAGAAGTCTTTGTAATTTTAACAAGTGCAGTTTCTGTGCTATGATGGGGCCTGAAGCCTTACTGAAATTCTTCATAGAGATCTTTTTTTTTGTAGGAAGGAGCACAATTGAGCAGACACCAACTTTTTCTAAAATTTTAGACATAAAAGAAGATTTGAAATGGGTCTGTAATTTACCAGTTCACTAGAATCTAGTTGTGGTTTCTTAATAAGAGGCTTAATAACCGCCATCTTGAATGGTTTTGGGACGTGACCTAGAGATAACGACGAGTTAATAATATTGAGAATCGGTTCTTCTGCTACATGTAACAACTCTTTCAATAATTTAGTGGGTAACAGGATCTAACAGGCATGTTGTTGGAAGTGATAAGTTTATTTAGCTCTTCCCGTCCTATAGCTGTAAAGCACTGCAGTATATCTTTTGGTGCGATGAATGAAGCTAAAGTATTATACGCTGTAGAATCTACATTTGTTATTGTATTTCTGATGTTATCTATTTTATCAGTGAAGGAATTCATAAAGTCATTACTATTAAACTGTGAGGGAATATTTAGATCTGGTGGTGTCTGGTTATTTGTTAATCTTGCCACTGTGCTAAATAAAAACCTAGGCTTGTTTTGGTTATTTTCTATGAGTTTAAGGATATGCTCGGCCCTGGCAGCTTTTAGAGCTTGTCTATAGCTGGACATACTGTTTTTCCACGCAATTCTAAAAACTTCCAAGTTAGTTTCTCTCCATTTGCGCTCAAGACTACAAGTTTTTTTCTTGATAGAATGGGTATTACTGTTGTACCATGGCGTAGTACGTTTTTCTCTAACCTTTTTCAATTTGATGGGGGAAACAGCTTCTAATGTATTAGAGAAGATCGTGCCCATGTTGCTAGTTATTTCGTCTAGTTCATGTGTACTTATTGGAACACAGAGCAGTTGAGATAAATCAGGTAGTTTATTTGTGAATCTGTCTTTGGTGGCTGTAACAATAGTTCTGCCCGGACGATAACTCGGAGCCATATAGTTAATATTAGTAAAACGCAGCATGCACGATACAAGGAAATGTTCAGTAACATCATCGCTTTGAGGTACAATATCTATATCAGTAAGATCAATTCCATGCGATATAATTAAATCTAGCGTATGATTAAAACGATGAGTGGGCCCGGTGACGTTTTGCTTGACTCCAAAAGAGTTTATTAGGTCAGTAAATGCAAGTCCTAATGCATCATTTGTATTATCAATGTGAATGTTAAAATCTCTGACAATTATCGCTTTATCAACAGTAACCGATAGGTCTTAGAGGAAATCTGCAAATTCTTTTAGGTAATCTGTATACGGCCCTGGTGGTCTAGACACAGTAGCCAGAGCAAGAGATCCGATAGATTTCTTTTGCATATCTGACAGGTTAACATTAAGCATTAGTATTTCGAATGATTTAAACCTGTATCCTGTTTTCTGAGTAACATTGAGAATATCACTATATATTGTTGCAACACCGCCACCACGACCAGTCTGCCGGGGCTCATGCTTATAACAGTAGCTCAGTGGAGTAGACTCATTTAGACCAATAAAATAATTTGGTTTTATCCAGGTTTCAGTCAAGCAGAGTACATAAAAACGATTATCTGTGATCATTTCATTTACAATAACTGCTTTTTGGTGCGAGTGATCTAATGTTTAGGAGCCCAAACTTTTTAAAAATTGTTTTTGTTCATTTATTTTTTATTTTTCTGGTTTAATCACGATAAGATTTTTTCTAGATCTTGCATTAAATTTATATTTTGACCTCACCATTCGGGGAACAGACACAGTCTTTATAAATTTATAAACAGAGAAAGTACTTCTATCATTTAAGCGGGTAGACCACAAGTCATCAGGGCAGTTATTTGAGATTTGACTTACTAGTCATATGGTGCGTAGCGTCCTGGAGATGTTGTCCGAAATGAGTTCCGCTCCGATTCTGCTGGGGTGCAGGCCATCAGCGCTAAAAAGCCTAGGACGCTCCCAGAAAATATTCCAGTTATTAACAAAGAGCAGTTACTGTTCTTTACACCATGACAATAACCAATCATTTAAAGCAAAAAGTCTACTGAACATTTCATGTCCTCGTCGATACGTGGGAAAGCGGTCCTGACACGATGATCGTCGTCGCGTGCGATGTGCTGCGCACCGTCTCGATCAGTTTCCTGAAGTCCCTCTTCAGTGTCTCTGTTTGCCGCAGCTTGGTGTCGTTAGCCCCCCGCGTGAAGCACGACCGCTCCGGGGCTCTCGTCGCCCTTCAGGATCGTGGGTATCTGTGCATAAACATCGAGAACACGAGCACCAGGGGAAAAGTGGGTGTGCACTTTACCTTCAGCTATTGTAGCACGGACGTGCCGGACGATGGATTCTCCGATGATCACAGCGTCGCGTTCCATCTCGCAGAGGGGAGCCAAGCGGTTCCGGGTGGAGATCTCGAAAACCGGAGGCAGCGGAGGGGGAGAGGTCATCGCCCGGGACCTGGCTTGCGTCTTCCCGTCGGCAGCACCCAGGGTTCGTGGTGTCCCGACGCCGGAGTGAAGGACATTTGGGAAGATCGCGTCCTGGGTGCACCGGTCCTGTGCAGAGAAACACACGGAGTAGTGGTGGTGGGAGAGATAGCAGCGCGCTGTGTACTTACCTCAGACTTGTGAGCGTCAGCCTTGGATGTTTCCAGCGCGGCTCTCCGCGCTCTCAGCTGGGTCTGCTTCGCCACCAAGTCACGGATCTGCTTCTCCACGGCCATTGCACCTAATGCAGCTCGAACGTGTCCTCACCTCCACTCAAAGTAGACACACATCCGCCATTAAAGCAAGTAACAGTGAGTAAAACGATGGTAATGTGTGTGAATAGAGTGTTAGCAATGTAAGTGAGATTAGTGGCAACCACGCTGGCGATGCTAGCGGCCTATATGCTAATAGCGGACTCGGGGAGTCAAAAATAGAACTAGTGATAACAATGCGCTCTGATTGTTTTTGTTGTAGAATACAATGGGGATATATTCACACGTTATAGAACTGAAAATTATGGTGTATAAAATTTATTTTAAGATAAAATTAGACGACAAAGAATTAACTTGACGGAGCTCAATCTCAAACCACACGGCAGCAACAAACAGAAGTGCCGTCAAGACCTCTTTCCCTGAATACCAAGAGGCCCGTACGCCAGGCGGGCGGCGTTCGCACGTTTTCTCCCTCCGCCGCTTCTCTCATAGCTCTGGTCGGAAAGCCCCCCCTCCGGGTCATCTCCACAACAGGGATGTCACAAAAACAGAGCGCAAGTCCGTGTTTTTGACACGTGCGAGGCGACCCTCTGTCGTACTTAAGTGCTAAGAGCCTCCTCGGCCAAAAAGTCCTGACAGCCACTAGGGCCCAGGACCTTATAGTGGCGAGTCCCCCTCTGGGTGCAGCGCGTGTTACCCCGCTTACAACCGGTGTACCTCTCGCTCAGTGCCCTCAGAGATCAATCTGCTAACCCTGCCGAGTTACAGGGCGCAGCGTCTCCCGCGAGCGCGCACTTCTCAGTAACCGCACCGCACGAGCGCTGCCTAAGACTGCTCGCCACCTATGAGGATGTCTCTAGAGCAGCAGGTTTCGGTTGTTCCCTGCCGTACAAGGGCACGGCTGTCTCTCGTATTACGCCAGAGATCAGTCTCGAGAGACTGATTCCTTTAGTAGACTATTTGGCAGCATGAAAACAACTGCCAAATGTGTCTCAGTGAGTCCTGCACACTGTAGAGAGAGGCTACAGAATCCAGAAAAAATGTGGGTGGGGTTCTCCTCCGCCTCTTTAATCAACCTGCTAAATAATGACAAGACCCACGGGGCTGGTGGTGGGGGGGGGAGCGCGCTGAGCAGGCTTTGGCCATGGAGCAAGAAGTAGCTTCTCTTCTGAGGAAGGAGGCCATCGAGGTGGTCCCACCTCATGTTAGAAAAGACAAAGTCCGGGGGTCAACAGCCGGTACAGTGGATCATAAGATGTCATACGAAGAGGATGGGTGGTTGCGTATAATTTAATTATATCTACGTCATATTGAACCAGCGTCAAGGGGGGGGGGGGAAAAAGGGGGGGGGAAAAGGGAAAAGTCGGAGTTCGACATGAGTTCAGTGTGGGCTGTACAATAAATCAAGCATTTCGTGGTAAAGCCTCAATCAATGTCCAAAAGGGACGGTTTTGGTCTCTAAAATCGTGCTCTAAGACGATGACCGGTACTTCCAATGTATCCTCCTTAGCGCCGGACCTCACAGGAGTTCCTGAGTTGCTTTGGGTGGGGGCAAGCGTACCATATCTTGTTCTCTTCCTTTCGGCCTTGCCCTCTCCACGGTCTCCGGCGGACTATCCAATGAGTGTGTAGTGCATCCCTGCTCTGTTGCGATCCCATGGCCTTCCGCATACTAAACATATCGACGATTGGTTTATCTTAGCCTTTCATTCAAAGCAGACGGTGGTTCGAGGCATCGGGGATGGTTAAATTGTTGTTCTCGGGGCCCAGGCATAGAGCGCTGGGGTTAAGACTAACGCATAAGAAAGATATGTAATACTTTTCTCTCCGTACATAAGGAACCACTTACTAGGCTTTGGGTGTGGTGTGGGATTCGACCACGATGCATGCACGTATGTCTCCTGCTCGGATCGATTCGATCCTCACCACAGTCGCGAGAGTCAGAGAAGGCCGGTCACTCACTGTCAAGCATGTTTCAGAGACTGCTGGGTCTGATGGTAGCTGCGTCCAACGTGATACCTATTGGCCTGCTGTACAGGAGGCCCCTACAGTGGTGTCTCAAGACCAAGGGGTTCTCCCCGAGGGGAAACCAGCATCGCATGTTCAAGGTCACGCGGCGATGCCTACGTGGAGGAAACCTTGGTTAAATACATTGGGGCTAGAATGCCGGAAATGCTGGGAGCTCCTTGTCGTCGCATAACGCTAGCGACGGACGAGTCCCTCACCGGTTGAGGAGTGGTCATGAGTGGCCACTCGGCCCGCGGTCTGTGGAGTGGTCGCCATCTCACTTGGGGGGGGGCACCAACTCAACTGCCTTTGCTATGTAGCGTGGAGAAGCTGGCATGCAACTAAGATACTTCCTTCATCGTCCTCTTACATGTCTCTTACATCAACCACCAGGGAGGTGTGCGCTCACGCCGTTTGTACAAACTATCGTACCAGATCCTCGTGTGGTCCCAGGGCAAACTTATCTCGCTGAGAGCAGTTTACATCCCTTGGCATCTCAATTTGGGAGCAGACATCCTATCGAGACAGGGGCCGAGGCCCGGGGAATGGATGCCTTACCCCAGGGTGGTGAAGCAGATATCGAGAGTTTTTGGCCAGGCTCAGGTGGATTTGTTTGCGACTCGCATGACATCGCACTGTCCCCTCTGGTTCTCTCTCACTAACCCAGCTCCACTGGGGCTGGATGCCATGGTACGGACGTGGCCGAGGCTTCGTCTGTACGCATTTCCCCCAATCGCTCTGCTCCCGGGAATTCTGGAGAGAGTGCACCGGGACGAGGTCCGTCTTCTGCTAGTAGCCCCGTTCTGGCTGGGCCGAGTATAGTTCTCGGACCTGATTTCTCTCCTCGACAGCGCTCCGTGGGAGATTACCATCAGAAGATCTCCCTCTCCCAAAGGGATGGTTCATCCAAAAATGAAAATTGTCATTAACTACTCACCCTCATGTCGTTTCAAACCCGTACGACCTTCGTTCATCGTCGGACACAAATTAAGATATTTTTGATGGACTCCGAGAGCTCTCTGACCCTCCCATAGACAACAATACAACTGTAATGTTCCCAGCAAGTCCAGAAACGTAGCAAAGAGATCGGTAAAATAATCCATGTGACAGCAGCTCTCAGATTCCAGCAAAAATATCTTAATTTGTGTTCCGAAGATGAACGAAGGTCTTACGGGTTTGAAACGACATGAGGGTGAGTAAATAACCGAATTTAAATTTTGGGGTGAACTATCCCTTTAGCTAAGGTTATAATTTTCTCTATTTTCTGTTTAATTTTATTTATGTCAAATTTTATGTAATCAGATTATTTGTTCTTATTTGATTACTGACTGTTTACCTTAAGATAATCTTGAGATGTTTTTATACATTTTTTAAAGCCTTACATTGGTTAGGTTAGTAGTTCTATATGTCCAGCAACAATAACCATATCATGATCACTTTGTTGAAAAAAGTTTTTCATATATTAATATAAGATTTAATGTCATATCACCCACCTTTACATGCAACACTAAAGAAAGAATTTAAATGATAAATCTTCCTTCTCATTGTGTCAAAAAATCTATATCAGTCTGATTTGTGAATGAATTATTCTGAATCTTTTTGGGAATGAGATAAACAGATTTATTGAGATGATTTGACACAAAAGAATGAGCCATTCATAAATCAAACATTGTTGCCTTTCTTATGAATGCACTAGGTTGGGAGTCAAGATTTTTTCAAGAAAGGTTTAAATTTGGTGCTTTTGTGAAGTTGAAACATATTGTCTCTTTATTAGTACTTATAAAGCACATATTCTGCATGACCATATTCTACATCCCTAATCCTACCCAAACCTAAACTTAACAACTACCTTATTTACTATTAATAAGCAGCAAATTAGATGTTTATTGAGGCAAAAGTCATAGTTAATGGTTTGTTAATAGCATGAAGTGTGACCAAATATAATTGTACAATTTTTGTTCATTATGTTTATTACGACATGCAGGTGAGTAAATGATGATAGAATATCTTTACATTTTACTATGGTATTAATACTGACACAGTATGCCAGATTTGATTCAGAGGTGTACTGCAGGTTCAGCTGAGAGAAATGCAGAAAGGTCAGTTTTAGGTCTTTATGCATGCCTGTGTTTTTGGGACAGTGAGGTGGGTTTAGACTGAAAAGGGTAGAATGGTATTTTCAACTATGCCTTGACCTGGTTTTCCCAGTGTAATGGCATTGTATTATGGCCAGTTCCAGCTTAGTGAGTCTTAAGATTGAGCCCTTTTGCAGTTCAAACTTCTGTGACATTCTGTTGGGCCGCTTTGCTTTGTCCTTGGGTGCAAATCGCATCAGATCTCTCATCAGAAGTCTTTGCGTGCTGGGCTGACATTGGCAGTGAGAGACGTATCTGATTGGTCTATCAAGATTAAATCAAATTAATCATTCACTTGCAAATCATTCACAGAATTCACTTGTATGGTGCCATGAGGGAATGCTTTGAAAAATGAGACATCTTGATTTGGTTTTATTTGTTTTAATACTCAAGTTTGAGAAATAGCCCTTTACAATAGTTTTTTAATTTTTTATTTACATTTACATTTACATTTACATTTAGTCATTTAGCAGACGCTTTTATCCAAAGCGACTTACAATTGGGGGATACATAAAGCGATTCTTCTTAAAGAGGCAAACAGACACAAGAAGTGGTTGTAATACCAAGTTCTTAGACATTGTTCAAATAAGTACAAGCTAGAAAGAGAAGGAATAAATAAAGAGAGAGACTTTTTTTTTTTTTTTTTTTTTTTAAGATGAAGTCAAGTATCTTCGAAAGAGATGAGTTTTCAGCGGTTGCTTGAAAATTTTCAGGGATTCAGCATTCCGGATAGGGGTGGGTAGATCGTTCCACCAGCCAGGAGTGGTGAACGAAAATGTTCTGGAAAGTGGTTTTGTGCCTCTCTGTGATGGTACCATGAGGTGTCGCTCACTAGCGGATCTCAGACTTTTGAAGGGGATGTAAATTCGTAGTAGTGAGTGGAAGTAGGCAGGTGCTGAGCCTGTGGCTGTTCTATATGCAAGCATCAATGTCTTGAACTTGATTCGGGCCGCAACCGGTAGCCAGTGCAAGGAGATAAAGAGAGGTGTAACATGGGCTCTTTTGGGCTCGTTGAAGACCAGTCGTGCCGCTGCATTCTGAATCATTTGTAGAGGTTTGATTGTGCTTGATGGGAGTCCAGCCTGAAGAGCATTGCAGTAGTCCAGCCTAGAATTGGCAAGGGCCTGGACAAGAAGTTGTGCCGAATGCTCCGTTAGAAAGGGCCTGGTCTTTCTGATGTTGTGCAATGCAAACCTGCAAGATCGAGCGGTCTTTGCAATGTGGTCTTTGAAGGTCAGCTGGTTATCAAAGATAACACCAAGATTTCTGACCGAAGTTGAAGGTGAATTGTAGAAGAACCTAGCTGGATGGAAAAAAAAAAATCATACTGTAGAGTTGGAGTGGAAGGGAAGACAAGAAGCTCAGTCTTTGCAAGGTTGAGCTGTAAGTGATATTCTTTCATCCATGGGGAAAGCCGAGATGTCTTCCAGGCAGCCTGAGATCCGTGCAGCTGCTATTGGATTGTCTGGTTGAAATGAAAGATAGAGCTGTGTGTCATCAGCATAGCAATGCATAGCAAATATTTCACTCATGTTCACTAGAGGGCCCGATTTCATCGGCGAAATGTTTCCTGGAGGAATTTCTGACGAGCTGCCCATAAAACTATATGAATGCTTTGACCTTAAAACAGTACAGTATATTTACTTAACATGATGGATGTGGAGGACGGGTCTTTAAGTGGCATTGCGTCTGAACGGGCTACGAAACCCTTGAGTTTTAGCAATACAAATTTAATTTCAAAGCAACGGTTTCCCGTTGAATATCAGTTTGCCGACACCCCAGCGAGCACGGCAAACAGAGAGAGATGTTGTTTTTTGACACTCTCATTGTTCATCCCTACATACGCCCCACTAGGTTCTGTGTGATGAAGCAATTGAAATTGATCTTGTGTCTAATCGAAACAAAATTGGTTGGAGTGGACCATTTCTCACATGACACATCAATCTCTTTTGCTCTGCTGTCTCCCCAGGGGTACATTTTACAGTTCCCAAAAGATATCCCGTGCAGCGTGGTTCATTAAGAGACTCGCTGTGATAAAGGTGATTTACATATATTTCATGCAGAGGCCAGAAATCCCTGTAGCTGAAGTGTAGCTTAAAATAAATCCTAGTATCTCAAAATCGTTTATCTTTGATAATATGAGCAGAAAATATTAGTTTTTTGTTGTTGTACAGCATGAAGACATGTTTTCTCATTATCCACACGACAATTTCAACAACCAAGGGTTTCTGAACTTCCATAAAGGGCGACTAAACTTTACAACAACAAAAGCATCGTATTTTACTACGTTCACCACCTGCCACGACTCAGTTTAGCCAGATGTTTTGTTCATGTTTCCAGTCAATCGTCTCTAATTCGTCATTTGGCCTTACAATTTCATCGTCTTTGCATGAACCATGAAAGCTTTGTTTGTTTTAAACCATAAACTAAAAAAACAAAAAAAAAATCTTTTTGTAAAAATTGTCAGGAGTGGTGTTTTCCATGTCCTAAGTCCTCGATGGTTATCGTAGAATCTTTTGTTCCCCGCTCTTAGCTTTTCTCTCAGTATAACAGGGTTGTGAAAATGGATTGGTCTTAGATTGCTTATGTTTCTTGTGGGCTTAAGGCACATTGGCTGTTGTTATTATTGTCGTGTCATCATGGGGCTGCTGTCACCACCATCACACACGGCACCCAGCAGTGGCCCCCATCAGGTTGGGCATTGTGGATGGGCGTCATTGTTTTCTTTCCATCTCCCCCCTCAACACCCCCCTCGCTGCAGTGATAATACCAGAGGTCCTGTACAGCTCTGATTGTTTTTTTTGTGCACAGCTTATGTTCTGCGTAATCTGAAAGCCCATCGTCCTCTGCCACTTGCAAATGAGATTGACTGATCCTTTCAAATACTGTGATTGACTTCAAAGCAGATGTTTTTTACTCTTGAAACGCTTATGGTATAAACACAGTTATGGGACAGTTGTTATGCTGTAGCCCCATAGCTGCACCTAACCTATCATAAACAAGTAACCCCGAAAATAAATTGCTGCATTAAACTCAGGGGGGGCAGTTAAAAAGGGATTCAAAATGTTTGTCGAGATGTGTGGAAAACTCTGATGACGAGGGCGCGGACCACACCCTGGGGAAAAACACTGATCTGCTCTTTCACATTAATAGAGGGGCGAATGGTACTACAAACTCATTCACCCTTGGTGGTCTGATGCACCGCAAGAAATCATCCGATCAGGTAGTGCCAGAAACCGTAATACGTGACTCGGCATTTAATCCCCAAGGCAGGGTCCTAGTGGCTTGTCACCAGGAATTAAACCAAGCTGCCTCTGCTCATTGGCCTTGGTGTCTTGGGGTCGTGTATTAGGAAGTGCTGGGGGGAGAGAAATCTGCTTCCGCTGCTGCGTTCTGCCTTTGCCCCTCTGCTATCCAGCTCCCTCCTCTTATATCCCTCCATCTATCCGTATCCTTCAAAATCCCGCAGTCGCGTCCCTCCTCGTAATCCGGTATGTATCATCCCGCCTCTATTCCCCTCTCCCGCCTCTAATGCCTTTCCATCCCTAATGACATTAGAATTGTTCTGGGGAAGAAGCGGGACTGCTTCAAAGTGCATTAAGCAGCGAAGACCATAGTTAGGGTTTAATGGTAATTTAGGACTTTAAGAGCCAAATGACAGGGGAGGCAAATCAAAGAAGCAAGGTAAGAAACGTGGCTGAATACCAACAATAGATAGCACTAAATTATGTGAAGAGTAATTATCAAAGAAAAGCTTTGTTAGGAGGGGTGAGCCTAGAATATAACCTTCATAAAATAACTACCCTATCACCTCACACACACGATACATTATAAAACTAACAACTTTGTAAAAATAACTACCTGAATTAACTATAACCATCCTCATAATAATAACAGCTTTCCACTCATCATAACTTAAAACAACGGATAAATAGGTGGGTTTGGCGTTCCATAACTACCCTATACACATGAACTCATACTAAAACTACGTCTCTCATTATAACCTAACAACACCTTAACAGCACCTCACCATACCAAAGAACATAATCGGCGCCCTAAACCTACCGTCTTTAAAGGAAAAAAAAAAAAAAAAAAAAAAAAAAAAAAAAAACGAACATAATCAATGGACATCATACTATAACTTCAAACTTAATATAACTAAATCATATACTCTATCATCCAGAAGAAAACTGGATTTGTCTGAAAGAGAAAGTCATAGACACCTAAGGATGACTATACAAGGTGTGGAGTAATTTAATTTGTCCTCATTTTGATTTTCATTTTTTGTGTTTTTTTTGTGCGGTCTGAAAACAACTAGACAAAAACCGGAATCTCTTGCCTCTTACCATACAAAAGAACCCACCTGTTAAGGTCAGTTCTCCAGAGCGCGAAAAAAAACAATTTTCCTCCCATCATGCTCAGACATACAATAAGATGTTAAACCTAGAAAGAATAACGATAGCAAAAGAAACAGCACGAACTGCAGAAGAGGAGACCACCAGCAAACTAAAGACACAACAAAAAACCTTTAAGAGCCAACCTTTGTTACCTTCGTAGATAAGTTAATTCTATTTGTGAAATTTAACCCAATCGCCGGTATACTGCATCCGGAATGCCTTGGGGACTCACGCCCATGAGTAAATACCCTTAATATCGAAATATAATAAAAAATATCATTAACATACATAAAAGGGAAAATCTATTCATAAATATGGAAAATACTTTATTAGAAATATATTTACATAATTAGCTGAAGTAATTTAAATTTGTTAGCTTTTATATATCTATAAATTTTTTGACTTTTTTTATATTATTTATATTTATTTTTTTTATAATTATTTTTTTTTTTCCTCCCCACCCACATATTTTTCACTCCTCTAAATAATTTTTTTCCACCTCCGCACCCTCCTTTTTCCCCCCAATACCCTCCCATCTACCCCCTGGCCTATTTTTCTCACCCTTACCCCACCTCTACCCCTTTTCTCCACCCCCCTACCACCTTTTCACCCCTCTCCGTTCTCCTCATTTCCCTCCCTTTTTTTATAATGTATTTATTTTTTTTTTTATTCCCCCACCTTATATTATTATTAAATTTTATTTTTTTTTTATTTATTCTTAATAAATATATTTATTTTTCTATATTTTTATATTTTTTGTTAAGTTTTTTATTTATTTTTTTTTTTTATTTTTTTTTTTTTTTTATTTTTTTTTTTTATTTTTTTTTTTTTTTATATTTTGTTTCCCCCCCCCTCCCCCCCCTTTTTAACAATGCTCTAACAACACATCTAAATTCTCTGACTATAATAACTAACTATTAATAATCCCATAAATCCTATATTAATTCTAATTCTAAAATTATAAAACTATTATTACTACTCTCTACTAAATCATTGATTAAAAAATTTTTATTTTTTTTTAAAATATTTATAAGAATAAAAAATCCATATTCTAAATTTTTTTTTATTTTTCCTCCCCACTCCTTCCCTCCCCCCCTCCCATTTTCCCCCTCCCCCCCCCCCCCCCTTTTTTTTTAAAAAAATTTGAAACTTGTTGTCATTCTAAATTTAATAATTTTTTTTCTCCCCCCCCCTCCCGCTCCCCCCCACCTTCCCTCCTCCTTTTTTTTTTTTTTTCTTTCTTTTTTCCTCTTCCTTTTTTCCTTTTTTTTTTTTTTATTTTTTTTTTTTCGCTCCCCCTCTTTCTATTTTTCCTTCCCCCCCCTATTTGTTTCCACTTTTTTTTTTATTTTAATTTTTTATTTTTTTTTTTTTTAATTTTATTCCCGCCCCCTCCCCCCCCCCCTCTCTCTCCATAACAATTTCACCGGGCCTTTCCCGCTCCACCTCTCCCCCATCCTCTTCCTCTCCCACCTCCTCCAACATCTTCCTACTTAAACCAACCCCGCCCCCCTCCCCCCCTCCCCACCCCCTTTTTTTTTTCTCTCCCCCCCCCCTCCCACTCCTTCCCTTTCCTCCGTTTTTATTTATTTGTTTTTGTATTTATTTTTATTCCCCCCCCCCCTCCCCAACCTACCCCTCGGACATTTCCCACCCCCTTTATTTTCCCCATTTTTCCTTTTTCTTTCCCCCCCCTCCCCCCCCTTCCCCCCACATCCCCCCTCCCTCTTCCTCGTTCCACCCCCCTTGGTTCGTACCTGGTCCCATCTTCCTTCCCCCTCTCTCCCTCTAGCGTAAATGTTCCCCTCCTTTTATCCCACCCCCTCCTGAAATCCCCCCCTTCCCCCCTCGCCCCCTTTCCCCCTCACTTCCCCTTCCAAACCCCGCCCTCTCCCCACCCCTCGACCCCCCCCCCGCCCCTCCAACTTATTCCAATCCCCCTTCCCCTCTCCTTCATCCTTCTCTGCACCTCCTCCTTCTCCTCTTTCCCCTTCCTTCCATCTCCTTCCTCTCTAATTCCCTTCCCGGCACTCAATCTTCCTTTTGCTTCTTGCCTATCTCCTCCCTCTCCCGCCACCTCACCCCCCCCCACACCCCCACCTCTCCTTCCCTCCCATAACCCTGCTCGTACCCCACCCTCCTCTCTACCCCCCTTAGCTATCCTCTATCTATCTCTCTTTCTCTTTTCGCTCCTCCCTTCTCCTCTACCGCTCTGTCTCCTATCCCCTATTCCCACACTCCTCTAGTAGTCACCTCTCTCTCTCTCTCCCCCCCCCCCACACCCCCCCCCCCTCCCCCCCCCTCCGTCTCGCCCCACCTCCCCCCCCCCCCCCCTCCGCCCCCCCACCCTCCCTCCGACCCCCCACCCCCCCGCTTTTCCCCCCCCCCCTTCCCCCCCTCCCCCCCCCCCCCCCCCCCTTCCCCTCGGGCCTTTCCCCCCCCCCCCCCCCCCTGCGCTCCGCCCCCTCTGCCCCCCCTCCCCCGGCCCCCACTCCTAATCGCTCCTGTCTCTTCCACCCCATTTCCCCCCTCCCACCCCCTCCCCCCCCCTTCTTCGACTCTCTCTATTTTTCTGTTGAAGAATAAATGATTCTAATATAATTCCCCACCCCCACCCCCAACACCTTCCCCAATCCTACCTTTTTTTTTCTACCACGCACAGGTTTGTATTGAATTGTTCCCCCCTCCTCTCCCTTTATCCACGTCCCTCCCCCTCCCCCCTGAGCTTCGCCTCCCCCCCCCTTCACTCCCCCCTGCCAGCCGCCCCCCCCGCAAAGGAGGAGCCTCCGCCGACGCCGCGCGGTCCCTCAGACCCGCGCCTACCCCCCGCCGAAGCCCCCCTCTCGGCCCCCCCAGCCTACCCCACCCCCACCCCCACCCCACCCTCCCCCCCACCCCCCCCCCCCCCACCAACCCCCCCACCCCCCCCCCCCCCACCAACCCCCCCACCCCCCCCCCCTGCTCTCTTCCTTTCCTCGCTCCACCAAAAAAAGATTTTCCCCTCCCTCCCTCCCTGCTTAGTTCCTTTCTAATTGCCCTTTCCCTCCTATTCTCATTTTAAATTATTTTTTAAAAACAAAAAAAATGAAAAAATTGTCATCTCTAAAATATCGCATTCCATTCTCTCATTATGAAATAAAATCTAAACACAAATCCAAAAATCTGAAAAAAAATCCCAAACCTATCAAAATTCTTCCCTCTAAAAAAAATTAAAAAAAACAATCTCTCGCTATCGGCTGTGATAGCAAACCTCTAAAAAAACTAATAAAAACAAAAAATTTTAACAAAAAAAAAAAAAGAGAAAGGTTGGATAAAAAAAAAAATCTAAAAAAAAAACAAAAAAAAACAAAAAAAGAAAAAAAAAAAAAATAAAAAAAAAAATTTAAAAAATCTATTATCTTATCTGCTGTCTTTCTGTGGTGATTCTTGGAGTGTCATTCCATTTGGAAAAATTGCAGATCTAATCATTGTTATCTGTAGTAACTATTTACTAAATATTTTTTTGTTACATTTATTTTTATATCAAAATTTTTCATTTTTTATTTGCATTGTAGTAATGTCTTCCTGACCTTCATTATATTCTATATATATAGATATCATATTATATACATAGATATATATAATATTATTATATATGGGCGGCCTTCGGTGCCTTTATCATTAGAGTTATCTTTCTGGTGTGAACTGACCTTAAAGGGTTAGTTAACCCAACATGAAAATTAGCCCATAAATTACTCACCCTCAAGTCATCCTAGGTGTATATGACTTTCTTCTTTCTTTTTTCAGACAAATCCAGTCGGAGTTATATTAAAAATTGTCTTTGATCTTTCAAGCTGGTAAATGGTACTCAGCGGATTTTGCAGTGCATCAGTCCAAAAGAAGTTAAATAAAAAGCGCTCATCCATAAAACATTTTAAGCCTATAGTTACAGTATTATTGCAGATGATCCAAATGGTTCATTATCCAAATGGACATTACTCTGCATGTAAATATGAATTAGTCTTTAAAAAAACAAGGTTAACTAACTTTTAGCCCACAAGGCAAAGAAATTGTCCATGTTGTTCATTTTTTTGAATATAGCACAAAATGATGCATTCAGGGGTGAATGTAGTTCAAATTCTTGATTTAGTCAGTATTCAGAACAACAACAAAGTGCATAAAGCCATTTGCTGCAGGAATTTACTCAGTATCTGTATGGTGAATGGTATGGGCAGAAGGTGTGGGCTGTGGTGTTTTATTCATGGCAGTATCTATGGATGCATTCTCACTTCAGAGGCCAGTGCAATGCTCTGTCTGTTTATCAGGAGCTGATAGGGGAGGTGTAACTCATCATGGGATAAAGGCACTCATTGCAGCCAGTGAACATGAAAATTGGATTCAGATAGATAAGTCAATCTGTGGGCCGGATCATTTTATGAGGCAGACTTAGAGCGAAGAAACACTGATACATTCTTCCATACATATATTAATAGCAAAAGGAAAGCTTTTACGGCAAACAGTGTCTGCATTATTAAATCTGTTTGCTTTTCTCATTTCACACGTAGGCCTGTGTCACGCCTCTGCTAAAATTTGATTTGCCATGTAGGCAAAGAGAGCAAGGAGTATTGAATTGAACTGAATTATGTCATTTTACTAAGAAGTGTGTATATGCATTCAACCGGTATTTAAATTACATTTGTGTAGATAAAGATTAAGGTTACAACCTTAAATGTATGTTTAGATTTTAGTTTACAATGCTATGGGACAATTCATCATTCTGTGAACTGCACAGAACAAAATGAACATCTTCCATGGAGCCTATAAGTTCTTTTTCCGTTTTCCTTTTTTTACTTTCTTTCTTTTTTAAAAACTCCTATATGGTAATTGCAATGGCAAACTCAATAGAGTGTGTTTATCTTGCCTCTCCACCCTGGGATTTGTGGGAAAATTCACCTAGTGCTTAATCTCATGTGCAATGGTGCATAGACGAATGGGGAAAAAAGTATTAGAAGGCAATATTTGAATACATTTCTAATCAAATGGGAAGCAGATATGGATGCTATGGAGGAGAAAGACCCCTCTTTCTCTTCTACCGTAAATAAAGAGTAGGAACAATGCAGGGAAGTGAAGAGTACAAAAATGACACTTATATACCCGTTTGTTGTCTATCAAAAGCTAACCAGCTACAAAAATGTGAAGATTACTTTACACAAAATACAATATATTAACAGGCCCATCGATGTGAATGTATTAGAGAGTAAAGTAATTGATTTAGCTCTATAGTATCCAAAGAGGTCTATATAGAAAGCTATAACTATTAGCATTTACATTCATGTTAAAGGAAGATTTTTGGCTGGTGCAGAAAGTGAGCATTTTGAAATCTACTATAATAAAAATTAATTAGTTACTTCTGTTATAATTTAGTTATTTATTTTTTATAATGGTCAAAAAGTAATTTAAAGATATGAACTGTTTTTATATTGTTAATGTATAATTATTGGGAAAATTTACCGTAGGTTCAATTGGCAACTTTATACTTAGTGTCATAAACAAATATGAGATACCATTAGGTAACATCAACTAAGAACAATACTTTTTACTGCATTTATTCATCTAGAATAATGTTAGTAAAAATACTATTGTTTATAGTTCATGCATGCTTTCTTAGCATGATACATTAACTAATCTTAATTTATACAACTTGAAATGTTAAAAATAAACTTACAAATTTATGTAAATAACATTAAGTTAATTGAAGTAAATGCAGTATTGTATTAACCTGTTACACTAAATATTATTTTATTTTCTAAAATAATAAATTATTTTATAAACCAGTAAGGGCTAACTGGTCATGCTAACCATTGCCCCTTTGGCAATGTCTGACATAGCATAATTTAGTAAAACAAGTACAGTTCATATTTGCTTCACTGACAGTTTATGTTCACATTCCAATAAACAATTATAAATATGGCCACATTTACTGTAGTTTTGTGTGCATTGATTCAGGTTCAAATTATCCAGCTGTTTGCTTTGTACTGCATGAAAAGGCATCGATTAAAAGATTATTTCATTTTACAGAAAACCAGATGTGACATTTAGCGCATGCACAGCAATTACATATCCAATAGATTCAACATGTCCAGGATGAATAAGCTAATAGCTTCACTGAGGATAATTCACTATTGATCCGGAGGCTTGCATAATTCACACTCTCGCTCGATAACCGTAGTTGTGGTCATTCAAGGATATATTCTGAAAAAGGCTGGAAAGAATTAAATCACTGTTTGAGCTATCAGCACTAAAATAGGCCGTTCTTTTTGTTGTAGAGGACATGGTATCCTCTGTGTGTGTTTTGTTTGTGTGTTTGTCTTTCAGGATAATCCTATGTTAATCAATGTTGCACACTGATAAAGTTATTTTTACTTCTTTTTTTTTTCCATGCAGACTCAAAATAGATTTTTTTTTGACCATATAGGTAATTGTAATTTCATGTAGCTACCCAGGGGTCTTAACTGTTAGTGTTGCATCATGGAAACATGGTTTATCAGGCCGTGTTTGGCAGGGGTTTGGGGGTGGCATTGCTGTAGCATGCACAGGCAGGATTAAGGACTGGGAGAGATGGGTAGTCTCACAGGGAAAGGCTCCTGCTTTTGTTTATTGCAGGCATGAGTCTGCACATTCCTTATCAGCTGTATGCACCGAGGCCTAAACAAACACACACTCTCTCTCCTTTTCGCTCTCTCCTGCTCTCTCTCCTGCTTACCTTACCATGTTGGAATGCCACTACCAAAATATATGCTACATGTATATAGTTTTCAAGTGTGTTTCAATGATACTTCCATTTTGACAGAGGTTTGGGGTTTCTACTTTTGTGTAGCATGGGAAAATATCAGCATACAGGTACAGAACGACAGGAATGGAAGTGAATGATTTTAAATTTTTCACAGTATCACGGCCAACCATTTGAAATACGTGCCTCTAAATATATTTCTGCAACACCGTTATGACGTACCTTACTGCACGTTATGCTGCAGTTTCAAACTGAAACGTCCAGTGAGTGCCGCTAAAATGCAGTTTTAAAACTCAATATGTGACTCTGGCACGTTTTTGTTACGTTGGTACATGCACGCATTGCTGTGTTTTTATTACGTTGCTTCAGGTACATATTGCGGTGGTTCATAATTCAAATGTACAGGGAGTGTCGCTAAAAGTTAATGCTCTATCATGTTGGAAATATCCCCTACACCAAACCCAACCCTAAACCTACCTGATAGTGTTAACAATGCGAGTGATATAAAAACGCATTTGTTGACGCAGCCGTGCTATTTTAAAAACCTTCCTATGCATTTTGAACTGTTTTGTTGAACTAACATTAACCTAGATTAATAAATGCAGTAAAAAGTATTGATCTTAGTTGATGTTACCTAATGCTATCTCATGTTTGTTTATGACATTTAATGTATTAAAGTTGACAATCTGAAAATAATGTGTTTTTTTAACCTTAAACCACATAAACACATTTCATTACACCAAATACACAAAATAATGTTCTTTTTAGCAACATCATATGACCCCTTTAAAACACTCTAGACATGCTTATTCTGTGCATTTTAAGCACTTTTTTGTGTGAAATCATATCAAAAGTGTGCTTTCACTTTAATGGCGTGAGCCACAGCAAAAATAGACTCGGCGCCAAAACCACTGCTTCACTGCTGCTCACACCTGGCTCCTGCTCCAAGTGTGAATGCACTCATTTGTTAAGATGCATGCTGAAAAAATTTGTGCCGTTGCTGTGTGAGAACCCGAATAAATGCTATAATAGTGTAAAATTGTCAACTGGCCTTTGATTGTTTTACATGTTCAATGTGCAGGAACAAACATCTAACTATCTATCCGCAGCTCTGATCTGCTCCTGAATTTATGTAAAGCTACTTGGAAATATATACACATATATTTTTCTAATAATTCAACAGCCTGGAGTCAATTATTCCACCTATACTACAAAATATAATTTTAGAGCTAGTAATGGAGGTAGAGCCATTAATAATGCAGTTATTAATGCAGTCTAATGCAATTACGAGAGAGAGAGAGAGAGATGTATGTCTCTCAACAGGGTTTGGCAGCAGTGTCTCTACTAATAGTGAAACTGTAAGTTTAACTGCTTCAAAAACAGAAATGTTACCACCTTGCTACTGAGCAATGTCATGTAGCTTTTTAGCAGCAAAACTGTTGCATGTTTTCGGTTAATAATAAAATGTAATTTTGCATGAAAACATAAAATAGTTTAGCATTTTTATCCTATTACTTCTTACATTTATTAGCTTTGTCATTGTCTTTGTGGATATATTTATTTTATTTTTTGCTCTTGTATTTTGAAAGGACCTTCGCAATAACTGAAATCATCTGGCAAAGTGATATGGACATTAAGTAGACCTGCCTGGAACTACTTAAGCATTCATCAGCCCCATAGTGTACATATATTATAAAAATACTTTTGTTGCTGGGGTTAATACAGGTTACTGAGCATAGGATGTTTACTGTATTTTTTCTTTATTTCATCAGTCTAGGAAGTGTTTGTAATTTGTAATTAGTTCTGTTTCATTTTGATAAGGGGAATGTGTCCTTACATGTTTTCATAGTTTTTTTAAATGCAACGGAAAAAAATATGAAATAAATAACTTCAGTCACGATTCAGGTTAATCAAAGGTCTGACTCGTCAGCAGGGAACAAAGTAGCAACCAGTGACCACAGGCTCACACAACACGTAATTACCATTAAGACTGGTAAAAATATGCTGACCTGGGTCTTGTGCAATCAGCAACAATGTAAATGGTAATAACTTGGAAATTACCAGTGCACGGCTTTGGGATAAATGAGTCATTCATGAGTTAAACACCTATTAATTATTCTGTCTCTTTGTTTGGTATAAGATAAATTATTAGGAAAGTAATCAGTTCTCTTTTACTGGAACTATGTATTTATAAAGCTGGACCTCCTCCTCCTGATCATTGTATCCTGAACATGGAGCGTCTAAATCAGATTAGTGTGCAATCTTTGCATGCTTTATGACAGATCTAAAAGGCATAGTTTACCCGAAAATGAAAAATCTGTCATTATTTAAACACTCTTATATCAATTCAAACCCGTATGATGTTATACTGAGAGTTTTAGGTTGTTATTCTCAGAAAATGCATGTTTCTCCTTTATCTAACAAAGGTACTAGAAAACCTGGATAGGTCTATTTCATTTTATTTTCTATTTTTGTTTCCCCCTATCTATTCCTTTAAATTTATTATACATATTTATCATTTCTACTTCTGTCTGTCATTTTACAAACATTATGTAGCTTAGTTAGCACAAATTAAATGTTGAATCATGGTTTAGCATATTATAAGTGGTTGGTCTTTTGAAATGGATTTTGATTGTTTTGTCTGAACACCCAAGTGGACAGAAGGAAAATCTAGAGATGGTCTTATCGCTGCTCATAAGACATAAAGGTGCACATTTAGCATATTGGCCGATTTCTTTCAAATTATGACCTTCCGAATGCGTAGATAGGAAATGTCAGCAATGGTTGAGTAAAACTGGTCACATTTGCAATTCCCAGTCCGTCTTTGCACAAACAAAAACCAGGGGCTGAAAATGACAGGCAAACTGGAGCAAGGCAGCCTTTTTACCAGCCTTGTACACACCTCAAGTAGTGTGTGTGAGTGAGAGTGTGTGTATCTGTAAGTGTATGTATGTACATATGTCCATAATAACAGGCATTGAGCGCTCCACAGAAGTACAAGCTGCAGATGAAAATAGCTGCCAGACCTCTAATTGGGGATGTTTACTTCCTTTCCCAGAGATCAGTGTGCAGCTGAGGCAGTTTGAAAGGTTTCTGAGACTTGCATAAGCTCTGACCCATTCTTACCACATCATACACATCATAACATATAGTAAAGCTTCTGTTTTTATATTTTTACTTTACCTTTTATTACATTACATTTTTCAGCAGCCAATAATGCGAAATTGAAATTAATACTGACTATAATATATATAATGTATCTTTAATATATATATTGTTTAGATTTTTGTGTACGATGGTCTGTATTCGGCATTCATCACTTTTTTTGTTAATGTCCTGAGTTAAAATAAATAAAGACTTTTCACAATATATTATTCAAACGTTTGGGGAAGTACATTTTTTTCTATTTTTGAAAGAAGTCTCTTATGCTCACCAAGGCTGTATTTGAGTAAATACAGTAAAATAGTAATATTGAGAAATATTACAATTTAATATAATGTCTCTATTTGAATATATGTCGGAAAGCTGAATTTTCAGCATCATTACTGCCATCTTCAGTGTCCCTTTAGAACTCAACCGTATATGCTGATTTGGAGAAAAAGTGTTGAAAACTATTGTGCTACGTGAAATTTTTAGATTCACTGTCCCTTTTTATCAATTTACTGTAATGCACCCTTGCTGAATAAAAGTATTACTTTTATAAAAAAAAAGACCTTAAACTTTAAAACCGTATATTTAGGCTACATCACTGAGAGAAAATAAAGCATTATTATAATTTATTACAAATCAGGACAGAACAATATAATAGTTTTAAATAACATTGAAAACCACTGCAGCACTGCTTTAACTTCTTAGACATGTTATATTTGTTACTGGTGTCTGTGTCATACTGTAGTAGCTGTCAGGTGCTTTTAAAAACCTGCACATGGGAAGCAGCTGGCAGCGGGCAGTCTGTGTTCTGCGCTGGAACGCTTGACTGCTCCCATGATGCTTTTTCTGGCTTTCCCTCCCTGTAAAATGCTTCGTCTTCTGTAAAACACCACGTTTAGCATAATGAAATGTAGGAACCAATCACTGAGAGCTCAAATGGAATGCAGACTGACATCTAGTATATTTCCTGGCTGGGAACAGTCTAATGTGGTTTACATTCACATCTACTCTCATAAGCTCAGAAATGAAGGAACGCGAAGCATGCAGATGCTACCCGGTCAAGTCACTTTGCGTTAGTAATTTACACACAGAGACTTGCATATACACACACATGCACACCAATCAGGTACAGTCTGTGGAGCTAATTGTATTATTCTGCAGGGTATAGTTAAGGATAATACAAGACATTTGTGTTCATGTGGGAAAGTTCAATTCATCACCCTTTGAAATTATTTGCGGCATTAAACATAAAACATTGCGTTCAGCAAATTACTGCCCAGTCCTTATTTGACCTGAAGAAAAGTACAGTTTTACAATGCTTCGTTTATGGAAAAGAACTAAAACTAACATCTGACTAAAACCGAAAACGTATTTTACTGCTTTAAATAACAAGTCTGAAAAAATAATTTATTTAAAATCTTAAGAAACATTTTTCGAATTATTGATCTGAGTGTTTGTTTATTTATTATGCAAATTAGTGACATATGACAAAATAAATCACTGAGCCAAATCTAGAAGTATAATATTATACACTACAGGTCAAAAGTTTGGAATAATGATTTTATTTTAGATTATTTATTGTATTATTTAGGTTTTAAAAAGAAAAGTCTTTTGCTCACCAATGCTGCATTTATTTGACAAAAATACAGTTAAAACGGTCATATTATAAAATATTATTTCAATTTTAAATAACTGTTTTCTGTTTTAATTATTTTAAAATGTAAAATAAAAAAAATGTATTCCTTGATGGCATAGCTGAATTTTCAGCAGCCATTATACTCCAGTTTTCAGTGTCACATGATACTTCAGAAAACATTCTAATATACTGATTTGGTGCTCATAATCTTATTTTTATCAATGTTGAAAACAGTTATGCTGCTTGATATTTTTTGTAGAAACCATGATACACTTTGACTTTTACGTGCGAAAAATAACTAGCAAAATGGGCACTATCTTCTCTAATACATTAGAAGCTGTTGCCCCATCAAATTGAAAAAGGTTAGAGAAAAAACATACTGTGCCATGGTACAACATTAATACCCATTCTCTCAAGAAAAAAAAACTCGTAGTCTTGAGCGCAAATGGAAAAAAACTAACTTGGAAGTTTTTAGAATTGCGTGAAAAAAACAGTATGTCCAGCGATAGACAGGCTCTAAAAGCTGCCAGGACAGATCATATCTGCAAACTCATAAAAAAACAACCAAAACAATCCAAAGTTTTTATTTAACACAGTGGCTAGATTAACAAATAACCAAACGCCACCCGATCTAAATATTCCCTCACAGTTTAATAGTAATGACTTTATGAATTTCTTCACTGATAAAATAGATAACATCAGAAATACAATAACAAATGTAGATTCTACAACATTCTATATTACTTCAGCTTCATTCATCGCACAAAAAGATAAACTGCAGTGCTTTACAGCTATAGGACAGGAAGAGCTAAATAAACTTATTACTGCATCTAAACCAACAACATGCCTGTTAGATCCTGTACCCACTAAATTATTGAAAGAGTTGTTACCTGTAGCAGAAGAACCGCTTCTTAATATTATTAACTCGTCGTTGTCTTTAGGTCACGTCCCAAAACCATTCAAGCTGGCTTTTATTAAGCCTCTTTTTAAGAAACCACAACTAGATCCTAGTGAACTGGCAAATTACAGACTCATCTCAAATCTTCCTTTTATGTCTAAAATTTTAGAAAAAGTTGTGTCTGCTCAATTGTGCTCCTTCCTGCAAAAAATGATCTCTATGAAGAATTTCAGTCAGGTTTCAGGCCCCACCATAGCACAGAAACTGCACTTGTTAAAATTATAAATTTCTTGCATCAGACCAAGGCTGTGTCTCATTGCTAGTTTTACTTGATCTTAGTGCTGCATTCGATACTATAGATCATGACATACTCATAGATCGATTACAAAACTATACAGGTATTCAAGGGCAGGCTTTAAGATGGTTTAGATCCTACCTGTCCGATCGCTACCATTTTGTTCATTTAAATGGGGAGTCATCTCAATTATCACCAGTAAAATATGGAGTGCCACAAGGATCTGTCCTAGGTCCTCTGCTATTTTCGATATACATGTTGCCCTTGGTAATATTATTAGAAAATACAAGATTAGTTTCCACTGTTATGCTGATAATACTCAACTACATATCTCAACAAGACTAGATTAAACTTCTAAATTATCTAAGCTAACAGAGTGTGTTAAAAATGTAAAAGATTGGATGACCAATAATTTTCTCCTATTAAATTCGATAAGACAGAGATATTACTTATTGGACCAAAAGACAGTACACCGAATCTCGTGAATTACAATTTGCAACTAGACGGATGTACAGTTACTTCCTCTACAGTCAAAAATCTGGGTGTTATATTAGATAGCAACTTGTCTTTTGAAAATCATATTTCCCATGTTACAAAAACAGCATTCTTCCATCTTGGAAACATTGCAAAGTTACGAAACATGATACCTGTTTCTGATGCAGAAAAGCTAGTTCATGCATTCATGACCTCTAGACTGGACTATTGTAATGCACTGCTAGGTGGTTGTCCTGCATCTTCAATAAACAAGCTACAGGTAGTCCAAAATGCAGCGGCTAGAGTCCTTACCAGGTCAAGAAAATATGATCATATTACGCCAATTTTACAGTCTCTGCACTGGCTACCTATTAAGTTCCGTATCAGTTACAAAATATTATTACTTGCCTATAAGGCCCTTAATGGGTTAGCTCCTGCGTACCTAACTAGTCTTCTACCACGCTACAATCCATCACTCTCCCTAAGGTCGCAAAACTCTGAACTTTTGGTAGTAACTAGGATACAAAGTCCACTAAAGGAGGTAGAGCACATTTGGCTCCCAAACTCTGGAATAGCCTTCCTGATAACGTTCGGGGTTCAGACACACTCTCTCTGTTTAAATCTAGATTAAAGACACATCTCTTTGGCCAAGCATTCAAATAATGCATCTCATAATCTTTTACTGCAGTTATATCTAATCAAATACACATTATTATTCTTTAGTTTGGGTTAAACAAATCAATTTTGCTTGGTTGGAACAGCAGCTACGCTAATTATGTTTGTATTTGTTTCTCTGTTTTTTGCCATGGATAACTAGGATTTACACAAGCTCAGTCTGGATCCAGACACCTGAGAAGAGATGATGCCAACCACTCAAAGGACCTCAGATGATGCCAACCCTGAAACAACTTACAGAACTACCACATTTTGCTAGAAGTTTGATTGCATCATAATAATTGCTCTTAATAGTGTTCATCGTCTGTTTTATTACATCTTAAATTGATTTTCCGTACTGCTGGTTCGTCTGGTCAGAGGAGAACTGGCCCCCGACTGAGGTGTTCTTTGCCACGGTCGCTCTGGCTTGCTTAGTTGGGGACACTTCATTTCCAGCGTTATCGTTGACATGATTGCAAAGATATTATTTAAACTGAGCTGGTTGTTGACATCACTGAATTCAATGATGAACTGTCTTTAACTGAAAAATTAGTGTTTACTATTGTCATTTTGCATTATTGACACTATTTTCCTAATTAATGCTGTTCAGTTGCTTTGACACAATCTGTATTTTAAAAAACGCTATATAAATAAAGGTGACTCGACTTGACTTGATTTTACAAAACATTAACAACACTTTGAATTGCTGTGTATTAGTAATATATATAACAATGTTTGAATGTATTTTATATATACAGTATATATATATTTTTTAAATTATTGGTACCTTGGTACCTCAAGAAAACAAAAAGCATTCAGGCTATTTATGTAGGCCTATATTATGTTTTCAAGAAAATATTTGACCAGATTTACATCTTTCTTAAAGCTGTATACTGAAGAAAAAAAATGGTGTAGAAACAATTTTCGCTCAGAAATTTTCGCTTCAAAAAAATTTCAGATTTTTGCTTTTAAATTTCACGAACAATTACAAAAAAAATAGCAAGTAACACATTAAATTAAATATGACATGTTGGAAACATACTCCAAAAGTCTTTGTTTTATTTAAAACTTCAAAATAATCTACTTATATGTTTAGAATTAGTTTGATTTATTTCACATTTGTAAATTGTTTATTGTACAGTTGCATGTAATAGTAGACATCTAGTTCAGTTTTGACTCTATTCTGATGTGTGTACACCAACTGTTTACTTCGCTCAAGATGGATGGTCACGTTAAAGGATTGACTCAAAATGGGAGTATCTTCCCAAATGGTTTACAAACTCGGCTGGTGAAAAGGACACCTGTAGCAGTTGTTGCCAACGCTGAGCCACAAAGGCCGGTTTTGTCCCTCTGGCTTTCCTTTGGCTTCTCTTCCCTGGCTGCATGGCACACGGATGGCACACTCGCCCCAGCGGAGCTGTCACTCAAACCCCCAGGGCTGGGGGCCATTTGAGGGCGAGCAGTGGCGGGGGTAGAGCGAGAGGAAGTATTTGGAGCGGCGGTGTGTAGTGGTATTTATGGTTGTTTTTTTTTTTTTTGTTTATTTTTGGAGGATATTGTAATTTCCCCTCGAACACTTGCGTTATTTCTAACTACAAAATGGACTTTATTAACCCCTGCCATTTCAGGCTTCTTTCTCCCGGGGCTCTCACGCAGCACAGCCTCTTCATGGAAGCGCCTCAAAAGAAGCATCTGCTGGCCTTTTCACGGCACCTAGTCTCCCTTTTAACAGCAAAACGTAAGAGCGCAATTTTTCATCCTGTCATGTAATGAGTGAGAAATGCTCGCAAACTGATTACCGGGGGAAGGACTCTGTGACATTTTCATCGCAATGATATTTTTTCTACGCTTGATGTGTTTCGTGGTTGAATGTCACTCCAGTGCATCACAGTTTCCACTGCCATGAAAAAGTTAGGAGAGGGAAAAACCTGTACCACTTTCAAAATGTACTCAATCCGCAGGTTATTTCTATATGGCACATTCCACATAAACATGAAATAGCTAGTTTAGGGTATGTTCTTCCCTCCTCTCTCTAAGTGTGCATTGATCAATTTCCAGCTTCAGTGAGGATGAGGAAAGATAGGGGACGCAAATTGGAAGTTGTTTTAAGATGCAGACAGCCTCTGACTTTTCCCTCCAAGGCCTGTCACATCTCCAAGTCCCACTTTGCATGGCAGAATAGTTTTTTGTAATAGAATTCTCCCCGCAAAGGAGGTTAATTACGCTGCTTCTTCTTTATCTCCTGCTCTCTTTTTTTACCTCTCTCTCCCTTTCTCTATCTCTCGTTCTCCCTCCATCCATCTCTAACTTTCTCAGTCGTGAAAGCAGAAAAACGCAGTTAAAAGCGCAAGAGGGGAAATGCATTTGTGGTGGGTGTTTCAGTAATGTGTTTGTGTTTTCATTGATAACACTTTACTAAGGTTAAATTTGTTAATATTATTTGGGTATGATCAAGTAAAAGGAACCAATTTTTAAAGCATTTATAATGTTATTGTATACATATAATTTTGCTCATTGTTAATTCATGCATGTTCATAATATACAGTACTACCATTCAAAGGTTTGGGGTTCTTTTTTGCATTTTCTTCTTTTTTCCTTTTTCTTCTTTCTTTCCTTTCTCTCCTCATTTCTTCTGTCTTTTTTCCATTTTCTCTCCCTTTTTTTTTTCTTCCTTCTTTCCCCCACAGTCCCTTCATCTTCTAGTCTGTTTTTTTCATCTCCAAACCTCCATTCTTTTCATAGTTTTTTTTATTATAATTAATAAAAAATATACTTTTTTAGCAAGGATGCATTCAGTTGTCAAAAGTGACAGCAAAAGACTTTACATGTCTCAAAAGTATTACTGTCAAACGAATAATCACGATTAATCGCATCCAAAATAAATGTTTTTGTTTACACAATATATGTATGTGTACTGTGTATATATATTATGTATATATAAATACACACATATGCATGTATATAATTAAGAAAAATATGTTATGTATACAGTATAAATGTATTTATATATTATATAAATTATATAAATATACATGTAATCAGTAATATTTTCTAAATACATATTGTGTGTGTGTGTATTTATATATACATTAATAAGACACACAGTGCGCAACAATTATCACTGTAACAAAAACTTTTATTTTGATCTGATTAATCGCGATAATCGTTTGACAGCACTACCTCAAAAGAATAATTTTAAAGATTATTACTCATTCTTTTGACTTCGTGTTCATCAAAGATACCTTAAAAAATAACACAGAACACATGTTTTCAACATTGATAATAATAAGTAATTTCTTGAGCAGCAAATCAGCATATTAGAGAGATTTCTGTAGGATAATGTGACCCTGAGACTGGAGTAATGATGCTGAAAGTTCAGCTTTAATATCACAGGAATATATTATATTTTAAAAGTATATTAAAATAGAAAACTGTTGTTTTAAATTGTAATAATATTTCGCAATGTTATTGTTTTTACTGTATTTTTCATTAAATAAATGCACCTTGGTGAGCATAAGAGAATTATTTCAAAATTCTTACAGACCCAAAATGTTTTAGTGGTTGTGAAATTAACAAATGCTGTAAAGGTATTGTTTGTCGTTAAATCATAATGCATAATACATTAAATAACACTAACAAATTTAACCTTATTGTAAAGTGTTAAGGTGCAAAGTTGCTTCCAAAGTTTTCAAATTTAGCTGCAGCTCTGTTGGATCTGTAATGGCATAGTTTGAGAAAACATCACCTACGATACTAGTAGACAAGCGTGTTGGTATATTCTTGTTTGGTCCCGGTACTGATGTGTGTTTATTGACCAAACAAAGTAGTTTACCCACATGCTTACCATTTACAGCATGTGTATGGTTTGGCTCTGGGATTTGCACAGCTTAACAGCATTATTTCAGTTTTTGACTGCAAACCTGGGCCAGTGAAGAGAAAATTTGACATTTTTATGACAGGACACATTTAGGTTGTAAAAGGTAATATGCTGTGACTTTGCAAATATATAATGATGTTTGTGAATTAATAATGAATGTTTTTCACCTTAAAAATCTAATTCATATATGTGACCCTGGAGCACAAAAGCAGTCATAAGTAGCACAGGTATATTTGTAGCAATAACCAACAAATTACATTGTATGGGTCAAAATTATCGATTTTTCTTTTATTCCAAAAATCATTAGGATATTAAGTAAAGATACCTAAAGATTAAGTAAAGATCCTACCGTAAATATGCCAAACATAATTTGATTCTGTACAGAGCATTGCTAAGTACTTCATTTTGACAACTTTAAACCCTCCCCCCCCCCCCTCCCTCCCCGCTCCTCGCTCGGCGATTTTATGATACATCAATGGAAAGCTTATTTATTCAGGTTTCAGATGATGTAGAAATCTCAATTTAAATATAAAATGATCCTTATGACTGGTTTTGTGGTCCAGGGTCACATATACTTACATTGGACTTCACATCCTAACATCTTTCTGAGGCCACCATAGTCTTTGATACTTTTATAAAATGGCCTCTCTTCAGTTTTATAACATTGCCACACATAACTAGAGCTCTAAAGTCTGCTTGGCTTTGATCCACCGCCTCCCTCTTTCTAGTAGTGTAAATCACATAACAGCAGAACTGGGCCCTCACCGTGTCTCTGTCGGGTCCTGCTTAGGGCGAGCAGGTTCCGTTAAGATGAGGGTGAGTGGGAGGACTGCCCACTGAAACATACAGGGGGCGTCAACTCTCAGAAAGCCCAGCAGCCCACCAGTGGCCATGGAGAAGGGGATTTCCTGTGTGTGAGGACATATGACTGTCACCCTAGGAATCCAAAGCCTGTAAAGTGCAGTGGGAAAACTTTTAGCATGGATAGATTTTTCTGCAGTTTGTAGACCATGTTGAGGGTTAAAGCAGTGAGTTAATGATAGATACTGCTCGTTAATGTATGAATACATGTCCTGTATCTTGACAGTTGAGGCCCTGAAACACATATATGGTATTTAATTTTTGATTGATTGATTTTAATAGACATACCAGTGTTATTTTATTAGAATTGACATACTATTATAGTTTATTAATGTATATAATTTTATATTTTCCATTTTCTTTTTCTTTTTACAGTTTTAGTAAAGTTTTTTCTTCTTTTTATTTTCTTTGTGTGTCTATATAATTTGTATACATTTTTAGAAATGTTGCTAAAAATGTTATGGTAACACTTCACAATATGGTTCCAAAAGGGTTAGTTAATTGAATTAACATTAACTGACAATGACAACTATGTCTAAATAATTTATTAATCTCTGTTACTATTAATTTCAGCATTTACTAATACATTATCTCTAGTTGTATCTTTCAATATGATTTAATACATAAGCTCAACTAATATGGACTAGCAATGAACAGTCTTTAACTGCTCACATTAACATTTTTTAAAGGAGACATATTATGCCACTTTTTACAATATGTAATATAAGTCTCTGGTGTCCCCAGAATGTGTCTGAGAAGTTTCAGCTCAAAATACTCCACAGATAATTTATTATATCATTTTGAAAATGCCTATTTTGAGTGGAAGCAGAAACACGCTGTTTTTCAGGCATGGCTCTTTAAATGCAAATGAGCTGCTGCTCCCTGCCCCCTTTTCCAGAATAGAACTGCGCCATTACAGCTCGTACCTGCTAAAAAACATCTGTTTTGGTTCTGATTAGCATGTTTATCGCGCTGAAATCATGCGTTTGAAACCATATGAGTTTAAACTTCTGATATACGGTTTTCTGAGAGCACTCATCTGATCACCTGGCCAGAAAGCGACCCCCTACAGCATTGAGTACTAAACTAAGTTATCCTTCACACACACAGTTTACGTTCAACACACAGTTTAACAAATTTCTAGAAGGTAAACAGCTGGTAACTAGACTTGCAATTTTATATTTAGATATTTGTGTATCAAATAACAGTAAATAATCAATAAATGCATCTGCTCCTCTTTGCTTTCCTCGTCTTCTCTGAGTCTGGGGATCTGGTGGTCTGTGCTCATCTGTGCAGGCCAACGATCAGCACAGGTTAGCAGGTTTTGCTCAAACATTTTTTCGCCATACATTAAGTGGTATAACCGTTTTGGCTTGCAAATCAAATGACAGCGCTCTGGAGAACTTACGATTAAGGGTCGGTAATATCATAATGGATCCCTTTGCACGTCACCAAGGAGCGAAATCAAACACTCCTCCTTTTTTCAGACGCTGGCAGAAAAAGCTTCCAAAACAAATTAATGACTGTTTTAATCTTTTTTTGTCACGTTTCCTTGGTTGCAGATGCAACTAGGACCCGTATGATATAGCCTTAACAACCTTGAAAGTCGTTTTCATATGTCCTCTTTAAAATTACATTTGTTTAATTGATAAAAAACAGATTCCCTTTCCTGAGGAGTCGGTCACTCTCAACGTTACGTCAGATGACTGACGAATTGGGATCTCTCTTAGAGGGACCAATCTACTTCGAGTGTAAACTAAACGAGCCAATGCACATTGGCATGTGATTATTTCATCCAGCTGCTGCTGATCACAGCGTTAGTATAAGTAGGCAGCAGATGCAGTGTATATTCAGCTTTTCGCTTCGGAGCTGAGTGATCACATTGTTCTGCTCCTGACTACTCTACGGAGGGAAGACTGAACGAGTTCAGCACGCTCTGGGAGAGCTCTTCGTGTTGGTGGACGGTGCTTCAGCGGTGGTGGTTTTCCCGTGTTGAGTGGGTTGCACACATTAGGCTGCACTACCCCCTGTTTGTGTTTGCAAATGATCATCTCCCCTGTGCGCCTCAAGCACGCTAAAAGAGCTTTTTCCCCTAAAAAGAGCAATTTCGGGTGCGTCTTTCTAAAGACGACGTTTCTTGGCAAACTTGACGTTACGTCTTTCTAAAGACGATGTGGGTCTTGCTATAGACAACGTATCACCCGTGCGTTTCTGGATGCGGTCATTACCTGGCTTTGGGTGATGGTCACGATCGCTGCCTTTCGTGCCTGGGCATGAAGCACGCTGATGTGGCTTTCGTGGATGGCTCATGCTCTCATTGCGGGGGTATGACCATCTCAGAGTTTGCGGACCGGACTCCGTTACCTGCAAGGTGGCGGAGTGCCCGTGCCACTGCCTAGCTCTGGGGTTCCCTCTGGTGGCAGCCGGGGCGTCCTTTTTCTGGTGGTGGGCGGACTGTTCTTACGGTCACGGTGAGGAATTCCCCGCCGGGGATGCCCAAGCCCACCAGCACTTTCGAAACCAGCGGAGCTCGCAAAAAGAGCAGGCTGGACCCTCCCGAGGGGTACCACCTGTTTCTTCCGAGGCACCCCCCGACGATCGGATGTCGATTGCATCATCGGAGGGTGATCCCGGGGGCTTTCGGGAGAGGAAGATTCGGCTGTGCTGCTCTCCTCTGGGACTGTAGCAATGCTTGGATCGGATCCAGAAATAATGGCTATGTTTTCCCGGGCCGCCGTAGGGGTAGGGGTCGAGTGAGGACTTTCACCGTGTCCCGAGCCCTCATGGTTGCACGATTGGTTCCCGGGGCGGCCTTTCTTCCCGGAGGTGCATGAGGAGCTCAACAGGTCGTGGACGGCACCTTTTTACTGCCAGAAACTGATTTGCTGTATCCTCCTCCCTCACCACCCTCGATGGTTGGGCAGTCAGGGGGTTACAAGGGTCCCCCCGGTGGAGCGGTCGGTTGCGATGTAGTTGTGTCCTAATACCGCCTCCAACGGGCAGGGAGAACCGTTCCTCCCCTCTCGGGTCTGTAGGTACTCGAATGGCCAGCGATGCCTATACGACCTGTAGAGAAGCTGCCTCCACCTTACACGCTACAGCGTTATTGCAGGATCATCAGGCCAAGGCACTGAAGGACCTACACGAGGGTGGTCATGACCTAGAAGTTCTCAAAGAACTAACTCCGCACCGTGTCGGACCTTGCGCCACGACGACGATTACGGCGCGTCTCCTTGGTCCTATGGTGCATGTCCACTATGGTGGTTCCAGGCCGACCCAATTTCTGCTGGGACTTGGCTGACATTCTCGAGCGGACAAGACACGATTCTTGACTCCCTCCCTTGTCCCAGGCTGGCCGTGTCGGCGACACGGTTTGAGAACTTGCCCACGGTTTCTCCGCTGACCATACACAGACTAGGCCCTCATGGTAATCTGCCGGTGTGCAGCTTTCGCCCAGTCGACGAGGGCGGCCCCCCCCGCCACTGTCCAACAAGAGCAGAGCTCCTGCTGCCGTCCAGCACAGGCTGTGTCCGTATAGCCTTTCGCAGGGCAGCTGCCCCGCCGCCCGTCCACGATGCCCCCTCCCCGCCAAACTGTTTTCAAGCTAGAGAGCAAGAGGCCCGGAGACTGGCGACCCAGAGGTGGAGGGACGTGCTCTTCAGGAGATGGTAAGCACACCACTCCCTCCCCCGGAGGAGGGCCGGGCGGAGAATCTTTTTCCACCAATGACCTCGGTCTGTGGTACCCAAATTCTCGACAAAGAGCAATTCTTCTATTTTTTGGGTCCCCAGAGGGGACTGGGGGTTGTGGACGATCTAGTACGTATCACACTCACCCTCCTCGCTCGCCAGTGAGCAGCAGCGGGCGGAACGGAAGGACGAACCAACGGACTACCCACGCACCCTCTGCTCAAACTCAGGTCAGTGTTGCACACACTAAGACCCCGCCTCGGACCGGCAAAGAGGCGCCCGGGCCGGGTCCCTGCGTTTTTTTTTCGCTGCCCCACTGCAGGTACGCCTGTAGTTCGTTGATGCCACTTACGCGGTGTCTGGGAGCCTGGCTAGAGCAACCCAGCCCGTCTCGCTTGCTCCGTCGAATCGTCAGGCTCGGCTATGCGATTCAGTTAGACCGGCACCCTCCCAAGTTCAGGGGCGTCCACTTTACGTCAGTGAAAGCAGCAGATTCCCCCGTCTTGCGTGCAGAGATCGCAGCCCTACTGGCGAAGGACGCAATAGAGCCGGTCCCTCCAGCCGACATAAAGATGGGGTTTTACAGCCCCTACTTCAATGTACCCAAGAAAGGCGGTGGGTTACGACCAATCCTGGACCTTCGCGTGCTGAACCGGCCCTTCACCGGTTACCGTTCAAGATGTTGATGCAGAAATGCATCTTCGGGTGTATCTGTCCCCAAGACTGGTTCGCAGCGATCAACATGAAGGACACGTACTTTCATGTTTCGATTCTTCCGCGCCACAGGCCATTCCTGTGGTTTGTGTTCGAGGGGCGGGCATACCAGTACAGGGTCCTGCCCTTCGGCTGTCCCGGTCGCCCCGTGTCTTTACGAAAGTTACAGAGGCAGCCCCTGTTCCCATGAGAGAACAGGGCATTTGCATTCTCAACTACCTCAACGATTGGCTCATACTCGCCCAGTCTCAGGATCACTTGTGCGAGCACAGGGACTTGGTGCTCTCACACCTCAGCCTTGTTGGCCTTCAGGTCAAGCGGGGAACAGAGCAAACTGCGTTCCTCCCTCTCCCCGAACGCAGAGGATCTCTTTTCTCGTTATGGAGTTGGACTCGGTCGAACAGACTGCAGCCTCACGCCGGAACGTGCTCAGTCGGTGTTGAACTGCTTGAATACATTCAAGAGCATGATGGCGGTCCCACTGAAATTGTTTCAGAGGCTCCTGGGCATATGGCGGCCGCGGCGGCGGTCACGCCGTTGGGGCTACTCCATATGAGACCGCTGCAGCACTGGCTCCATTGCCGAGTCCCGAGGTGGGCGTGGCAACGCGGCATTTTCTGGGTCCAAGTTACACCGGCCTGCCGCTAAACCTTCACCCCGTGGTCAGACTTTGTGTTCCTCCGGGCAGGAGTGCCCCTGGGGCAGGTCTCCAGGCATGCTGGGTTGCACAGATGCCGCAACCACCGGCTGGGGGGCCACGTACAACGGTTTGCAGTGTCAGGGGTTTGGACGGGGGCCCCAACTGCACTGGCACATCAACTGCCTCGATTTGCTGGCAGTGCACCTTGCCCGGGGGTCGTCTCAAGGGCGCTTACGAGGCAAGCATGTACTGGTCCGTACGGACAACACCGCGACCGTTGCGTACATCAACCACCAAGATGGTCGGCTCTCAAACCCTACACGTCGCTTATCGCAACTCGCCCGCCACCTCCTCCTCTGGAGTCAGAAGCATCTGAGGTCGCTTCGTGCTGTTCACATTCCTGGGCTGCTCAACCGGGCAGCCGACGAGCTGTCCCGAGCTGCGCTCCCGGGAGAATGGCTACTCCATCCCCAGATGGTTCAGCTGATTTGGAGATGTTTCGGAGCCTCTCAGGTAGACCTGTTTGCTTCTCCATAAACCTCTCACTGCCAGTTGTTCTCCCTGACTGAGGGGACACTCGGCACGGACGCACTGGCACACAGCTGGCCGCGGGGCCTTCGCAAGTATGCATTTCCCCCAGTGAGCCTTCTGGCACAGTTCCTGTGCAAAGTCAGGGAGGACGAGGAGCAGGTCCTGTTGGTGGCACCCTATTGGCCTACCCGGACCTGGTTCCCGGAACTAATGCTCCTCGCGACAGCCCCTCCTTGGCCGATTCCTCTGAGGAAGGATTTACTGATTCAGAGACGGGGCACTCTTTGGCACCCGTGTCCAGACCTCTGAAAATTTCATGTCCGGTCCCTGGATGGGACGTGGAGTTTCTGAGTGGCCTACCCCAAGAGGTATTTGACACCATCACTTCAGCGAGAGCACCGTCTACGAGACACGCCTACGCTTTGAAGTGGAACCTGTTCGTTGAGTGGTGTTCTTCTCGCCGAGAAGACCCCCGGAGATGCCCGATTGGAGTTGTGCTGTCCTTCTTGCAGCAGGGGCTGGAGCGAAGGCTGTCTCCCTCCACCCTTAAAGTTCATGTCGCCGAGCGATCGCTGCTAACCACGACCCCGTAGAAGGGAGGTCGTTGGGGAAGCATGACTTGGTCGTCAGATTCCTTAGGGGGGCGAGAAGGTTAAATCCTCCACTGCCCCCCTCTATACCCTCTTGGGACCAGACTCTAGTGCTCACGGCACTACAACAGGGCCCATTTGAGCCTTTGCAGACGGTTGAGCTGAAGTTCCTCTCAATGAAGACTCTGCTCCTGCTAGCATTGGCCTCCATCAAGAGGGTAGGGGACCTGCATGCATTTTCTGTAAATGATTTGTGCCTAGAGTTCGGGCCGGCTGATTCCCAGGTAACCCTGAGGCCCCGGCCCGGCTACGTGCCCAAGGTTCCCGCTACTCCCTTCAGGGATCAGGTGGTGAACCTCCAAACGCTGCCCTCGGAGGAGGCAGACCCAGCCCTAGTTTTGCTCTGTTCCGTCCGAGCCTTAAGGTGCTACGTATACCGGACGCAAAGCTTCAGGACCTCAAACCAGCTCTTTGTCTGCTTTGGAGGACAGCAGAAAGGAAAGGCTGTCTCCAAGCAGAGGTTGGCCCACTGGATAGTGGATGCCATCACCCTGGTTTATCAGGCACGTCACGTCCCGTCGCCACAGCTCCTGTACCACTGCTGAGCGCCGGGTCACCGGCTCGGCTCCTAAGCGAAAAGCCTGAATATGCGCTGCACCTTCTGCCTACTTATACTCACGCTGTGATCAGCAGCAGCTGGATGCAATTATCGCATGCCAATGTGCATTGGCTCTTTAGTTTACACTCGAAGTAGATTGGTCCCTCTAAGCGAGATCCCATTTCGTCGGTCCTCCGACGTGACGTCTCCTTTCCCTCCTTGCATGGAGGGTTACATACGTAACCCGAGACGTTTTTCAACGTATGATATCATCTATACTACTACCTAGATATCTATATATATACCGTCTATACATATATGGTAACACTTTAATATAGGGATTATTAGCATGACAGTTATTAACATATTGGCTGTTTATTAGTATTCTGCATTACCATATTCTACATCCTTAAATCTACCCAATACAATAAACGTAACAACTACTTAATAAGCAGCTATTAAGCATCAATATAAGGAGTTTGAGCCAAGTGCACCGGCACCCCAAAATAACCCCTGTGCATAATAAGAACTGCAGTTCTTATATGTTGATATATGTTTATATGCTTGCACAATCTGAGCTTTCCAAACACAGTTACAATGTGCACAGATCTAAAGGACACACTTCGCAATGGAACCAGTCAATCATGCTCATTTCAGCCCATGTACAGATCCTCCTTCAGACAAAGGTCACTATAAATGAACACACTGCTCCACCACTCCTGCACAAACAAACACACTCATTCTCAAAGCCGTATTATATTGCAGGATTATCAGCGGCAGAAAATGTCTTCCTCAAAGAATTATTTCCCTAAAGCTTTTTGGAGCGCCTACCAGAGATGTGCGATCTTATCAAGCTCCCAATCCCAAGGTACAAATCTTTGTGGTATTAAACCACACTGACTATCAGTGAGACTAAAGCCACATATTAACATATAACTGCACCACTGCTGTATCTAGAAAAGGTATTGAAGGCCTTGATAGGAAAATGTGTATTAGTACCTGCAAGCAGTATTTAACCAGGGTTATTGTAGTTAGCTAAAATTAAAGTTGAAACTAAAACTAAAACCATTAAAAAATTACGTGAAATAAAGCATACATGTATAAAAAATGTAATATGTCTACTGTAAAGATTATTCATCTAGTTGGCAGGCACGTTTTCTAATTTTACTATTTATTTAAATCTCCCTCCGGTTTCACAGACAAGGCTTAAGCCAAGCCCCAGATTAAAATGTAAGTCTGAGCTGTTTCAAATGAAAGAAACCTGCACTGACTGATCTTAAAATATATCTGTGCCTCTGTTTTGTCTCAAAATGCACACCAGTACTGTTTTTTTCTAAGGCACGTTTATAAAAAAAACTACTTAAATGTCCTAATTGAACTATTGCCTAGTCCTGTCTTAGTCTAAGCCTTGTCTGTGAAACCAGGTCCTTATGTTATTAAAATAAATAAAAACTAAAACTAAAACTGAAATAAAAACAAATTAAATCTATTAGAACAAATAAAACAAAACACTACGAAAATAAGAAAATGCACAACAAATTACTAAAACATTAACTTAAATTATATTAGAAATCTCTAAAATAAAACTCATACTTTAAACTAAAAATAATGTAATTGAAAAAAATCCAAATCTTATATTAACTAAAGTATTTAAATGATACAAAACACACTGTTTTGGGCAATGGGAATTCTCAATTTAATCTTAAATTATTATTATTATTATTATTATTTATTTATTTATTTGTGACCCTTGATTAGTGATTTTTGATTAGTAATATACATTGCTAAGAATTTCATTTGGACAACTTTAAATGCGATTTTCTCAAGATTTAGATTTTTTTAGCACCCTCAGATTCCAGATCTTTCAAAAAATAGAAAAAAAAAAAAAAAAAAAAAAACGGGAAAAAAAATAGTATTATCGCTGCCAAATATTGTCCTATCCTAACAAGCCATACATCAATGAAAATCTTATTTATTCAGCATTCAGATGATGTATAAATCTCAATTTCGAAAAAAAAATTAGCCTTATGACTGGTTTTGTGGTCCAGAGTAACATTTGTTTATTTATTTATTTTTAAATCACAGTTCAGAAAATAAACAAATTAGAGCTGAATATGATTTACAGTGCTTGTACACTTTATCTTTGCTATTAAAGCATGGCCATAAAGTCTGAAGTTACAAGTTCTAATTTTATATTTCTGTTGTAAATTAATTATTTTGGTTTATCTGGTCATCATTCCTACATTATTAGTGTAATAATACTGTTGGAGACATATTCCAAAATAAATATGTAAATGAACAAAGTAGAGGATCTAATCCAGTACTCTAGGAAGAGCAGACCAGTGCACAAGGGGATTACATCCTAAGTATTATGATATTGAACGGATGAGCCCAGAGATTATCCCAAGTTTAATCAACCCATTCCATGAGCTTACATAGATATTTAGATATAAAGCACAATTGGTCAAGTCATTGAGAATGGAAAAAAAAGATGAAATACATGACGTAAATTGGAGTAGTTTTAAATGAGTTTTAGCATTTGTGATTACTTTTACAAAAAATAATAAATAAATAAAAACACTGGTTTATTTTTCCTTATACTTAATTATACTTCTGAATGCTTCAATGAGGTTTTCCAGAGCAGGTAGTGGTGATATGTAATATTTTAAATTTATGAAGCATCTGCATAATGTAGATAAGGCATTTAATTAACCGGGCTGTAAAAGCGTTCTTCTATTAAATATGAATGATTTCACTTTTTGCTTTGATTTCTAAATGTTTCATTTTTACAAACACGCCGATGCGTCTTCAAAGTGCTTCATTCTCATTTTCAAGAGTATACAAACACTTCATGAAAGACAGTGGGAGAGCAAACATGTCTCATAAACACAGAGTGCAGATGTGGTCACAGCTTGTCTGATTTATTTCTATGGCATATTGAAATGTTCACGGGAAATGCTGTATAATTGATAGACACGAACATTGTCTAATTCCTCTCGGTCTTCTGTCATACATGGTATGAAAAATATCCTTCATTGCTGCTGTAAGTGTGTAACAAGGAATGAGTTTGACACTTTTAGCAGCGAGGTCATCCATAAAGTATTTTCACGAGGAGTTGAAGGAGACATTGAAGGTCCAAACCCCTCAGAGCTGCTCAGCATGGTGCTGCAGTCAAAAAACATCTATACACTCAAATAGCTTAACGATGTCATATGATGCGCTACAAAGAACCACATTATTGATGTTTGTATTTGGTGTAATGCAATGTGTTTTATGCGGTTTAAGGTTAAAAAACACATTATTTTCCACATACAGTACATTATTGTTGTTTCTCCTCTATGCCCCGCATTTTTTGAAACGCGTCGATTTTTACAAAATTCATCGGTCTGAAAACGCGAGGTGTGCTGTGATTGGCCAGCTAACCAGAGCGTTATGATTGGCCGAATACCTCAAACGTGAGACAGAAATGTTACGCCCCTCAAATACTGTTGATGCCATGTCCGGCCGGAGCAACGACACAAAAACATTAAAACCTAGTTAGAACGAGGCATTCTTTTGCATCCCGTGGGGACATAATTATGATTCTAAATGACATTATACTGTCTTTTTAACGCGCGTGCGTAAACATAAACCATGTCTGCCTTTAGTATCGGAAAATGCCAACACAACAAGCCCTATTCTACGCTGCCCCAAAAACTCGCTTGTAAATCTATATAAAATAATAAAAACTCTTTAAATATAAAGACATACTTACAGTCTTGCGTCAAACAGCCGGCTTGTAGTCTACTCTACCAGGATCAGGGAACGGTCCTCCATAAAATGTGCTGCACACATATTTGAATATTTGGGTTGAACTGTTCTAGACTAGTGTTGTAAATAGAACTTAACCACTGGTTTCTAGTTGTGTCTTCTTTTGGAAGGTCAAACAAAGTAGTATCGCTTTCACAATGCAACACAGCGTCACACACGGCGGGCTACAGTGAGCAGAGGCCGGGGGATAAAGTGAGGAACGGCCGGCGAGCTGAGTGAGCAGAGGCGGCATATTCGACTAAAAACAAGAACAAGAAAAAAAAGAAAAAAAAGAAGAGCATCCGGCAGGCTTGCGGCAACCATATGTGACGACTCCGGGCTGGACTCCGTTTTGTCCACGTGAAAGCCGATCCGGCGATCCACAGCGAAAGTTGATGTATTTCCTCAGCGACAAGCACAGATCAGCTCCAGGCATGACGAAACAGATATCGTCCTCTTTTGGAAGTGCCAAACTAAGTAGTTTCGCTTTCACAACTAAGCACACAGCGTCTTCACGACATGGTTGCGGTGTCAACAATACTACAGCGAGAATAAAGTTACACCTTCTTTCTTTGCGTGAACTTTGCGTTGGGCGGCGTTATGCAAATCTTCCAAAAAAAGTGATGTAGACATGTGGGGGCGTGTTAGAATGAGCCGTTGTAGGTTTTTTTGTTTTTTTTAGGTAGGCTTGGTTGACTCTTAACTTTTATTAAGAATATTTTTTTGGATTTGAGACTTTAGTCTTCGCAACTTTACAGATCTTCTTTATTCACTAAGAGCTTGTAACACTCCAAAGAGAAAGTAAAAAATTTTAATTGCATCATATGACCCCTTTAAAGAGTGGTGATTATGGCCTATTCACATTGAGCATGAATTTTTGCAGTGGGAAAGACCTTATAAAAGGGATACTGGGGCTAGTTGCTTCAAGGGTTATATCTCAGTTACACAAAAATATGTTTTCTGTAACAGCAATTTTTATGTTGGTTTCAAACACCTGGTTGAAACCTCCAGTCAGAATAATATTTGTGAATTCTGTCCCTACCTAACTAATTTCAGTATTCCGGTTTCTTTCTTTTTTTTTTTTTTTTTTTTTGCAAGAGCCCTGTGGTAAACAAATTATCATAATAAAAATAACAATTTAGACAAGGTTGTATACTTGCAATAATTATATACATATATTCAATTATATATACATTATAATATGTATTGATCAGAATAAATTACACTTGAACCATTCATGGTGTGTTTTTTTCATTGTTGTACTGTTTGAATTTCACACTTTAAAGCTATAATTGGGCTCCTTTGTTACAATTTATATTTATTTATTTATTTTATTTATTTATTTATTTTTGAAACGGAAGAAATTATCACTTTTATTCAGCACGGATGCATTAAAAAGATCATAAGTGCAGTAAAAACATTCATAATGTTACAACACATATAACGTTTCTGCAACACTATTAAGCAAGCACAACTTATAATTTAAATGATTGAATATAATTTTCATTAAATGTATTCAGATAGAAAGTTATATACTTATATTTACACTCTTAAACCAAAAAATTGAGGCCTTTGGAGCATCGACTTCTAAGCAAATCAGTATGTCCAAAAAAGGAAAGAAAAGCCTGTAAATACCGTATTCTTTTAAACTTACCAAAGAAACAACACTTTAAGGACCAATTCTCACTATTAACTATCTGCTTATAAGCATGTCATATTATCCTATTACTAACATATTGGCTTTTTATTAGTACTTCTAAAGCACATATTAATGCCTTAGCGCCTGATCATGTTTTAGATCCCTCAATCCTACAACATACCTAAACTTAACACACGCCTAACTATTTATACGCGCATAGAGGAGGCAAAATTTGTAGTTAATAGTTAGTTAATAGTGAGAACTGGACCGGTAGTGTAAAGTGTGACAGCATGCCCCATATTCACAAAGGTCAATATGTTTTTAATAAAAAAAAATTTCTTGGCAATAGTGGCAAAAATGTAAAGTATCTCATTTCCACATTGTTATATTTTGTTGCTCTAACAAGTAAATCATCTAAAACAAAAGTCCTGAGCACTGATAGCTGTGTGAATGTATTTACTGCGATGCAAACAGAGTGTAACTAAAGTGTAACATTTCTATCATCACACAGTATGTTGCTATTCCGGCCAGCCCTAATTCCAACTCTCTTTAAAAAGTTTCTTTCTGTTCATTTGTATGAATAGTGTATATTTTTGCTGGTTTTTATCTGTACATTACTCACTCTCTGTGACTGGTTCAGGCTTTTACCCTGATGTTGTGTGGACACTGGAGACTAAGTGAAGCATGCTGTGCGCATCTGAATCCTGTCTTAGGCCCGAGTATGTGCTGCTGAGGCAGGACCGAGGCCGATGTCCTGCTTGGCCGGCCATCGACCAGCACCCATCCTAAAGCAGAACCCCCCCCCCGACTGACTCTTCACAATGAGTGCCGCTACGCATAAGCAATATCTGAGCACAGTCCTCTGAAAACCTCCCCAGAGATTTATTTGGCTGTTGAAGTAGAAAATGAATATTTTACAGTTGGCTTGTCTGATCAATTACCTACAAGCTGTTGCTGTATTTTGTGGCACATGGGAGAGAAGTGCTGGTGGGGGAGGTGATGGATAAGACCAAATGGGAATCTGAATGAAGACAACAAAAAGGCCAGCAGTCGAAGAGATAATCTAAAACGAAGCACGCTCGGGGTTTTTTCCTTCTTCTTGCGTTTGGTATTTAAAGAGCACTGGAATTGTTGCAAAACAAATTAACGCTTTCAGATGCTAATTAGCCCTGGTTAATTTCTTGAGGTTGCAGACATAGTGGGCTGATTAGAAATCGCTAAGTGCTCCTTGATTCAAGGCCAATTTGAATGTTGGAAAAACAATGTCCTGTTTCCCTGTGGTGTGAGTTTTGCATGCCCTATCACGTCTAGAAGCGTCTGAAATAATATTGACACGTGATTACATTGTGACAGTAATCTTTGCGGAACTGTTTGCAAACACTTTTAAGTGCTGGTACAAACATGCTCCCTAATTAGCAGTATTTTCTTTTAACTTTGAAATGTTAGCGTATAAAAGCATACTGTATGACAGTCTGCACAGTATTGAGCTATGGCACTCAGATGTGGAAGATGTGAATCTTAATTTAAAGGCATGATATCTGTTTGTTTGTAATCATTAAAAAGAAGAGGAGAATTATAGAAAGGTCAACAACAATCAACATATATGCGTATGCAAGTCTGTAAGTTTTTTTTGTTTTGTTTTTTTTTTTGTGTTGTCTTAAAAACATATTTTATTCAAATTAAATTGATAAAAAGTGACAGTAAGACATTTATAATGTCACAAAATTATTTTTATTTCAAATAAATGCTGTTGTTTTTTTTTAAAACTTTCTATTTTATCCTGAAAAAAGTATCACAGTTTACGCAAAAATATTAGGCAGATGTGTTTCAACATAAGAAATGTTTCTTGAGCAACAAATCCGCATATTGGAATGATCTGTGACACTGACAATAACTGGAGACCGGCTGCTGAAATGTCATCTTTGTATCACAGAATAATTTACTGTAGAAATATCTATTAAAGGTAGACTATTTCCCATATTACCTGTTTCACACCATATTAGAAAAATATAAATGTATGCTAGGAGCGGCATGTACGCCAGATCTGGTCATGCCACACACGTCACACTGCATCACAGATCATCCGCTCATATTTCATCAAAAATATCTTAAATTGTGTTCCGAAAGATGAACAAAGGTCTTATGGGTTTCGAACAACACGAGGGTGAGTAATTAATGACAGAATTTTCATTTTTGGGTGAACTAAACCTCTAAGTCAGCTTAACTTCAAAATCACAATTCCACTAAACAGTGCATCTGGAAAACATGTTCAATGCTTTTGTTTTTTTCCTGCCTGAGTATCGTGTTAAAAAAAAGGTTGCCTAACTAGTGGGTTTGACTTTACCAAATTATAAAAGGCGTGGACTCTCTGGCCAAAGGTACAGATTGCTGACATCTGAAGGTGTTTCGAATTTCGTGAAAAAATTAACGAAACAGTACTACCGTCATCAACAGAACCAAAAGATAAAACATGCTGCAAATGAATGTGACATGTTAAAAAATCTCTGCTTACATCTGTTTGAAGGATAAGACCATCTAATTTCTCTTTGAAGTGTGCAAGTAGTAGTTGTAGGACCATAGCAGCGACATCATTTTCACCACTGTATACACTGAGTGTATTCCGAACTTCCTCAGTTGGTTTCGTCTTTAAAAAACTGGAAAATTTTTGGTCCACCCTCCTGAATAGACAATTCCAAAAGTCGGAGCACTTTTTTGTCAGTAAGCATCTCAAAATGGCCATATATATGCCTGTGTGAAGAGATACGGCCATTTGGTTCTTAAATCTGCAAATGTAGGGGATGGGATTTCATTGATCATCTGACGCTGGAGGCAATAGGTCTCCTCCATGAGTTTACAAACGTCCCCTCTTCGTGCTCCAGAGATTCCCTCATGACGATGCATCTCCATCTTTTGACGCTTAAGACTTTCATAACTTTCACCAGGTGGAAGAGTAGGCTGCCAACTTGTACAGCCATATGAATCAGTGGAACTTCGTTTTTTTTAGTAGTTCCAGTTTCACTCCTTTGGGTCCTATGATAACGGAGTGTACTTTTTTTCCCCTATTCAGATGCTCTATATGTTTTTTCAGTTGTGTCAGAAGAGATGCATATCCACCCCCAATCTGCCTGTCACCTACCATGTCGGCAAACGTTTTTGTATACTGCCTGACTATTTGGCGAGTAACAGTAAGACACTGTGATCTGGTTGGGTTTTCGTCATGTTTTCTCATTTCATCAGCAAGGATTCTAATCATTTGTCATCGGTCAGCTGGGGAAGGTCTGTGGCCATTCTCAATAGCACTCTGTATACCGGCAGGCATTAAGTTCCAGGGAACTTTGAAATTTTCAGGCCATGAATGTGAAACACTGGTTGATCCTGGACTGCTTGCTGATGTGCTTGAGGAGCTTGATGGAGGTGCATCAGGAGTAGTGCTGGCTTCAGAGGGAACCAATGGGAGAACCTCAGCCGGTTGCAAAACCACAGTTTGGTTTTGATTTTCTGTAGATTATATACAATAACAAATCAGTCATAAAAAGTACTGCAATGCAATGTAACATTTTAAATGATAACATTTTTTTTTTAATTGAACAACCTTATCTTTACCTTGATTTTGCCAGGCACCAAGAAGTTTTCTGCATTGGATAGGTCGTATGAACTCCAAAATGTCACCTTCCTTCATATGAATCAAATCATCCAAACCCTCAACTCCCTGATCCATGAGCTTCTCAACCAGTTGACTGGTAACATCTGGAGATAGGCTTGGCAACACCGACAGTACTGCATCTTTAAATCCAGACAACATTCTAGAATTGGGAAAGAATGGTGGAGAACTATTACTGACAAGCCACACAGAAAGTATTCAGGAAGAGGATAATTCAGTAAGCTGTCTTGGTTTACGCACAAGTAGCCCTTATCTTGAGATGTCAAGCAATGAACTCCCTGGTCTACGAGACAAAACGACTGACATTTCTGTGTGACAAAATACACACTGGAATTGTCATGAACAAGAATTAACTGAATTTTCCCAAATACAATTCCCTCATCATTGTTCTGCAAAATTACATGCAGGTTCTTTTTGTAAAGTGTTCCTTTTACGGTCACTTCATTTGATGCCAATGTATTCCCTGGCTCAAAGTGAAAGCCTGCAACAGATCCTTGAATGTCATCATTGTAGTCACTTACATGATATTCTGTCCCTTTCTCTGCCACAACATTTTCAGGGAAAATGCTTCCTGAATTTAAGTA
>JADLZN010005243.1:52500-57187 GCA_018155175.1 Sinocyclocheilus anophthalmus | reverse complement strand
GTTTTTTTTTTTTCCTTCTGAAGTGCTTGACGTCATGAATCCCAGGATGCCCTTGCGGGTCTCGACCTCTCGCTCCGTCCAATCACACGTCATCTGCTGAATTTACTTACTGCTGCTTCTTTTAGAATCAATCTGCAATCTTGTTTCCAATTCTGAAGTAAATGTAAAATTTTTTTTTTTTTTTACAATTATTTAATTGATCAATTTAATTTAATTCATATTTTCATTGAATTTTATATAATACACACACAAATTATATATATATATATACAGTGGTGTGAGAAAGTGTTGGCCCCCTTCCTGATTTTTATTTATTTTTTGCATGTTTGTCACACTTAAATGTTTCAGATCATCAAACTAATTTAAATATTAGTCAAAGATAACACAAGTGTAAACAGCATGCAGTTTTTAAATGAAGGTTTTTATTATTAAGGGAAAACAAAATCCGAAACTACATGGCCCTGTGTGAAGAAGTGTTTGCCCCCCTGTTAAAACTGTGGTTTATCACACATTAGTTCAATTTCTCTAGCCACACCCAGCCCTGATTACTGCCACACCTGTTCGCAATCAAAGAATCTCTTAAATAGGACCTGTCTGACAAAGTGAAGTAGACCAAAAGATCCTCAAAACTAGACATCATGCCAAGATCCAAAGAAAATCAGAAACAAATGAAAAAGAAAGTAATTGAGATCTATCAGTCTAGAAAAGGTTATAAAGCCATTTCTAAAGCTTTGGGACTCCAGCGAACCACAGTGAGAGCCATTATTCACAAACGGCAAAAAACATGGAACAGTGGAGAACCTTCCCAGGAGTGACCGGCTGACAAAAATTACCCCAAGAGCACAGCGACGGCTCATCCAAGAGGTCACAAAAGACCCAACAACAACATCCAAAGAACTGCAGGCATCACTTGCCTCAATTAAAGGGTTAGTTCAGACTCCACATAAGAAAGAGGACTGGGCAAAAAGGTCTGGCATGGCAGAGTTCCAAGATGAAACCGCCCTGTGAGCAAAAAACAAAGGCTAGTCTCAGTTTGCCAGGAGAACATTTGATGATCACAAGACTTTTGTGGACTGCTCTGTGGACTGACGAGACAAAAGTTGAAAACTTTTTGTGTCCCATTACGTCTGGCGTAAAAGTGACACTGCATTTCAGAAAAAGAACATCATACCAACAGGAAAATATGGTGGTGGTAGTGTGATGGTCTTGGGCTGTTTTGCTGCTTCAGGACCTGGAAGACTGGCTGTGATAAATGGAACCATGAATTCTGCAGTTTACCAAAAAATCCTGAAGGAGAATGTCCAGTCATCTGTTCGTGACATCAAGCTGAAGCAAACTTGGGTTCTGCAGCATGACAATGATCCAAAACACACCAGCAAATCCACCTCTGAACGGCTGAAGAAAAACAAAATTAAGACTTTTGAGTGGCCTAGTCAAAGTCCTGACCTAAATCCTATTGAGATGCTGTGGCACGACCTCAAAAAGGCGGTTCATGCTCGAAAACCCTCAAATGGGGCTGAATTACAACAATTCTGCTTAGATGAGTGGACCAAAATTCCTCCACAGCGCTGAAACAGACTCATTGCAAGTTATCGCAAAAGCTTGATTGCAGTTGTTGCTGCTAAGGCTGGCCAACCAGTTAGTAGGTTTAGGGGGCAAACACTTCTTCACACAGGGCCATGTAGTTTGGGATTTTGTTTTCCCTTAATATAAAAACCTTCATTTAAAAACTGCAATTTGTGTTCACTTGCGTTATCTTATACTAATATCTAAATTTGTTTGATGATCTGAAACATAAAAGTGTGACAAACATACAAAAAAAATAAGAAATCAGGAAGGGGGCCAAAACTTTTTCACACCACTGTATATTAGGGCTGTCCAAAAAAATTTGAATTTCGAATATTCGTCGAATTTAAAAAAAAAATCCACATTCGAATGCAAAACCGTTGTTAGTGTGCGACAGAAAGACAATATCAGCGGAGCACGAGATGTGACGATGTAAGTATAATGTCTTTGCATTATAATGTTTTTGTTAGCCTATACAGTTGAAGCCACTAGATGCGGTGCTGCTACGTTGTTCATTCATATATTGCGGAAAACGAGATCATCAGTGTGGAGAAGATGTTGTTTAAGTCAAAACTGAAACCAAGCCGCTCACACAGAACACATATTTCTCGCATTTTCTAGAGGGACATCTATCAACGTTGCACTCACGTCTCGCACAAGAGCGGCATGTTTAGAAAGCCATTTAAAATTAATGCAAGTTAATTGTAACTGCTATAAAAGAGTTGGTATTGCGGTTTCCCCATCCACTGCATCTCATGTTTTTAAATGAAAAAAAAGTACTCTTTGTGATTGGTTTTCGGTCATTTGTATTAAACTATACATACATGCATGGTGCTGTTTTGTTTATAGTTGTTTAAGCAACTTAATTATTTATAATTGGTTTATAAACATTATTTTTTAAACATTATGCACTTTTTTCAAAAATAGTCGTGTTATTTTATTATGCTTTAAAGAAACGTGCATAATATTTAGCTCGATGCGCCCTCTTGTGGCCTCAGGAGAGAAGCCAAAAGCTGAAATTGTGCCTTTTAAATTCGAATATAATTCGAATATTAATAATATTTAAGTAAAAGTACTGAACCATCACGGTACGGACATCTCGGTTCGGTGCATGAGGCCTTACAACGAAAACAGGAAATTCACCCCCAAACCAGAAGGGGGTGCCTGTAGCAATGCAAACGCTGTTTGATAACCGGCCGCCAGCAGAAGAGCAGCGAATGCCATGAGCTGCGCACTTGAAAACAAAGCCCACTAGACCGGAAGGTGTCTGTGTGTGTGTGTGTGTATGAGTGAGAGTGTGTGCGAGTGCGAGTGTGTGTGTGTCTGTCTGTGTGTGTTTGTGTGTGTGTGTTTGTGTGTGCGTGCGTGTGTGTGTGTGAGTGAGAGTGTGTTGTGTAGTTAGTGTGAGTGAGTATGAGTGTGAGTGAGCGTGCGTGAGTATGAGTGAGTGAGTGAGTGAGAGTGAGAGTGAGAGTGTGTGTGTGTGAGTGTGTGTGGTGTGTGTGTGAGATAGAGAGAGAGAGAGTGTGTGTGTGTGTGTGAGTGAGGTGTGTGTGTGAGTGTGTCGTGTGTGTGTGAGGGTGTGTGTGGTGTGTGTGTGTGTGAGTGGTGTGTGTGTGAGAGTGTGATGTGAGTGAGAGTGTGTGTGTTTGTGTGTGTGTGTTTGTGTGAGAGTGTGTGTGTGAGTGAGAGTGTGTGTGTGAGTGTGTGAGTGTGTGTGGGTGTGTGAGTGGTGTGTGTGTGCAGAGTGTGTGTGTGTGTGTGTGTGCGTGTGTGTGTGTGTGTGTGTGTGTGTGTGAGGAGTGATAGTGGGTGTGTGTGTGTATGAGTGAGACGTGTGTGTGAGAGTGTGTGTGCACGTGCGCGCCGGCGCGATCACTTCAAACTGTTTCCTTATACCAGCAGAATCAACTTAAAACGTATTATCTTATTAATAATGCATCACTGTATAAAGGTCTGCTTTTATTTGTGTACACTCACAAATGAAAACAAAACATTGTGCTTTTGTAAAAAAGAAAACAAATAGGATGTCGTTTTCTGCCATTTGAGTTTCCTTTCTGCGAACAAATTAAGCCTGTCACAAAAATTAACTGAAACTCAGCATAGGCTACGTTACGTGTCGCACTGTTTTTTCTCTCTTGTTTATCTGTAAACTAAATCAAATCTATTTCAAGAATTTATTCCTTGTATGTATACATGTACTGCAGATTTGATATATATATAACATAATGTAATAATATTTATTATTTTCACTTCTAAGTGGAAAATTTTTAATTTGTACTACGGTCTGTTCACAAAATAAGTTGAAAAGAAAAAAAGGCGCCGAGCATAGTAGATTTGTTTTTTTTCCTGTTGTACCGAAATCGTATCGAACCGTGACATCTGTGTACCGTTCCACCCCTAATAAATATATATATAGTTTACTTTTAACTATTATGCAGTTGACCATATGTATTTATAATTTTTCCTGCTTGAAAAAATGTTTCGTTTTATTTTTAGTTCATTTTAGGTATTGATTGCATTTAATTTGTGTTTTTGCCTGATTAAAAAATAATATTTAGTTCATTTTAAATGTTATTAATTGATATCATTTAATTTCTATTTTATTGCTTATAATATTTAGTTGTCTAAAATTTTATTTATTTGTAATTTATTTATATTGCTTGTAAAAGTGATTTGTAGTTTATATAAATATTAAATTTATTTTTATTGCTGATAAAATGATTTATTTAAAAAATTGTTTGGAATACTATTAGTTGAATTTGATATCTATAAAGAATACTATTTTGATAATTTAATATTGCTATAAAATACTGTTACACAAATCAGGGTTTATTACTGTATTTAGACATACAGGGTCACAAAAATCACAAACCTCATTTATAACTGACTTAAAATAAAACAGCTCATGTATTACTTAAACCTCCTGATGTTGATGTTCAACATTTTGGGATATAAATGTCAAGAATTTACTAGTACTGTATGGGGGAAAAATAATGTTAAGTCATTTTATGAAAACAGTTATTGATGTGAAGTGTCTTGTATCTGTCCTGTGGATCATTCTAACAATGTTTGTCTGTCTTAGGATTCTCAGCTTCGGTCAGTAACTGTGAACGTCTGA
>JADLZN010005243.1:0-47500 GCA_018155175.1 Sinocyclocheilus anophthalmus | reverse complement strand
TGCTGTGACTGGTTAGCTGGGTCAGTGTGTTCTGTGATTTGTTAGCTGGGTCAGTGTGTGTTGTGATTGGTTAGCTAGGTCAGTGTGATTGGTTAGCTGGGCCAGTGTGTGTGCTGTGATTGGTTAGCTGGGCAAGTGTGTGCTGTGATTGGTTGGCTGGACCAGTGTGTGCTGTGATTGGCTAGCTGGGCCAGGTGTGTGCTGTGATTGTTTAGCTGGGCCAGTGTGTGCTGTGATTTGTTATCTGGGCCAGTGTGTGTTGTGATTGGATAGCCGGGTCAGTGTGTGCTGTGATTGGTTGGCTGGGCCAGTGTGTGCTGTGATTGGTTAGCTGGGCCGGTGTGTGCTGTGATTTGTTAGCTGGGCCAGTGTGTGCTGTGAACGGTTAGCTGGGCCAGTGTGTGCCGTGAACGGTTAGCTGGGCCAGTGTGTGCCGTGATTGGCAGCACTCGGCACCTGGTCGGAAAATGTCATGCCCCTTACATAGCCGCCTGCGAGCGTCAGTGTAAATATTGCGTCAAATTCAAATCAATTTGAGCGCGATTTAAACTCTGATGATTGTAACCACTCTAAGTTCATCTGCCTTGGGAAAGCTAGCGTGTCTCCGCTAGAACACATGACGCTCCAGGAAATCCCTTATATGGACAAAGACATCCAGCCAGTGTTGCCAGATTGAGCGGTTTTGAATTTGATTGGTGGTTTGGGCGGGTGGACAAAATTTGGGCTGGTTTGGGGTCAGTTCGGCGGTTTTCAAACATCTAAACTGTATAGGCTAATTGGTTAAAAAACAAAACCCAAGTGTGCATGTACTGCATCCAATCAGTCATCACGACGTTACTAAACACACACGCACACTGCAAAGATGACTGGTGCTGATGTTGACGTCACGGCCGCACTTTTAGCCAATCACGAGGGATCAGCAGACAGACGTGATGATTGATGAGGTGACAGGATTTTAGCGCGGTAACCGATCAGATTTTGAACATATAGCTGTTTATTCAAGTGATCACGATGCCAGAGTGGCCTAAATTTAAGTTACATGCGAGTGGGAGAGTGACTCGACTCTCAAAACGTGAATTGCACCTGTGGAGGGAGATGGAGCGAAGGCTAATATCAGTGTAAATCTGAAATCAGAGCGCAGTTAAATAATTTACTGAACATGGGACGATACGATCCTGTCCTGCATCAGAAAGCTGGAGGACTTGATTAGTTTTGACTGTGCGAAGTTCTGTATTATGTTCTACAATGTATTTCACGAAAAACGTGCGACACGAAGGTAAGTGCATTATTGTTTTTAATTTTTGTTATCGGATTATTGTACAGTTTTAATGAATTACACCGTTTTGACTGTCATGAAGTGTGCATGAACGCGTGTGAAATACCTGCTAATTACGTTACTTACGTTGTTTATCATTAGTAACCTGTCTACTACTTAAGCTTTTTATTATTATTCTTCTTAGACTAAATTTCTGAACGCTACTCCTCCTAGAGCTTTCAAGCTAGAACCACCAAACTCAGCCCAGCTCTTCAGACTGATGGACTGTTTGCTTCATCTTTTCTAACTGATCTGACTTACGGTTTTCATAAAACTGAAGATTAAAAATCATAAAAATCCCATAGACTTACTGTTACGGGGCTGACAAGACGTGAGACATGCGGATCCATGTGAAACCTTTAATAAGCAGAGAGGTCAGAAACACAGGCAGGGTCGAACAAGGGCAAACAGGAATATGGCGGGCAAGACACAAGAATAATCCTAGGGCTAGCGAAGGTCAACGAATGGCGAACAGAGTCAAAAAAGGGGCAATCAAGGAAAACAGGCGAAGATCAGAAACCAAGAAAACAGGCAAGACTAGGCTAGGCTAGGAGGCTAACGAGGGCTCTGTAGTGTAGCTATCAACTGATAAGTGCTAAACAATACTCGGCGGCAGGAAGAGATCAGAGTGAGTGTTAAAAAGTGAGTGAGTGATATGAAACAGCTGTGTGCAAACAGTGCTGTGGCCATATGAAACAGCTGGGTGCAATCAGTGCTGTGTGCAATCAGACAATTAATGATGGGATATGTAGTCCGGGATGAAATGCAACAGTTTGTGTAGTGCGAGAGCCAATGAAATGGAAAGGGTGACCTCTGATGGCTAGCAGAAGGAAGTTCATGGACCGGATTCATGACAGATCCCCCCCCAAGGAGCGGTTCCAGACGCTAAAACACGTTACGATTTCGAGAGGGAGGTGGCGTGGAGGCGGAACCAACAGCGGAGGGGGAGGAGAGGCAGGTCACATGGGAAGTGGAGAAGACTGGGAATGAGCAGGAACCAGCGGAGTAGAGAGGCCCGGGCTGAAGAAGGCCGTACACGGCAGAGCAGAAGACCATCAGAGCCAGACAGCAGACCACCATGGTGGGGCAGAAGACCACCACGGCAGAGCAGAAGACAACCACGGCGGAGCGTGAGGACCACCACGGCGGAGCAGAGGACCACCGGAGCCAGACAGTAGACCACCCCGGCGGGGCAGAGAACCACCACGGCGGAGCAGAGGAACACCAGAACCAGACAGTAGACCACCAAAGCCAGACAATAGACCAACACGGCAGAGCAGAGGACCACCACGGCAGAGCAGAAGACCACCAGAGCCAGACAGACCACCACGGCGGAGCAGAAGGAACAGGAAACCCCCCCCGGTGAACCACACCGATCAGGAGACCATGGGGGAGACTGCAACAACGAGAGAGCAGAGACAGACAAAACAGACAGAACATTGGGGTTGATAGAAAAGACTGAGCGTTCAGGGGCAGCCTCCCTGGCAGGGTCGGGACAAGACAAAAGTTCACAAACAACCTCCTTGACAGACACAAAGCTCACAAAGAATTCACATGGCCTCCATAACCGTGACAGGACAAGATGAGGATTCCCAGACGGCCTCCATAACCGTGACAGGACGAGCAGAGAGTTCACAAACGGCCTCTATAGCCGTGACAGGACGAGCAGGGAGGTCGCAAAAGCCACATAGCTGTGAAAGAAGAGCAGGGAGTTCGCCAACCGCCTCTACAGCTGTGACAGGACGAACGGGGGTTCGCCAAACGGGCTCCTTAGCGCGTGACAGGAGACAGAGGTTCAGCCGTGCCGGAAACAGGAACAAGTATAGAGTTCATAGACGCGGAATCCTGGCCGGACAGACAGGCAGAGAGTTCATGACGCATCCGTTGCCGGAACGGAAAGGCAGAAAGTGCTTGACGCGTTGCTGGGCGCAACCACCACGCAAGGAAATTGAGGCAAGTGTCGCCATCTCGGGAGGGTCTGCAGCCTGCGCCGCCACCTCTGAAGACACTACAGTGGACACCATGACCTCTGGCAGCACAGCAGTGGACACCGCTACCTCACGAGGTTCTGCAGCGTAAGCCGCCACCTCTGGAGATGTTGTAGCCGGTGCCGCAGCCTCTAGCAAATCGGCGGTGGAGTACGCGGCCTAGATACACCATAAAGCAATCCCCATTGTGGGAAGCGCTACAGACAGGGGAATTAGTTCAGGAACTGGAGGGCTTGAGAGAGCTGGTTTAGGGATGCCAGCTGCATGTGCCGACACCAGCGGTGGGTTCTCCACGCTGGAAGCCAGTCTGGGATACGGAAGAACGGACCGATACTCGGGGGTGTAACCAGACAGAACGTGACATGACTCTGGATGATCGGCTGTGATGTGACGTGACTCTGGACGATCAGCTGTGACGTGATGAGGCTCTGGCAGATCAGCCGAGACTTGACTAGACTCATGAAGATCAGCTGTGACCTGACCTGACTCATGAAGAACAGCAGTAACTTGACTGGCCTCATGCAGACCAGCTGAGACTCGATTTGACTCAAGACGATCAACTGTGATTAGATTTGTCTCAAGAAGATCAACTGTGACTTGACTTGGTTCATGAAGATCAACTGTGACTTGACCAGACTCATGAAAATAAACTGTGACTCAGATCAGCTGTGACCTGACTTGACTCACGACGATCAACTGTGACCTGACTTGACTCACGACGATCAACTGTGACCTGACTTGACTCATGAAAAACAACTGTGACTTGATTTGACTCGTGAAGATCAACTGTGACTAGACTTGTCTCAGGAAGATTAGCTGTGACTTGACATGACTCACGAAGATCAACTGTGACTTGACTAGACTCGTGAATATCAGCTGTGACTTGACTAGACTCATGATAATAAACTGTGACTTGATTTGACTCGTGATGATCAACTGTGACTTGACTGAACTCAAGAAGATCAGCTGTGACTTGACTCATGAAGATCAACTGTGAATTGACTAGACTCATGAAGATCAGTTGTGACTTGATTTGACTCATGAAGATCAACTGTGACATGACTTGACTCGTGAAGATCAATGGTGACTTGACTCGTGAAGATCAACGGTGACTTGACGGGGAGCTGATGTGTCCGCCATTTTGTGATCAGGCTTAAAAAAAAACAGAGTTTAAATTTTAGCGGTTGATTAATGCCAGTACAGAAGAAATCTATCAAAACACAGGCCAATGTCCATATGAGAAGCTGCTGGATCCTTGTGTGGCCGAGTATTCTGTTACGGGGCTGACAAGACGTGAGACGTGTGGATCCATCTGCAAGCTTTTAATAGAGAGTCGTGGTAAACAGGCAGGGTCAAACAAGGGCAAACAGGAATATGGTGGGCAAGACACAAGAATAATCCTAGGGCTAGCGAAGGTCAACGAACGGCGAACAGAGTCAAAAGGGGCAAGACTAAAGGGGTAAATCCAGGAAAACAGGCGAAGATCAAAAACCGAGAAAACAGGCAAGGCAAGACTAGGCTAGGCTAGGCTAGGAGGCTAACGAGGGCTCTGTAGTGTAGCTATCAACTGATAAATGCTAAACAATACTCTGCGGCGGGAAGGGATCAGAGATGAGTGTTGACAAATAGGGGGATGTGCAATTAGTGAAACAGCTGTGTGCTATCAGTGCTGTGTGCAATCAGTGCAAGGAATGATGGGATATGTAGTCCGGGATGATATGCAACAGTGTGTAGTGCGAGAGTCAATGAAAATGGAAAGGTGACCTCTGATGGCTAGCAGACGGAAGTTCATGGACCGGATTCGTGACACTTACATTGACGGAATCTTCAGATGAGCCAAGACTATTCAAACTCCAGCTGTCAAAATTCAAATGTAAACAAACTGAATCCCTTGAGGCTCAATCAAGCTTCTCTTCTATGTACTATTTCTAATCCATTTAAACTCATTCAAACTCATCTATCTAATATTTCTAATCTATCTATCTATCTATCCTAGCAACCTGCAATCATGCTAGTAACATCCAAAAAATGCTAGTAACATGCTAGAAACATGCTAGTCACTTGCTAATCATGCTAGCAACATGCTAGTTACTTGCTAATTATGCTAGTACAATGCTAATCATGCTAGCAACATGTAGTAACTTGTTAATCATGTTAAAACATGTAGTCACTTGAATAATCATGCTAACACATGCTAGTAACCTGTTAATCCATGCTAGCGACATGCTTGTAACGTGCTAATCATTCTAGAAACATGCTAGTTACTTGCTAATCAGGCTAGTAACATGCTATTCATGCTAGAAACATGCTAGTCACTTTGCTAATCATGCTAGAAACATGCTAGTAAAGCCTACTTAGGGATGCACGAATGTTCGGAACCGAAAAATTTCGGCCACAAAAAAATAGTAAAAAAGCTCTTTCGTTGTTCGGCGAAAAGCGATTAAGCAAACAGACTGAATAAACTGTACCAAACAATGACGTGATGCGATCAAATAGCAACCAGCGTAGAGTGAGAGGCACAATGCAACAAACATGTCAGCCGTGTGGAAGCATTTAAAACTGTCCGAGAAAGACGCAAAAATCATTACAATCACACACGAGAGACTGTTCACTACTGCCAACACAGATTTGATGAGAAGAGGAAGGGGTGATTGTTGCTATTTACTGTACAATGATTGAAATCGCGAAATGGCCTATAAATAAATAAACTGCAGAACGTCATGTTTTCTAATACACACACAAATTGCATGTATTCTGACAGCGCTGCACGAACCCGCGGCGGATCTGCTTGTTAACCAGGGTTCAAAGTGAAAATCTGCGCTAAAACAGTGTTGCTCGTCAGTTGCTCAGTCAAATTTTTATGATTTTTTACAATGCATGTGACAATGCGATACGTGCATCGTATTTGTTATGAGACTCATTGATAAATCTGCTGTCAACAAAAAGAAGCACTGAGGGTCTCAAGAAGCGGGTTCGCAAAATAAAGAAAAAGCAAGACCTCATCAACATTCATTAAATGCGCAATTGCGATTTTACTGTTGTTGCTTTCAAAATATATACACATTAAATTAATACAAGCAGGAAGTAATGGAGACCTTGCACAGTGTCTCTCCGTCACGTGCTGCACTGTTTACCGCCCGCAGGGACTGTCACAGGATTGCGCTCGCAACTTTCATTCATCTAAACTGAATAAAAAGCAGAATGAACCGATGAAACGTTAAGACAATAAACACAATAAATAAATGCAATTTATGAATGATGCCGTGCTAACTGACATATCATTTATTACAGCACAGAAACTATATTTTCTACCTTATTCTGTGCAGAAAATTTTAATAATTGTTTGTAGTATATAAAACGATCATAAAATTGCCATTAGGAAAGAATTATAGATTACAAATGATTGATTATTGTCCAGCAGTGTATTTGATTTCTTATAGCAAATACAAAGTAAGAAAAGTAAAAGTAAAAAAATAATTCCTTCTAAAAAAAATTAATACATACGTACATAAAATTATTGTATTTGACATTTCTGTCACTTCTGAAATGATGGCTACGCCCCTAGTGTGACAAAATATTAGCCTATACATAATACTTTTAAAGCTAATTTTAAAAATATAACCGAATTGTTCTGAATTTGCAAAAATCGTTCTTCAATCATAATTAATTTTAAGTTAAATTGTGCTTTGTTGGTATAGTGTCTGCTAGAATGTTAAAAAATGTTCAGTGTTAAATATTTTTAAATTGATGTTTTGCCCAGTGTTTCATTTTGTTCGGCTTTGGCCAAGAATTTTCATTTCGGTGCACCCCTAATGCTAATCATGCTAGAAAAATTCTAGCGACATGCTGGTAACTTTTGCTAATCGTGCGAGCGACAAGCTAGGTAGTTGATGATATGCTTAGCAACATGTTAGTAACATGTTAATCATGCAAGAAACATGCTAGCGACATGCTTGTAACGTGCTAATCATTCTAGAAACATGCTAGTTACTTGCTAATCATGCTAGTAACATGTTAATCATGCAAGAAACATTCTAGCGACATGCTAGTAACTTGCTAATCATGCTAGCGACATGCTCGTAACGTGCTAATCATTCTAGAAAAATGCTAGTTACTTGCTAATAATGCTAGCAACATGCTAGTAACATGTTAAACCATGCAAAAACACCTGCTAGAGACATGCTAGTAATGGGCTAATCATGCTAGTCACAATTATGCTAGTAACATGCTAATCATGCCAGCAATATGGTAGTGACAGGCCAATAATGCTAAAAACATGCTAATCATGCTAGAAACATGTTATCAACATCCATCTAATCTAAATTTGAAAACTTCAGACTTTTACAACTGCTTTAAACTTTCAGGCTAGGCTTTCTCAAGCCAACCTAAAGTTTGTCTTGACGAACTATTATTATCTAGTTATATTTATTGTTCTTGGTGTCATCATGCCTTTAACGTTAACATTTATTGATTAGTTATTGTTCTTGGTGTCAACATGCCTTTAACGTTAACATTTATTGATTAGTTATTGTTCTTGGTGTCAACATGCCTTTAACGTTAACATTTATTGATTAGTTATTGTTCTTGGTGTCAACATGCCTTTAACGTTAACATTTATTGATTAGTTATTGTTCTTGGTGTCAACATGCCTTTAACGTTAACATTTATTGATTAGTTATTGTTCTTGGTGTCAACATGCCTTTAACGTTAACATTTATTGATTAGTTATTGTTCTTGGTGTCAACATGCCTTTAACGTTAACATTTATTGATTAGTTATTGTTCTTGGTGTCAACATGCCTTTAACGTTAACATTTATTGATTAGTTATTGTTCTTGGTGTCAACATGCCTTTAACGTTAACATTTATTGATTAGTTATTGTTCTTGGTGTCAACATGCCTTTAACGTTAACGTTTATCATTATAGTTATCGTTCTTGGTGTCAACATGCCTTTAACGTTTATCATTATAGTTATCGTTCTTGGTGTCATCATGCCTTTAACGTTAACATTTATTGATTAGTTATTGTTCTTGGTGTCAACATGCCTTTAACGTTAATGTTTATCGTGATAGTTATCGTTCTTGGTGTCAACATGCCTTTAACGTTAACATTTATTGATTAGTTATTGTTCTTGGTGTCAACATGCCTTTAACGTTAACATTTATTGATTAGTTATTGTTCTTGGTGTCAACATGCCTTTAACGTTAACATTTATTGATTAGTTATTGTTCTTGGTGTCAACATGCCTTTAACGTTAACATTTATTGATTAGTTATTGTTCTTGGTGTCAACATGCCTTTAACGTTTATCATTATAGTTATCGTTCTTGGTGTCAACATGCCTTTAACGTTAACGTTTATCGTGATAGTTATCGTTCTTGGTGTCAACATGCCTTTAACGTTAACGTTTATCGTTATAGTTATCGTTCTTGGTGTCAACATGCCTTTAACGTTTATCATTATAGTTATCGTTCTTGGTGTCAACATGCCTTTAACGTTAACATTTATTGATTAGTTATTGTTCTTGGTGTCAACATGCCTTTAACGTTAACGTTTATCGTGATAGTTATCGTTCTTGGTGTCAACATGCCTTTAACGTTTATCATTATAGTTATCGTTCTTGGTGTCAACATGCCTTTAACGTTTATCATTATAGTTATCGTTCTTGGTGTCAACATGCCTTTAACGTTAACGTTTATCATTATAGTTATCGTTCTTGGTGTCAACATGCCTTTAACGTTAACGTTTATCATTATAGTTATCGAATTTTTAAATTTTGTTTGGTGTCAACATGGATTAACGGTTACGTTAGAGCTATTGTTCTTGGTGTCAACATGCCTTTAACGTTAACGTTTATCATTATAGTTATCGTTCTTGGTGTCATCATGCCTTTAACGTTAACATTTATTGATTAGTTATTGTTCTTGGTGTCAACATGCCTTTAACGTTAACGTTTATCATTATAGTTATCGTTCTTGGTGCAACATGCCTTTAACGTTTATCATGATAAGTTATCGTTCTTGGTGTCAACTGCCTTGAAGTTTATATATAAGTTATCGTATTGGTGTAACAGCCTTTAACGTGAAAGTTTATCATATACGTTATCGTTCTTGGGTGTCAACTCCTTGAACGTAACGGTTCTATCAGTATAGTTATAGTTCTTGGGTGAGTGGTCAACATGCCTTTAACGTTACAGTTTATGTCTATTTATCGTTAGTGGTGGTCAACATGCCTTTTAACGTTAAACGTTTATCATTAAGTTATCTTTCTGGTGTCAACATTGCCTAAAGTAACGTTTATCATTATAGTTATCGTTCTTGGTGTCATCATGCCTTTAACGTTAACATTTATTGATTAGTTATTGTTCTTGGTGTCAACATGCCTTTAACGTTAACGTTTATCGTTATAGTTATCGTTCTTGGTGTCAACATGCCTTTAACGTTAACGTTTATCGTTATAGTTATCGTTCTTGGTGTCAACATGCCTTTAACGTTTATCATTATAGTTATCGTTCTTGGTGTCAACATGCCTTTAACGTTAACGTTTATCGTTATAGTTATCGTTCTTGGTGTCAACATGCCTTTAACGTTAACATTTATTGATTAGTTATTGTTCTTGGTGTCAACATGCCTTTAACGTTAACATTTATTGATTAGTTATTGTTCTTGGTGTCAACATGCCTTTAACGTTAACATTTATTGATTAGTTATTGTTCTTGGTGTCAACATGCCTTTAACGTTAACATTTATTGATTAGTTATTGTTCTTGGTGTCAACATGCCTTTAACGTTAACATTTATTGATTAGTTATTGTTCTTGGTGTCAACATGCCTTTAACGTTAACGTTTATCATTATAGTTATCGTTCTTGGTGTCAACATGCCTTTAACGTTAACGTTTATCATTATAGTTATCGTTCTTGGTGTCAACATGCCTTTAACGTTAATGTTTATCGTGATAGTTATCGTTCTTGGTGTCAACATGCCTTTAACGTTAACATTTATTGATTAGTTATTGTTCTTGGTGTCAACATGCCTTTAACGTTAACATTTATTGATTAGTTATTGTTCTTGGTGTCAACATGCCTTTAACGTTAACGTTTATCATTATAGTTATCGTTCTTGGTGTCAACATGCCTTTAACGTTAACGTGTATCATATCGTTATAGGTCTTGGTGTCAGCATGCCGTTAACGTTAAGTTTATATTATAGTTATCGTTGCTGTGTTGTGTGTCAATGCCTTAAAGTTTATTCATTATAGTTACGTTCTGGGTGTCAACATGCCTTGAACGTTAAGTTTATCATTATAGTTATCTGTTGTTTTTTATTGTTCTTGGTGTCAACATGCCTTTAACGTTAACGTTTATCATTATAGTTATCGTTCTTGGTGTCAACATGCCTTTAACGTTAACGTTTATCATTATAGTTATCGTTCTTGGTGTTCAAAAAAAAAATGCCTTTAACGTAACGTTTATCTTTAGTTATCGTTCCTTGGTTGTAAACATGCCGTTAACGTTATCACATTTATCGCTATAGTTATCGTTCTTGGTGTCAACATGCCTTTAACGTTAACGTTTATCGTTATAGTTATCGTTCTTGGTGTCAACATGCCTTTAACGTTAACGTTTATCATTATAGTTATCGTTCTTGGTGTCAACAGGTTTTAAGTAAAGTTATCCGTGATAGTAAGTTCTGGTTGTCAACATGCCTTTAACGTTAAAGTTATCGTTATAGTTATCGTTTCTGGTGTCAAAACATGCCTTTACGTAAAGTTGATCATTAGAGTTATCGTCTTGGTGTAACCAATGCCTTTAACGTTAAGTTTATTATTATAGTTACGTTCTTGGTGTAACATGCCTTTCAAAAAAAAAAAAAAAAACGTTCACGTTATAGTTATAGTTATCGTCTTGGTGTCACATGCCTTTAACGTTAACGTTTATCGTTATAGTTATCGTTCTTGGTGTCAACATGCCTTTAACGTTAACGTTTATCGTGATAGTTATCGTTCTTGGTGTCAACATGCCTTTAACGTTAACGTTTATCGTTATAGTTATCGTTCTTGGTGTCAACATGCCTTTAACGTTAACGTTTATCGTTATAGTTATCGTTCTTGGTGTCAACATGCCTTTAACGTTAACGTTTATCATTATAGTTATCGTTCTTGGTGTCAACATGCCTTTAACGTTAACGTTTATCATTATAGTTATCGTTCTTGGTGTCAACATGCCTTTAACGTTAACGTTTATCATTATAGTTATCGTTCTTGGTGTCATCATGCCTTTAACGTTAACATTTATTGATTAGTTATTGTTCTTGGTGTCAACATGCCTTTAACGTTAACGTTTATCATTATAGTTATCGTTCTTGGTGTCAACATGCCTTTAACGTTAATGTTTATCGTGATAGTTATCGTTCTTGGTGTCAACATGCCTTTAACGTTAATGTTTATCGTGATAGTTATCGTTCTTGGTGTCAACATGCCTTTAACGTTAACGTTTATCATTATAGTTATCGTTCTTGGTGTCAACATGCCTTTAACGTTAACGTTTATCATTATAGTTATCGTTCTTGGTGTCAACATGCCTTTAACGTTAACGTTTATCGTTATAGTTATCGTTCTTGGTGTCAACATGCCTTTAACGTTAACGTTTATCGTTATAGTTATCGTTCTTGGTGTCAACATGCCTTTAACGTTAACGTTTATCGTTATAGTTATCGTTCTTGGTGTCAACATGCCTTTAACGTTAACATTTATTGATTAGTTATTGTTCTTGGTGTCAACATGCCTTTAACGTTAACATTTATTGATTAGTTATTGTTCTTGGTGTCAACATGCCTTTAACGTTAACATTTATTGATTAGTTATTGTTCTTGGTGTCAACATGCCTTTAACGTTAACATTTATTGATTAGTTATTGTTCTTGGTGTCAACATGCCTTTAACGTTAACATTTATTGATTAGTTATTGTTCTTGGTGTCAACATGCCTTTAACGTTAACATTTATTGATTAGTTATTGTTCTTGGTGTCAACATGCCTTTAACGTTAACATTTATTGATTAGTTATTGTTCTTGGTGTCAACATGCCTTTAACGTTAACATTTATTGATTAGTTATTGTTCTTGGTGTCAACATGCCTTTAACGTTAACGTTTATCATTATAGTTATCGTTCTTGGTGTCAACATGCCTTTAACGTTAACGTTTATCGTTATAGTTATCGTTCTTGGTGTCAACATGCCTTTAACGTTAACGTTTATCGTGATAGTTATCGTTCTTGGTGTCAACATGCCTTTAACGTTAACGTTTATCGTTATAGTTATCGTTCTTGGTGTCAACATGCCTTTAACGTTAACGTTTATCGTTATAGTTATCGTTCTTGGTGTCAACATGCCTTTAACGTTAACGTTTATCATTATAGTTATCGTTCTTGGTGTAAACAGGCCTTAAAGTTAACGTTTTAGCGTGATAGTTATAGTTACTTGGTGTCAAACAACCAAAGATGCCTTTAACGTTAACGTTTAGCGTTAAGTTATCGTTTCGTGGTTGTCAAATGCCTTTAAGTTAACGTTTATAGTGATAGTTATGGTCTTGGTTGTCAAAATGCCTTGAACGTTAAACGTTTAGCATTATAGTTACGTTTGGTGTCAACATGTCTTTAACGTTAAGTTATCGTTATAGTTAGCGTTCTGGTGTCCACATGCTGTAACGTTAACGTTTATAATTACTGTTAGCGGTCGGGTGTCAACCTGCATTTAACGTGTAACGTTTATCGTTATAGTATAGTCTTGGTGTCAACATGCCTTTACGTTAACGTTTATCGTTATAGGTATTCGTATGGTGTCAACCAGCCTTTAACGTTAACGTTATCTAGTTATATTTATTGTTCTTGGTGTCATCATGCCTTTAACGTTAACATTTATTGATTAGTTATTGTTCTTGGTGTCAACATGCCTTTAACGTTAACGTTTATCGTTATAGTTATCGTTCTTGGTGTCAACATGCCTTTAACGTTAACGTTTATCATTATAGTTATCGTTCTTGGTGTCAACATGCCTTTAACGTTAACGTTTATCGTGATAGTTATCGTTCTTGGTGTCAACATGCCTTTAACGTTAACGTTTATCGTTATAGTTATCGTTCTTGGTGTCAACATGCCTTTAACGTTAACGTTTATCGTTATAGTTATCGTTCTTGGTGTCAACATGCCTTTAACGTTAACGTTTATCGTTATAGTTATCGTTCTTGGTGTCAACATGCCTTTAACGTTAACGTTTATCGTTATAGTTATCGTTCTTGGTGTCAACATGCCTTTAACGTTAACGTTTATCATTATAGTTATCGTTCTTGGTGTCAACATGCCTTTAACGTTAACATTTATTGATTAGTTATTGTTCTTGGTGTCAACATGCCTTTAACGTTAACGTTTATCATTATAGTTATCGTTCTTGGTGTCAACATGCCTTTAACGTTAACGTTTATCATTATAGTTATCGTTCTTGGTGTCAACATGCCTTTAACGTTAACGTTTATCGTGATAGTTATCGTTCTTGGTGTCAACATGCCTTTAACGTTAACATTTATTGATTAGTTATTGTTCTTGGTGTCAACATGCCTTTAACGTTAACGTTTATCATTATAGTTATCGTTCTTGGTGTCAACATGCCTTTAACGTTTATCATTATAGTTATAATATCTTTTATAATATATAGTATATAGATATAAGAGTATATATAGCAGGTTGTTCATTGAAAGTAGTTAGCAAAAGTCTCTGTGAATTTAATATTCTATTAATCTTAAAGTAAACATTGGCACGTCTCCAAAGTTGTTTGTATGCATTATAAAAGGGTTCATGTTTAGATGCTGTCAGTATGTTGTTGTTGTTGTAGCTTTCTGTGTGACTTCAAATGTTCAGAAATATACATGTGCACTGTATGTGTGAATACCAGCCTCTTCATGCTTAGCAGGAGGTCCTCCTGCGGTATTTACATGTTCATATATTTATATTCATCCTTAAACACATATTTACACATAAACATGCTAAATTCTGTTACTGTATACGAGTTTGAATGCTGTTTGTTTAACACAGATATATGTGATTGTATTTCAGGAGCTGAAACACACACACACACACACAGCCTCTCTGCTGGTAACCATGACAATAATTACAGCTGGCTGTAGCTGTGTGTTAAGCAATGGCTGGGGGGGCGAAAGCACTTTGGCCGACCATCTTTCTCTCTCTCTTTATTGTTCCTTTTGCTTTATACTCGTTCTTATTTAATATGGAGGACGGCCATCCACAGATTTAAGGCTTGTGTTGTCATGGAAACTGTAAGTCGTTGTGCCACCAGCCAACTCTCCCCCGTGCGCCGGGTGGATTGTTCCATGCTGCGTTGTGTAGCGCGGCAGCGGACCGAACCATCGCGAGCGCGGCGCTCTGAGTGGGGGTGTGTGCGCCGAGCTCGGGCTCGTCTCTGGTGTGAGTGTGTGTTATTCACAACTTTGATAGGTTCTCTTATGAATTTAAAAACTTGATGAAACCGTTCCCGCAAGTCATATTTTCCACTTTTCTTTACTGACTCAAAAGATTTGCTGATGTGTGTAACGCGAAAGCGTTCACAGGATGGGACTAGACGGCGTCACGTTAAGAGTAAGTTATCTTTGCGTTTTAATAAAATAACTGTTTGTCCTGAGACATTTTTTCTGTGGATCAGGTAATGTACAGCCGTTGAAGCTATTAATCAATCACTGATATATAATGACACCGAGTTTATTTTACTGATCATTTAAAAAATAAATAAATAAAATAAAACCCGTCCCAGCGCGGGAATCGAGCCCGGGTCGTTCTGTAAGCGCGCCAGACAGACCGTTGAATTCTGACAGTTGCTGAAGTTTTAAATCTTAAAGACGGTTTGCATTTAAACACTGCGCGGCCGTTGTTAGAGGAGCAGCAGATCTCTCCAGTCTGTCAGACGCAAGCGCTGCGTGGTTTTTTATTCTTATTATTTATTTTTTATTTCTGTCGGTGTGAGATGAAGATGAGGAGGAGGAGGATGCGCGCGCGGTCCGCCCACGCAGGATCAGTCCTGGCTCGCGTCTAACCGTCGCGCTGAATATCGCATTTGTTTCCCCGATGGAGTAACGCTACCGGGATGAACATCGGCGACATGACGAACCCGCCGCGCGAACGATGAGCGCCGGCGGGAATCCGCGCGTTAGTTACCCTGGAAACGGCAGCGGAGCGCCGGAGACTCGAGCGAGCGCGGGCCGAGCGGAGCGCAGCGACAGGCGGACTGAAGACGGAGGAGCGGCCGCCGCAGGACGCGGAGCGGCACACACCGTGCGCTGAGGTATTCATAAAAGCGAGGAGTTTCGCCGTTTCTGATGAGCCAGTGATGAAGAGCAGCGCATCACTGGCTCGTGTGAGGACCGTGATCCTGACACAGCTGATCTGAGGACAGTGAGAATGCCCGATGAAGCGATAGCTCCCGGACTGCGCAGACCGACAGAGACGCGCTGAGGCCCGACGCCTCCGGTAAGTCAGAACTCACAAACTAGACACTCTGAGGGCTAAGTCATTCGAAATGTGTCTTTAGCACTGTAAACGTTTCTTTTTAGGGTTTAAGTGTATAGAGACAGATGTATGCAGTGTCCTCGTGTGCGTTACAGTAGTGTCGGGGTTGCCAGGTTTTCACAACAAAACCCGCCCGACCGCGTCCCCCGTTAAACATCGCGTTCCGGGGGTAAAATACGCGTTTTTTGGTGGGGTTCCCTAGTGGCTAAATATCACGTGATTGCGGTCGCTTCAACCCGCGGCGGCAGCAGTGTTCAAGTGTTCACTTGGCAACGCTTATTAGTAGTGTGTTATCATTGCAGTGCTCTTGATTAAGTGTGAATTGTAATGTGTCCCACCCACTGCGCTCAGTGCTGCCCCCTACAGACCATCCGAGCACACTCCTCCACCTCAGATGATCTCAGGCAGTAGTGCACTAGAATACTGTGTGTTTCTTCACTGCATGCTCTGAGTATGCACTAAGATTGGCTGAAATGTGTAGTTTACATATAGTGCACACTGCAAGAAATGCTGTATGCCACAATGCACTTGACCTTTCATTTCTACTGTGACAAACTGAAATCATGATGATGTGATTTTAATTTGGTGCTTGACTGGTTATTGGGTCAGACTGACGAATGTTGAGATGAAATCACATCTGTGATCATAACTGGATGACGTGCACTGAACATAATGCAACAAAATCATGGCAGCAATGTAGCTGTGGACACTATTATCATTTGATAAAAATAGTGTGCAGCGTATCATGTGTAGTATGCACACTACATGCTGTTTTACATACTATTTTATACAAATAGCATGCAGTATATTCAGAAAAAAATAGATGGTATATATACTACATATTATTTCACATGCTATTTCATTTAAGTATGCAGTATATCATGATTATTCACAAATATTTAGATGTAAGCACACTGCATTCTGTTTATAAAAATAGTGTGCAGCGTAGCAGAAAGATAGTTGGTTATGCATACTACATGCTGTTTTACATACTATTTTATAAAAAAAATAGCATACAGTGTATCATATATATTCAGAATAATTTAGATGGTATGCATGCTACATATTGTATACATATATATATACTTCATACTGGTTTACATAAACATTTAAAAAAAATAGTACACAATAGATATGTATGGTCAGAAAGATTTAGAAGGTATGCACACTACATACTGTTTCACATAGTATTTAATAAAAATAATACATAGTGAATCACGTATGTTTAGAAATATATAGATGGTATGCATACTGTATACTGTTTCACGTAGTATTTAATAAAAATAATACACAGTGAATCACGTATGTTTAGAAATATATAGATAGTATGCATACTGTATACTGTTTCACGTAGTATTTAATAAAAATAATACACAGTGAATCACATATGTTTAGTAATATATAAATAGTATGCATACTTTATACTGCTTCACATAGTATTTAATAAAAATAATACACAGTGACTCACGTATGTTTAGAAATATATAGATAGTATGCATACTGTATACTGTTTCACGTAGTATTTAATAAAAATAATACAGTGACTCACGTATGTTTAGAAATATATAGATGGTATGCATACTGTATACTGTTTCACGTAGTATTTAATAAAAATAATACACAGTGAATCACGTATGTTTAGAAATATATAGATGGTATGCGTACTGTATACTGTTTCACAGTATTTAATAAAAATAATACACAGTGACTCACGTATGTTTAGAAATATATAGATAGTATGCATACTGTATACTGCTTCATATACTCTTTAATAAAAATAATACACAGTGAATCACATATGTTTAGTAATATATAAATAGTATGCATACTTTATACTGCTTCACATAGTATTTAATAAAAATAATACACAGTGAATCACATATGTTTAGTAATATATAAATAGTATGCATACTTTATACTGCTTCACATAGTATTTAATAAAAATAATACACAGTGAATCACATATGTTTAGTAATATATAAATAGTATGCATACTTTATACTGCTTCACATAGTATTTAATAAAAATAATACACAGTGAATCACATATGTTTAGTAATATATAAATAGTATGCATACTTTATACTGCTTCACATAGTATTTAATAAAAATAATACACAGTGAATCACATATGTTTAGTAATATATAAATAGTATGCATACTGTATACTGTTTCACGTAGTATTTAATAAAAATAATACACAGTGACTCACGTATGTTTAGAAATATATAGATGGTATGCGTACTGTATACTGTTTCACAGTATTTAATAAAAATAATACACAGTGAATCACATATGTTTAGTAATATATAAATAGTATGCATACTTTATACTGCTTCACATAGTATTTAATAAAAATAATACACAGTGAATCACATATGTTTAGTAATATATAAATAGTATGCATACTTTATACTGCTTCACATAGTATTTAATAAAAATAATACACAGTGAATCACATATGTTTAGTAATATATAAATAGTATGCATACTTTATACTGCTTCACATAGTATTTAATAAAAATAATACACAGTGAATCACATATGTTTAGTAATATATAAATAGTATGCATACTTTATACTGCTTCACATAGTATTTAATAAAAATAATACACAGTGAATCACATATGTTTAGTAATATATAAATAGTATGCATACTTTATACTGCTTCACATAGTATTTAATAAAAATAATACACAGTGAATCACATATGTTTAGTAATATATAAATAGTATGCATACTTTATACTGCTTCACATAGTATTTAATAAAAATAATACACAGTGAATCACATATGTTTAGTAATATATAAATAGTATGCATACTTTATACTGCTTCACATAGTATTTAATAAAAATAATACACAGTGAATCACGTATGTTTAGAAATATATAGATGGTATGCATACTGTATACTATTTCACGTAGTATTTAATAAAAATAATACAGTGACTCACGTATGTTTAGAAATATATAGATGGTATGCATACTGCATACTGTTTCACGTAGTATTTAATAAAAATAATACACAGTGACTCACGTATGTTTAGAAATATATAGATAGTATGCATACTGTATACTGCTTCATATACTCTTTAATAAAAATAATACACAGTGAATCACATATGTTTAGTAATATATAAATAGTATGCATACTTTATACTGCTTCACATAGTATTTAATAAAAATAATACACAGTGAATCACATATGTTTAGTAATATATAAATAGTATGCATACTTTATACTGCTTCACATAGTATTTAATAAAAATAATACACAGTGAATCACATATGTTTAGTAATATATAAATAGTATGCATACTTTATACTGCTTCACATAGTATTTAATAAAAATAATACACAGTGAATCACATATGTTTAGTAATATATAAATAGTATGCGTACTGTATACTGTTTCACGTAGTATTTAATAAAAATAATACACAGTGAATCACGTATGTTTAGAAATATATAGATGGTATGCATACTGTGTACTGTTTCACGTAGTATTTAATAAAAATAATACACAGTGAATCACGTATGTTTAGAAATATATAAATAGTATGCATACTGCATACTGTTTCACGTAGTATTTAATAAAAATAATACACACTGAATCACGTATGTTTAGAAATATATAAATAGTATGCATACTGCATACTGTTTCACGTAGTATTTAATAAAAATAATACACACTGAATCACGTATGTTTAGAAATATATAAATAGTATGCATACTGCATACTGTTTCACGTAGTATTTAATAAAAATAATACACACTGAATCACGTATGTTTAGAAATATATAAATAGTATGCATACTGCATACTGTTTCACGTAGTATTTAATAAAAATAATACACACTGAATCACGTATGTTTAGAAATATATAAATAGTATGCATACTGCATACTGTTTCACGTAGTATTTAATAAAAATAATACACACTGAATCACGTATGTTTAGAAATATATAAATAGTATGCATACTGCATACTGTTTCACGTAGTATTTAATAAAAATAATACACACTGAATCACGTATGTTTAGAAATATATAAATAGTATGCATACTGCATACTGTTTCACGTAGTATTTAATAAAAATAATACACACTGAATCACGTATGTTTAGAAATATATAGATAGTATGCATACTGTATACTGTTTCACGTAGTATTTAATAAAAATAATACACAGTGAATCACGTATGTTTAGAAATATATAGATGGTATGCATACTGTATACTGCTTCACGTAGTATTTAATAAAAATAATACACAGTGACTCACGTATGTTTAGAAATATATAGATAGTATGCATACTGTATACTGCTTCATATACTCTTTAATAAAAATAATACACAGTGAATCACATATGTTTAGTAATATATAAATAGTATGCATACTTTATACTGCTTCACATAGTATTTAATAAAAATAATACACAGTGAATCACATATGTTTAGTAATATATAAATAGTATGCATACTTTATACTGCTTCACATAGTATTTAATAAAAATAATACACAGTGAATCACGTATTTTTAGAAATATATAGATGGTATGCATACTGCATACTGTTTCACGTAGTATTTAATAAAAATAATACACAGTGAATCACGTATGTTTAGTAATATATAAATAGTATGCATACTTTATACTGCTTCACATAGTATTTAATAAAAATAATACACAGTGAATCACATATGTTTAGTAATATATAAATAGTATGCATACTGTATACTGTTTCACGCAGTATTTAATAAAAATAATACAGTGACTCACGTATGTTTAGAAATATATAGATGGTATGCATACTGTATACTGTTTCACGTAGTATTTAATAAAAATAATACACTGAATCACGTATGTTTAGAAATATATAGATGGTATGCATACTGTATACTGCTTCACGTAGTATTTAATAAAAATAATACACACTGAATCACGTATGTTTAGAAATATATAAATAGTATGCATACTGCATACTGTTTCACGTAGTATTTAATAAAAATAATACACACTGAATCACGTATGTTTAGAAATATATAGATAGTATGCATACTGTATACTGTTTCACGTAGTATTTAATAAAAATAATACACAGTGAATCACGTATGTTTAGAAATATATAGATGGTATGCATACTGTATACTGCTTCACGTAGTATTTAATAAAAATAATACACAGTGAATCACGTATGTTTAGAAATATATAGATGGTATGCATACTGTATACTGCTTCACGTAGTATTTAATAAAAATAATACACAGTGAATCACGTATGTTTAGAAATATATAGATGGTATGCATACTGTGTACTGTTTCACGCAGTATTTAATAAAAATAATACACAGTGACTCACGTATGTTTAGAAATATATAGATGGTATGCATACTGTGTACTGTTTCACGTAGTATTTAATAAAAATAATACACACTGAATCACGTATGTTTAGAAATATATAAATAGTATGCATACTGCATACTGTTTCACGTAGTATTTAATAAAAATAATACACACTGAATCACGTATGTTTAGAAATATATAAATAGTATGCATACTGCATACTGTTTCACGTAGTATTTAATAAAAATAATACACAGTGAATCACGTATGTTTAGAAATATATAGATGGTATGCGTACTGTATACTGTTTCACATAGTATTTAATAAAAATAATACATAGTGAATCACGTATGTTTAGAAATATATAAATAGTATGCATACTGCATACTGTTTCACGTAGTATTTAATAAAAATAATACACAGTGAATCACGTATGTTTAGAAATATATAGATGGTATGCGTACTGTATACTGTTTCACGTAGTATTTAATAAAAATAATACATAGTGAATCACGTATGTTTAGAAATATATAGATGGTATGCATACTGTATACTGTTTCACGTAGTATTTAATAAAAATAATACATAGTGAATCACGTATGTTTAGAAATATATAGATGGTATGCATACTGTATACTGTTTCACGCAGTATTTAATAAAAATAATACACAGTGAATCACATATGTTTAGTAATATATAAATAGTATGCATACTTTATACTGCTTCACATAGTATTTAATAAAAATAATACACAGTGAATCACGTATGTTTAGAAATATATAGATAGTATGCATACTGTATACTGTTTCACGCAGTATTTAATAAAAATAATACACAGTGACTCACGTATGTTTAGAAATATATAGATGGTATGCATACTGCATACTGTTTCACGTAGTATTTAATAAAAATAATACACACTGAATCACGTATGTTTAGAAATATATAAATAGTATGCGTACTGTATACTGTTTCACGCAGTATTTAATAAAAATAATACAGTGAATCACGTATGTTTAGAAATATATAGATGGTATGCATACTGTATACTGTTTCACGTAGTATTTAATAAAAATAATACAGTGACTCACGTATGTTTAGAAATATATAGATGGTATGCATACTGTATACTGTTTCACGCAGTATTTAATAAAAATAATACATAGTGAATCACGTATGTTTAGAAATATATAAATAGTATGCATACTGCATACTGTTTCACGTAGTATTTAATAAAAATAATACACACTGAATCACGTATGTTTAGAAATATATAAATAGTATGCATACTGCATACTGTTTCACGTAGTATTTAATAAAAATAATACACACTGAATCACGTATGTTTAGAAATATATAAATAGTATGCATACTGCATACTGTTTCACGTAGTATTTAATAAAAATAATACACACTGAATCACGTATGTTTAGAAATATATAAATAGTATGCGTACTGTATACTGTTTCACGCAGTATTTAATAAAAATAATACACAGTGAATCACGTATGTTTAGAAATATATAGATGGTATGCGTACTGTATACTATTTCACGTAGTATTTAATAAAAATAATACACAGTGAATCACGTATGTTTAGAAATATATAGATGGTATGCGTACTGTATACTGTTTCACGCAGTATTTAATAAAAATAATACACAGTGAATCACGTATGTTTAGAAATATATAGATGGTATGCATACTGCATACTGTTTCACGTAGTATTTAATAAAAATAATACACACTGAATCACGTATGTTTAGAAATATATAGATGGTATGCATACTGTATACTGTTTCACGCAGTATTTAATAAAAATAATACACAGTGAATCACGTATGTTTAGAAATATATAGATGGTATGCGTACTGTATACTATTTCACGTAGTATTTAATAAAAATAATACACACTGAATCACGTATGTTTAGAAATATATAGATGGTATGCATACTGTGTACTGCTTCACGTAGTATTTAATAAAAATAATACACAGTGAATCACGTATGTTTAGAAATATATAGATGGTATGCATACTGTGTACTGTTTCACGTAGTATTTAATAAAAATAATACACAGTGAATCACGTATGTTTAGAAATATATAAATAGTATGCATACTGCATACTGTTTCACGTAGTATTTAATAAAAATAATACATAGTGAATCACGTATGTTTAGAAATATATAGATGGTATGCATACTGTATACTGCTTCACGTAGTATTTAATAAAAATAATACACAGTGAATCACGTATGTTTAGAAATATATAGATGGTATGCATACTGTGTACTGCTTCACGTAGTATTTAATAAAAATAATACACACTGAATCACGTATGTTTAGAAATATATAAATAGTATGCATACTGCATACTGTTTCACGTAGTATTTAATAAAAATAATACACACTGAATCACGTATGTTTAGAAATATATAAATAGTATGCATACTGCATACTGTTTCACGTAGTATTTAATAAAAATAATACACACTGAATCACGTATGTTTAGAAATATATAAATAGTATGCATACTGCATACTGTTTCACGTAGTATTTAATAAAAATAATACACAGTGAATCACGTATGTTTAGAAATATATAGATGGTATGCATACTGCATACTGTTTCACGTAGTATTTAATAAAAATAATATACAGTGATTCACGTATGTTTAGAAATATATAGATGGTATGCGTACTGTGTACTGTTACACGTAGTATTTAATAAAAATAATACACACTGAATCACGTATGTTTAGAAATATATAGATAGTATGCATACTGTATACTGTTTCACGTAGTATTTAATAAAAATAATACAGTGACTCACGTATGTTTAGAAATATATAGATGGTATGCATACTGCATACTGTTTCACGTAGTATTTAATAAAAATAATACAGTGACTCACGTATGTTTAGAAATATATAGATGGTATGCGTACTGTATACTGTTTCACGTAGTATTTAATAAAAATAATACATAGTGAATCACGTATGTTTAGAAATATATAAATAGTATGCATACTGCATACTGTTTCACGTAGTATTTAATAAAAATAATACACACTGAATCACGTATGTTTAGAAATATATAAATAGTATGCATACTGCATACTGTTTCACGTAGTATTTAATAAAAATAATACAGTGAATCACGTATGTTTAGAAATATATAGATGGTATGCATACTGTGTACTGCTTCACGTAGTATTTAATAAAAATAATACAGTGACTCACGTATGTTTAGAAATATATAGATAGTATGCATACTGTATACTGCTTCATATACTCTTTAATAAAAATAATACACAGTGAATCACATATGTTTAGTAATATATAAATAGTATGCATACTTTATACTGCTTCACATAGTATTTAATAAAAATAATACACAGTGAATCACATATGTTTAGTAATATATAAATAGTATGCATACTTTATACTGCTTCACATAGTATTTAATAAAAATAATACACAGTGAATCACATATGTGTAGAAATATATAGATAGTATGCATACTGTGTACTGTTTCACGTAGTATTTAATAAAAATAATACACAGTGAATCACGTATGTTTAGAAATATATAGATGGTATGCATACTGTGTACTGCTTCACGTAGTATTTAATAAAAATAATACAGTGACTCACGTATGTTTAGAAATATATAGATAGTATGCATACTGTATACTGCTTCATATACTCTTTAATAAAAATAATACACAGTGAATCACATATGTTTAGTAATATATAAATAGTATGCATACTTTATACTGCTTCACATAGTATTTAATAAAAATAATACACAGTGAATCACATATGTTTAGTAATATATAAATAGTATGCATACTGTATACTGTTTCACGTAGTATTTAATAAAAATAATACACAGTGAATCACGTATGTTTAGAAATATATAGATGGTATGCATACTGTATACTGTTTCACGTAGTATTTAATAAAAATAATACACAGTGAATCACGTATGTTTAGAAATATATAAATAGTATGCATACTGCATACTGTTTCACGTAGTATTTAATAAAAATAATACACAGTGACTCACGTATGTTTAGAAATATATAGATGGTATGCATACTGCATACTGTTTCACGTAGTATTTAATAAAAATAATACACAGTGAATCACGTATGTTTAGAAATATATAGATGCGGGTGTACTTGTAGGTCGGTTGGGTGGGGGGGTTGGGGGGTGGTTCTTCTCCGGGGGCGTAGTTAAGTGGGGTTTTGGTATTTGCGGTGGGTGGAGGTACAGTGGGGTTATGCTGTGTACTGCTTCACGTAGTATTTAATAAAAATAATACACAGTGAATCACATATGTTTAGTAATATATAAATAGTATGCATACTTTATACTGCTTCACATAGTATTTAATAAAAATAATACACAGTGAATCACATATGTTTAGTAATATATAAATAGTATGCATACTTTATACTGCTTCACATAGTATTTAATAAAAATAATACACAGTGAATCACGTATTTTTAGAAATATATAGATGGTATGCATACTGTATACTATTTCACGTATTTAATAAAAATAATACAGTGACTCACGTATGTTTAGAAATATATAGATGGTATGCGTACTGTATACTGTTTCACAGTATTTAATAAAAATAATACACAGTGAATCACGTATTTTTAGAAATATATAGATGGTATGCATACTGTGTACTGTTTCACGTAGTATTTAATAAATAATACACAGTGACTTACGTATGTTTAGAAATATATAGATGGTATGCGTACTGTATACTGTTTCACGTAGTATTTAATATAAATAATACAGTGACTCACGTATGTTTAGAAATATATAGATAGTATGCATACTGTATACTGCTTCATATACTCTTTAATAAAAATAATACACAGTGAATCACATATGTTTAGTAATATATAAATAGTATGCATACTGTATACTGTTTCACGCAGTATTTAATAAAAATAATACAGTGACTCACGTATGTTTAGAAATATATAGATAGTATGCGTACTGTATGCTGTTTCACGTAGTATTTAATAAAAATAATACACAGTGAATCACATATGTTTAGTAATATATAAATAGTATGCATACTTTATACTGCTTCACATAGTATTTAATAAAAATAATACACAGTGAATCACATATGTGTAGAAATATATAGATAGTATGCATACTGTATACTGTTTCACGCAGTATTTAATAAAAATAATACAGTGACTCACGTATGTTTAGAAATATATAGATGGTATGCATACTGTATACTGTTTCACGTAGTATTTAATAAAAATAATACACACTGAATCACGTATGTTTAGAAATATATAAATAGTATGCGTACTGTATACTGTTTCACGTAGTATTTAATAAAAATAATACACACTGAATCACGTATGTTTAGGACTTTATAATAGTATGCGTTCTGATACGGCACGTAGTATTTAATAAAGATAATACACAGTGAATCACGTATGTTTAGAAATATATAAATAGTATGCATACTGCATACTGTTTCACGTAGTATTTAATAAAAATAATACACACTGAATCACGTATGTTTAGAAATATATAAATAGTATGCATACTGCATACTGTTTCACGTAGTATTTAATAAAAATAATACACACTGAATCACGTATGTTTAGAAATATATAGATAGTATGCATACTGTATACTGTTTCACGTAGTATTTAATAAAAATAATACACAGTGAATCACGTATGTTTAGAAATAGATAAATAGTATGCATAGTGTATACTGCTTCATATACTCTTTAATAAAAATAATACACAGTGAATCACATGTTTAGAAATATATAGATAGTATGCATACTGTATACTGCTTCATATAGTATTTAATAAAAAATAATGCACAGTGAATCACGTATGTTTAGAAATAGATAAATAGTATGCATAGTGTATACTGCTTCATATACTCTTTAATAAAAATAATACACAGTGAATCACATGTTTAGAAATATATAGATAGTATGCATACTGTATACTGCTTCATATACTCTTTAATAAAAATAATACACAGTGAATCACGTATGTTTAGAAATAGATAAATAGTATGCATACTGTATAGTGCTTCATATACTCTTTAATAAAAATAATACACAGTGAATCACATATGTTTAGTAATATATAAATAGTATGCATACTTTATACTGCTTCACATAGTATTTAATAAAAATAATACACAGTGAATCACATGTTTAGAAATATATAGATAGTATGCATACTGTATACTGTTTCACGTAGTATTTAATAAAAATAATACACAGTGAATCATGTATGTTTAGAAATATATAAATAGTATGCGTACTGTATACTGTTACACGTAGTATTTAATAAAAATAATACACACTGAATCACGTATGTTTAGAAATATATAAATAGTATGCATACTGCATACTGTTTCACGTAGTATTTAATAAAAATAATACACACTGAATCACGTATGTTTAGAAATATATAAATAGTATGCATACTGCATACTGTTTCACGTAGTATTTAATAAAAATAATACACACTGAATCACGTATGTTTAGAAATATATAAATAGTATGCATACTGCATACTGTTTCACGTAGTATTTAATAAAAATAATACACACTGAATCACGTATGTTTAGAAATATATAAATAGTATGCATACTGCATACTGTTTCACGTAGTATTTAATAAAAATAATACACACTGAATCACGTATGTTTAGAAATATATAAATAGTATGCATACTGCATACTGTTTCACGTAGTATTTAATAAAAATAATACACACTGAATCACGTATGTTTAGAAATATATAAATAGTATGCATACTGCATACTGTTTCACGTAGTATTTAATAAAAATAATACACACTGAATCACGTATGTTTAGAAATATATAAATAGTATGCGTACTGTATACTGTTACACGTAGTATTTAATAAAAATAATACACAGTGAATCACGTATGTTTAGTAATATATAAATAGTATGCGTACTGTATACTGTTACACGTAGTATTTAATAAAAATAATACACACTGAATCACGTATGTTTAGAAATATATAAATAGTATGCATACTGTATACTGTTTCACGTAGTATTTAATAAAAATAATACACAGTGAATCACGTATGTTTAGAAATATATAGATAGTATGCATACTGTATACTGCTTCATATACTCTTTAATAAAAATAATACACAGTGAATCACATATGTTTAGAAATATATAGATAGTATGCATACTGTATACTGCTTCATATAGTATTTAATAAAAAATAATACGCAATGTACTGTATTTGCTAGTCTTTAATTCCCAGCAAAGCTACTGTAACTCGTGGATCTCTGCCGAAAACAGTTTTCCATCGTCCCACACAAAATCTGCACACTTTTTTTTTGGACATTTTCTGCCGTGGGTTAAATGTGGTGTAATGTGTTAAACATTCTTATGATTAATGATGAGAGCACTGTAATCTCAGACATATATTGAATTAAGCTGGATCTTTACATGCGGGAATTGTGAACGGTGTTTGCTGTGCATGGGTGCCAGGTCGTTGCTATGCTGTTGCTAGGGTCAGTCTCAGTGATGTTATGGTCTGTAAATATTCTGGTCACGTGTTTTGTGAGCGACAGGCTCCTGTGGGATTGAGTGCTGAGAGCGTCAGAACGTTGAGAAATGTGTGTCTGAACTTCATGGCAAGGACAGTGGCTGTACAGTGAAGTCTGTGGGGTGGTGCTTTTGGGTCTGTAGCTGTAGATCTCTGGAGTTTTGGTGATACGGAATGAATTTCTTCCACTGGAAACACTTGTATTTCATTCTAGTGCTGCAGTAACACTCTGTTCACACACACACTCACACACTTCATGTTGTGCAGTGTGTTCTGGTTTAAATGCTGGTGTAGAGTGACTGCAGCTGCTTAGGTTATTGATCAGCTGTGTTTTACACTAGTGAGGTGAATACAGTCGTGTCTGATATCTGAGCGTCGTGGTCGAAGACAATCAGTGCATTAGTGTGGGTGTGCAATATATCATTGACCGCATCAGTATTAGACAATATTTATTTATTATTGGATAAGGTCAGTCTGATGAGGCAAATATTATTGGATTTTATTTATTTTTATGCCAGGTTTCTGTGATGCAAATAGTTAAATTTACTGCAAATTATGTAATTACATTTAATTCTTATAGTGCAAAAACATATAACACCAAATATAATGCAAATAATTAAATTTATTGTAAAGTATATCATGCTTTAAATTTATATCCTGTGTCCGCAAATGTTGTACAAAAATATATAATATTTAATGCTAAGAATTTACTGCAAAATATATCGTGCGTTAAATTTAATTTTGACAGTGTAGAATATAATGTAAAAATCTAATGCAAAGAATTAAATTTAATGCAAAGTATATCAGTTTAGGGATGTCAATTTTGATCATTTCCATGATCGATCGTCGTTTAAATTTACGATCAATTAATCGATTAATCGTTAACTTTAATGCAGCAAAATGCGTCTATTGCAGCATGACAGTTTGTGCAAAAGCCACTCAAAAAAAAACCCGCTTTCTCCCTATCCTACCTCCCTCACCCGAAGAAAGGGTGTTAGTCTGAATAAAGTGCTAGTAGCAGGATCGTAAAATGAATAGATGTGATTATGATAATTTGATAAAATGGAAGAGAGCTCGTTTGAGATCATTTTACTTTGTTGACTGTTTCACTATCCCGACACACAGGAGACCGCTGAACGCGCATCTTTAAATGGTTTCGTGGGTGCTCGTATTGTATTTAAAAACCCAATTGCAATGTTTTCAACTGACATAATGGCATTTAAAATAAACTTATCCCAAACCTAACTGTAAATGTCAGATTTAGAATTTTTGCGTTCCGGTAGGCCTATTTGTTTTTAATAATCCGGCATTGACGGTGTATTAGATCGTGAGAGTGCGTGCGTGCGTGCATACGAGACGGAGCGAGCGCGGGTTTGGCTAGATGTATTTGGAGGTTATTACTCGCGTCTCATTCGGCACAAATCCAAATGTTTCCATATTCACAATGTATTTGAATGTTAACTATTATTTATAATGTAAACTAGGCTTGTACTTTACACGCATTCGCATATAGACGGAAAAGATCATCCTCTTGAGCAAAAAATTCCTTGGCATAACAGCAGAGTGGACCAGTACACTACGGTCTATTTAAACTGACCAGTGTAACCTTTTATATGTTTAGTTGACTATGTTATTCTGATAATGAACAGACTGTGATGTAAGGTTGAATTGCTAGAATATGTGGGGTGTGCGCGCGAGGCGCCGGCGCGATCCAACAGCTGAAACATAAAAAAACTTGTTAATGGAGGTCGGTCTAATCCGCAAAAGTGTTTACTTTTATTTTTGCACAATCACAATAAAAACAAGAGTTGTGCTTTTGCTAATTCAAACAGAATTGTGCGTTGTCATCCTTTCCTTGCCCTGAACGTGGTTATGGAGCGCCGCGCCACATTCTGTTTGAAATTGTTAGCTTAATTTAAGTCAGATAGATCGCTTTTTTTTTTTTATGAAAACAATTGTTATTTTATTAGGCGTATTGCTTACATAGGCTATACATTTTCCATAAAACATCCCATTTTGTCCCAGGGCTTGAAAACCCGTGCCTAGGCTAGTTAGGTCCATGCAAAAACTTGTGAACGATGCTCGTAGTTGTGGCATCAGCATGAAACATGGACAGTGGCCACAGATTAATAAGTTGTAGGAACGAATTAACAAGTTGAAGGAATGAATCGCCTGTCTGTCCTGTGTCCCGCAGCCCTGCAACCTTCACCTAATTGTTTCAAATATGAAAGAATTATCTGGGGAAATGACTGTTACTACATTTCTATTGCATTCCATGTTGAAGAACTTTGTGTTGTTACTATATGGAATGTAGTACTTCATCACGCAGCCCAAAATTAAACGACTTAATCGACCATCGATAGCTTTAATCGATATCGGAAATCGTTGACATCCCTAGTTCAGTTGTATTATAGTGCAAAATATAATACAAATAATTATATAATTGCAATGCAGAAATATATCATGTAAAAGTGCAAAATATAATGCAAAGAATTTGCAGAAGTTTCATCATGCAATGAATTTGATTCTTATATTGTGAAAAAGATAATATATATATTGCAAAAATTTAATACAGAGAATTTAATTTGATTGCTGAGTATGTAATGCATTAATTTGAATTCTTATAGTACAAAATATGAAAAATGTATAGAATTAAATTTACTTAAGCATATAATGCATTAAACTGAATTCTTATAGTGCAAAATATAATGCAAAAATTTATAATATGCAAAAATATCATGCAAAAAAATTCATTTTATTGCTGAGTATATAGGCCTACTGCATTAAATTGAATTCTTATAGTACAAAATATTATGCAAATGCTATAGATTAAATTTACTTCAAAGCATGTAATGCATTAAACTGAATTCTTCTTGTGCAAAAATACATATTATAATTCAAAAATATAATACAGAGAGTTCAAGTATCAAGTATGTAGTACATTAATTGAATTCTAAAAGTGCAAAATATAATGCAAAGTATTCAATTTACTGCAAGTTGCATCATGCAATGAATTTGATTCTTATATTGTGAAAAAGATAATATATATATTGCAAAAATTTAATACAGAGAATTTAATTTGATTGCTGAGTATATAATGCATTAATTTGAATTCTTATAATGCAAAAATGTATAGAATTAAATTTACTTCAAAGCATATAATGCATTAAACTGAATTCTTATAGTGCAAAATATAATGCAAAAATTTATAATATGCAAAAATATAATGCAAAAAATTCAATTTTATTGCTGAGTATATAGGCCTACTGCATTAAATTGAATTCTTATAGTACAAAATATTATGCAAATGTATAGAATTAAATTTACTTCAAAGCATGTAATGCATTAAACTGAATTCTTCTTGTGCAAAAATACATATTATAATTCAAAAATATAACATTGACAACGAGTGTAAGTAAATATAAAATATAATATAAAGCATATAATATAAAGCAGCATCCGATCATTTCACAGCTGAGTTACACAGACAGTAGCGTGATTGACTGGCAAGCGTACAGTAAAGCCAGATGTGAAACACAGCTAATCCTTTTATATTTCGGTCGAGTCTGTCGTGGTGATTTGATTCTGCAGAGATGAATGTGATGAGAGATCCACACAGATGACTGATATATTATTCATATATGATCTTTACTGACTCCAGAGCAGCCGTCAGCTTAAAGCGATCGCTCACCGAAAAGAAACATTCTGTCCTTACTTCATCCAGCGCCAAAAAGCTGCATAAGAGTCCATGCAACTCGTGCGCTATATTCAACGTCTTCTGAAGATGCTTTGTGTGAAATTTAGGTGATTATTCGCTGAATCAAATATCAAAAGAGAGTATATTCATAATGTACATTGTAATGCATTGTATTTCTTAAATAATCACAGTTAATATGCATCATGATAAATAGAATAAAAGTTAAACGCACTACAGTATTTTCAGATTCCTTGTTACATATGCCATTGTTTAGCATGCATTTCAATGCATAACACTTTCAAAAGGTGCAGCATTGAGTACACAGTGCAATATAAGCTGCATTACAAGGCATAATTAATGCATTAAGAATACTTTAATAATGCATGATATTTACTGGCTTCAAGTATTTTTCTGATACTTTTATAGTGTCTGTCTTAAAATTAAAAGTTAATATTTTTAAAAAATTATTTACTTGTGTTTCATGGAAACAGTTTTATTTTAGTGCAGTACTATTTTATAATATTATTATAATTTATATAAATATTTGAAATTTTGAGTTTGTTTCAGTAAATTTTAATTTATTTTTTAGTAATTTTGCTGTGGCCTTTTATCATTCATATAATTTTTTTAATATTAGTGTTTAATTTCTAATTCTGATTTGGTCTTAGATTTAGTGTTGGTTGTTCAGTTATTTATGGCCGTTTTGACGGAATTAGGCTTCAACTTCATCTATTTAAGTAGTGCCTATACAGTGTATTTCTAATTTATGTTAGATTTTCATTTAACATTTATATTTTATTATAATAGTTATAGTTCCTTTTTCTAGTTTGTTTCCAGTAAATTTAGTACTTCAACTTATTTCACTTAGTAGCCAATGCAACATTTTTAATTTCGCAACAATTACATATTTAATATTAATACAGTGGGGCAAATAAGTATTTGATACACTGCTGATTTTTCAAGTTTTCCCACTTACAAAGAATGGAGAGTTCTGTAATTTTCATCGTAGGTACACCTAAACTGTGAGAGACCGAATCAAAAAAAACAATCCAGAAAATAACATTGTATGATTTTTTAATAATTAATTTCCATTTTATTGCATGAAATAAGTCTTTGATCACCTACCAACCAGGCAAGAATTCTAGCTCTCTCGGACTGTTAGTTTGTCTTTAAGAAGCCCTCCTATCCTCCACTCATTACCTGTATTAATTGCACCTGTTTGAACTTGTTACCTGTATAAAAGACACCGGTCCACACACTCAATCAATCAGACTCCAACCTCTCCACTATGGGCAAGACCAAAGAGCTGTCTAAGGACACCAGGGACAAAATTGTAGACCTACACAAGGCTGGGATGGGCTACAAGACAATAGGCAAACAGCTTGTTGAGAAGGCAACAACTGTTGGCGCAATTATTAGAAAATTGAAGAAATTCAAGATGACCGTCAATCTCCCTCGGACTGGGGCTCCATGCAAGATCTCGCCTCGTGGAGTATCAATGATCCTGAGAAAGGTGAGGGATCAGCCTAGAACTACACGGGAGGACCTGGTCAATGACCTGAAGAGAGCTGGGACCACAGTCTCAACGGTTACCATTAGTAACACACTACACCGTCATGGATTAAAATCCTGCAGCGTGGGCAAGGTCCCCCTGCTCAACCCAGCACATGTCCAGGCCCGTCTGAAATTTGCCAAAGACCATCTGGATGATCCAAAGGAGGCATGGGAGAAGGTCATGTGGCCAGAGGAGACCAAAATAGAAGTTTTTTGTATAAACTCCACTCGACGTGTTTGGAAGAATGAGTATAATCCCAAGAACACCATCCCAACCGTGAAGCATGGGGGTGGAAACATCATGCTTTGGGGTGCTTTTCTGCAAAGGGGACAGGACGACTGCACCGTATTGAGGGGAGGATGGATTGGGCCATGTATTGCGAGATTTTGGGCAACAACCTCCTTCCCTCAGTAAGCGCATGAAGATGGGTCGTGGCTGTGTCTTCCAGCATGACAATGGACCCCAAACACAAAGCCAGGGCAACTAAGGAGCGGCTCCATAAGAAGAATTTCAAGGTCCTGGAGTGGCCTAGCCAGTCTCCAGACCTGAACCCAATAGAAAATCTATGGAGGGAGCTGAAACTCTGTGTTGCCCAGCATCAGCCCCAAAACATGAAAGATCTGGAGAACACCTGTATGGAGGAGTGGGCCAAAATCCCTGCTGCAGTGTGTGCAAACCTGGTCAAGAACTACAGGAAGCGTCTGACCTCTGTAATTGTAAACAAAGGTTTCTGTACCAAATATTAAGTTCTATTTTTCTATTGTATCAAATACTTATTTCATGCAATAAAATGTAAATTAATTATTAAAAAATCATACAAGGTTATTTCTGGATTTTTTTTTTTTGATTCGGTCTCACAGTTGAGGTGTACCTACGATTAAAATTACAGATCTCTCCATTCTTTGTAAGTGGGAAAACTTGAAAAATCAGCAGTGTATCAAATACTTATTTGCCCCAGTGTACTTTATTTCAGCCGTTTTAGTCAACGGTAATAACCCTGCCTGGGAACAGTGGATAATGCGGGTGAGTAAATAATGACAGATATGTAATGAGTGTTAATGAAGCTTGTGGCTGCTGTTTGTGAACTGAAGCACATGTATATGATGATGATGATGATGAAGGACGCGAGGCTTAAGTCTCTGTGTTTTCTATTATCCCGGTAATGCTGCCGGTCGAACGCGCCAAACAGAGACCCTTATAACGTGTGTGTGTGTGTGTGGTGTGTGTGTATCAGCGATGCTGCTCCTGCGAACCCACCCAAACACACACACACACACTTCAGCCTGACATTGCATTAGCATCCAGAATGGCGTTCGGCGTGCGTGGGTGTGTTTGTGTGTGTGTTTCGTGCGCGACCCGATCGCACCCGGGCGAATTGAAAGTGTAATTTACGATCCGAGCGGCTCGGGCGGTTTTATGACTAATTAAAGTCTTTCTGTGGTTGTTTGCATGAAGCTTGTGTGTTCTGCGAGCGCTGAGCTCCGTGTGTCTTTTCTGCTTAAACGGAGGCAGTTTCCATGACGACCAAACAAAGAACCTCGAATTCAGAGCAAAACTTCGAGAAACAGAAGGACAGAATGAGTGTGAGAGGAAAGTTTTACGTCAGAAAACCAGCATCACTAGTACTCAACCTCTTGTACTAAAAGTCGAGCGTGTGCAAAGCGTGTTGAATGATTCCTCAGATCATACGTGTAATCAGTAAGTGATCAGATCCAGCGTTTTCACCTGCCGGACCAGAAAGCAGATGAAAAACCCACAGGCTCAGATTTTCAGTCCTAATTAATCTCATCGGGACTCATGATAGCATGTTATTGTTGAGCATATAAGCTCATTATGATTTTTATGACTCATAATGCAGTCGTAATAATGGAATTTACTGTATAATGCAGAATGTCACGGAATTTGGTAAATTCTGGATGAATAAACCAAAAGTACATTTAATCAAATCATGGTTATTGAAATATGACGTCTACGTGTTTGCATGCATTTCACAATTTAATTTGATAAAACTATCATCAGATGCACACAGAAACTCCGTCTTTACGGCAGCCCGCCAAAATAAAAGTTACGTTTAAGAAATATATTAATATTGTACGTTAGAATCTAAAAGTAATAATAATAGTTATTTTTAAAATATTTATTATTATTACTTTCTTCAACATTTCATTTCTAACAATAAACCTGTCATGCAGCACTTTGCTGAAAACAGTTGTACAGTAGATTGTACTTCTCAATATAGTAATATTAAAAATAAAACTATTAATTGAAACATTATTTTTTCAAAGAATATGGCAACCATAAAGTCAAATTTAAAAAATAAATGTATTTGAAAAAACTACATAAATTGTATTTGTTAATGTTTAATGGCTTTATTTGATTACCACTGTTTTAGATAATAAATTTGTGTTAAATCATAAATCCAGATGCAAATTAAAATGGACAATTTAGAATTTCTGGGGGAAAAAATTTAACATCTCATAAGGGCCGTATTATTGGAGAAATCAAATATGGATTAAATGAATTAGACATGCTTTTTGATTATTAAAATGTAATTAAAGCATTAAAACGGAATCCAGAACAATTCAAATGGAGTGGACGGAATTAAAGCAGAATTGGTGATGGAATAAAGCAGCTGTGTGTCTGGTTCTGAGATCTTCAGAAGCTGGAGGAAGCCTGGTATTCCTGGATTACTGACTGTGATCGTCTGACTGAGATGCTTCAAACGATCTCCGTGTTGATGAAACATCTGCGGTGATTTCATGTTTGTGTTGTATTTTTAGTGTGATTGTGTAATTGATGCAGGCTGGAATCAGATCAGACGCTGATGATTAACGCTCGTGTTTATAGATCGCACAGTGGCGCACGGCTGATGTTCCCAAAACTGTTCCCGCTCACACAGATCTCATAATCCTGTAAAACCCTGTCATCACTGAACCCGGAGAGAAGAAGAGACGCGTCATAAACTCATAACGGATTATTAAAGACTGTAAAGCATCCAGACGTCACTCCGCTGTCAGCCTGTTGTTCTGATTCAGCAGCGGCCAAAAACATACTGACTGCATCTGTGCACTACAATGATTTACTTCAAGGTCAGGTGTGTCATTTCTGACACCTTAAAGCAGTGGTCTTTATCACTGTCCCAGTAGATCCCGAAAAAAACCCAGTAAAATAAGTACAAAAATGCATTACATTTCTGGGGTTATATTAATGCATCACTGAAGGGAACTGTCTTGAGAAAAGCTTCGATGGCAATGGCATCTTCTTCTCCTCCGTATAAAGCGCAGCTCTGCTTTGTTAGCTATAGTGCGGCCGGTTCATAAGCAGTGTTGCCAAGTCCGTGGTTTTCCCGCAGAATTGTGCTACTTTAACACTGTTGCCGCGGGTTGAAGCGACCCCAATAACGTGATATTTAGCCTCTGGAATGTGAGTTTTACTGGAAGATCCCCGCCGAAAAACGTGTATTTTACCCCCGGAATGCAATTTTTACAGGGGAACCCTCCTCGAAACGCTTGGACTAGTTTTATTACGAAAACCTGGCAACCCTGTTGATCAGCGCCACCTGCTGTCAGAGAGTGCGTCTCATTCAGACTGCTGTTGTTTCGCACAGATGTTTTATGTAGCAAATAAATAAATAAAACCTGATTATGTTTTAAATATGAAATGAATCTAAATAAATCAAAAACAACCACCCCGTGCAGATCGTGATTAAAATGCAGTGGTTGCTTCTAATTTCAAATGGCTAGATATTTTTTGTTTAAAGCCAGTTTGTTTGTTAAAAAGCAAATAGCCAATAAATAAATTTGCTTAAAAATCAGTATCAGAATTCAATTTGCTAGTTAAAAAAGAAAAAGAAAGAAAGAAAGAAAATCTGAATTCTGAATCGGCTATGAACGGCGCGTCACTGATTAAAATAATAAGTAAAAGGCCTCAAATTTGAAGCACTATCTGGGATGTCTTTTTCTATCAATTCTTCAATAGGTAGATCTTGTCTTTAAAGGCCGAGGTCAGGGAACTTGGGCCTAAAAAGGTTGGTGACCACTGCCGTAAAGAATAGTTGACCCAAAACATGGTTAAGAACATGTAGATGAGTTAGCTTTCGTGATCAGGTTTTGTGAGTAGATGCATCCGGTCTCACGCACAGTGAATGGGTGGCGTCAGAATTAGAGTTCAAACGGCTGATAAAAGCATCACAATAATCCACAAGTACTCCAGTCCATCAGTTAATGACTTGAGAAGACAAAAGATGAAACTAATCCAGCATTAAGATGCTTTTAACTAAAACACGAGTCCGTAATCCATAATAACACTTCCTCCATTGAGTCAGTGTTTGGTTGTGAATCAGGAGAGAAATCTGCACAGATCAAGCAGTGTTTAAACAGCTCTAAACTAGGGCTGGACCAGATTATTCGATTATTCGTTCGGTGGGTTGGCATTCGATATTCAATTTTGAGATTCGAATATATTCGCCCATGAGTGAACGTCATGATTCAGTTCATCTGGAAGAGAAGACAAAAATGTGAAGACCTCAGCTGTGTGGGAGCACTTTAAATTGAGAGAGGACAAGACAAAGGCAGTGTGCCAGATATGCGATTTGAAACGGGCCTACCACAACAGCACATCAAGTCTGAATAATCACCTGAGTTCTGTAAGTAATACGCCTATAGTATATTGTTGGTGTAAAAAAAAAACGAGCTTTTATCTGCCATGTTAATCAGTAATTTTACACATGATAACAACGTGCACTTAATTTGCTTGGAAAATACTTGCGAGTACGGCAGTCATAAAAAAACGTACAGTAGCCCAGCCTAATAATAATGTGTATTATTAAAAGTATTGGCTCGTAAACAGACCTGTGGTTTTGTTCACTAGGCAGTGTCGTTTCGACGATATCAGGGCTCTACAATAAGGATGGCCCGGGGCCAGTGTGAAAGACGTTCGGGTAGGGCTGGACAATAATTCAATATTCAAAGATGATGCGATATATTTTTTCAAAACCGTGATATGATTTTAAACACATCTTGAATTCGATATACATTACCAGTGTTTCTACATACATTGCTTTATTTGTAGCGTTGACTTCGTTGATAAACAGGAGGCTGCACATTTCAAAAATCAAACCCGGCGCGGGTCGTTCTATGAATGTGATCTTTGGAAGGGAAAACGACTGTCTTGTAGGAATAGTAGATGGCATTTTATCTGCTCAAGTAGCGCTTATGGCGGAGCTGTTTTGTTGTAGCTCTATTCTTTTGGTTTCGGAGCAACTCGAGCCTGTTTCTACAGTTATCCTGGTTACTGCACGTTTCAGCTAATAAACAATCAGCCCTACATACCGTGCAAGTTGTTGGCAAACGCAAGATGTTTTAATGTTCTTAAGAAGTTGTCTTCACTTGCTCACCAAGCCTGCATTTTATTTGATCCAAAATGCACCAAAACATTTTGAAATATTTTTACTATTACAAAGGAAACGCTGTATCACTGTCCCATAAGCGCTGCTGTGTTTACAGCGGTAACCAAGGAAAAGCTGCATCCAGTAACAGAAGCGCTGCTGGGGTTACAGGCGGTAATCCAGGAACACGCTTGCATAACTGTACCATAGCGCTGCTGTGTTAACAAGCGGGTAACCAGGAAAGCTGCATCATGTCCAAGAGCGCAGCTGTTTACATCTGTAACCAAGGAAATGCTGTATCACTGTACCATAAGCGCTGCTGTGTTTAGAGCGGTAACCAAGGAAACGATGTATCATTGCTGTTCATAAGCGCAGCTTTGTTTACAGCGGTAACCAAGGAAACGCGGCATCACTGTACCATAAGCGCTGCTGTGATTACAACGGTAACCAAGGAAACGCTGCATCACTGTACCATAAGCGCTGCTGTGTTTACAGCGGTAACCAAGGAAACGCTGCATCACTGTATCATAAGCGCTGCTGAGTTTACAGCGGTAACCAAGGAAACGCTGCATCACTGTACCATAAGAGTCTGTGTTTACAGCGGGGTAAAAGGAAAAGCTGATCACGTGTACCAGAAGCGATGCTGTGTTACAGCGGGTAACCAAGAAAAAGCGTCACTGTACATAAGCGTGCGTGTCTCGAGCGGTAATAACCCCAAGGGGAAAACGCTTGCATCCAATGTCCCTAAGCGCTGCTGGTTTTAGAGCGGTAACAAGGAAATGCTGCATAACCTTGGAACCCATAAGCGCTGCTGTGTTACAGCGGTAACCAAGGAAAACGCTGCACATCCACTGACCATAAGCGCTGCGGGTTACAGCGTTAAACCAAGGAAACGCTGTATCGCTGTTCCATAAGCGCTGCTGTGTTTACAGCGGTAACCAAGGAAACGCGGCATCACTGTACCATAAGCGCTGCTGTGATCAGCGGTAACCAAGGAAACGCTTGCTCACTGGCAAATAAGCGCGCTGTGTGGTTTACAGTGTAACAAGGAGGAACGCTGCATACTGTCCCATAAGCGTGCGGTGTTTAGGGCGGGTAACCAAGGAAACGCTGCATTCACTGTACCATAAGCACTGCCCTGTGTTTACAGCGGAACCACAGGGAAACGCATAAATGTACCATAAGCGTGCGTGTTTTCCAGCGGGGTAACCAAGGAAACGCTGCACACTGTACCATAGCAGTTGCGGGTTTACAGCAGTAAGCAAGGAAATGCTGTATCACTGTACCATAAGCGCTGCTGTGTTTACAGCGGTAACCAAGGAAAAGCTATTGCCATCCTGATACCACTAAGCGCTGCTGTGTTTAGACGCGTAACCAAGGAAACGCTGCTCATGAACCATAAAGCGCTGTGCTGTGTTTTTTTTTTGTTTACAGCGGTAACCAAGGGAACGCTGTATCATTGCTGTTCATAAGCAGCAGCTCTGTTTTGTTTACAGCGGTAACCAAGGAAACGCGGCATCACTGTACCATAAGCGCTGCTGTGGTTACAGCGGTAACCAAGGAAACGCTGCATCACTGTACCATAAGCGCTGCTGTGTTTAGAGCGCCCCCGGGAACCAAGGAAACGCTGCAACTCACTGTACCATAGCGCTGCTGTGTTTACAGCAGTAACCAAGGAAACGCTGCATCACTGTACCATAAGGCTGCTGGGTTACAGCGGAACAAAGAAACGCATGCATCATGTACCATAAGCGCTGCGTGTTCCCTCGGCGGTTAACAATGACAATGCTGACATCAATGTACCATAAGCGACTGCTGTGTGTAGAAGAACGGTAAGTGTTTTTCACAGCTGGTTGTATGTGGTTTTTACGATCCCATAAGCGCTGCTGGTGTTTACGCGGTAACAAGAAACGATGCACACTGTTACATAAGCGTGCTGGTGTTTACAGCGGTAATCAAGGCAACGTCTGCTCCACTGTACCATAGCTGAGTGTGTTACAGCGGTATAACAAAGGGAGAATCACTGTCTCAGTTTACCATGAAGCGCTGCTGGTTTTACAGCGGTAACCAAGAAACGCACTGCACTAACTGTACATAAGCGATGCGGCTGTTTTAGAGCCCCGGGTAACCAAGGAAACCACTGTTGTATTCACTGTACACTAAGCGTGACTGTGTTTCACCAGCGGTAACCAAGGGAAACGTGCCATCACTTTCCATAAGGCGCTGCTTGTGTTTACACGGGCTAACAAAGGAACGCTTGCATCACGGTACCATAAGGCGGCTTGTTTACAGCGGTACCAAGGAAACGATGCATGCACTGTTACATAGCAACTGCGTGTTACAGCGGATTAACCAAGGAACGCTGCATCACTTACCATAAGCGCTGCTGGTTAGAGCGGTGGGTAGGTAACCCAAGGACAACGGCTGCATAACTGTACCATAACGCTGCGTGTTTAGAGCGGTACAAGGAAACGCACTTTTTTGCCCACCCCCTCACATGACCATAAGCGCTCTGTGTTTACAGCAGGGGTAACCAAGGAAAATACGCTGCATAACATGTACCTAAGCTCGCTTTGTTCTACAGCCGGTACACAAAGGAAACGCGGCATCACTGTACACATAAGGCGCTGCTGTGTGTACAGCGGTAACCAAGGAAATGCTGCATCACTGTACCATAAGCGCTGCTGTGTTTACAGCGGTAACCAAGGAAACGCTGCATCACTGTACCATAAGCGCTGCTGTGTTAACAGCGGTAACCAAGGAAACGGCCATCATGTACATAGCTGCTGTGTGTAAAGCGGTAAACAAAGGAAACGCTGCATCAACGGTAACATAAGCGTGCTGTGTCTGACAGCGGTAACAAGGAAACGCTGCATAACTTACCTAAGCGTGCGTGTTAAAGCGGTAACCCAAGGAACGCCTTGCCATCACATGTACCATAGTTGCTGTTGTTTAAAGCGGGAACAAGGAAACGCTGTATCACTGCAACATAAGCGCTGATGTGTTTGAGCGCGTAACCAAGGAAACGATGCCAATCACTGTCCATAAGCGCTGCTGTCACCGTTTACCAGCGGTAACCAAGGAAAACGCCTGCATCAGTACCATAAGCGCTGCTGTGATTTAGAGCGGTAACCAGGAAACGCTGTATCACTGTCCCATAAGCGCTGCTGTGTTTAGAGCGGTAACCAAGGAAAGCTGCATCACTGTAAATAAGCGCTGCTGGGTTCGAGCGGAACCAAGGGAAAGCTGCATCACTGTACCAGAACCGCGATGCTGTGTTTACAGCGGTGTAAAACAAGGGAAACGCCCCTGGCATCACTGTACAATAATGCGTGACGTGTTCTACAGACGGTAACCCACGGGCAAGTGCTCACTGCTACCATAAGCGCGGCTGTGTTTACAGCGGAAAAAACCACGGAAACGCTGCATCATGTCACCATAAGCGCTGCTGTGTTTTAGAGCGGTATAACCAAGAAAAGCCTGGATCCTCCTGCTTACCTAAGCACTGCGTGTTTACGCGGTAACCAGGAAACGCCCTGCACACTGATCCATAAGCTGCTGTGTTTACAGCAGTAAGCAAGGAAATGCTGTATCACTGTACCATAAGCGCTGCTGGGTTTACAGCGGTAACCAAGGAAAAGCTGCATCATTGCTGTTCATAAGCGCACCACTGCTTTGTTTACAGCGGTAACCAAAGGGGAAACGCGTCGCATCTGTACATAAGAGTGCCGTGTTTACAGCGGTAACCAAGGACAACGGCGGATATGTTACCATAAGCGCTGACGGTGTTTCGCGCCGTAGTAACCAAGGAAACACTGTATCATTTCTGTTCATAAGCAGCTCTGCTTTGTTTAGAGCGGTAACCAAGGAAACGCTGCATCACTGCTGTTCATAAGCGCAGCACTGCTTTGTTTACAGGGGTAACCAAGGAAACGCTGTATCATTGCTGTTCATAAGCTGCTTTGTTTTCAGCGGTAACCAAGGAAACGCTGCATCACTGCTGTTCATAAGCGCAGCACTGCTTTGTTTACAGCAGTAACCAAGGAAACGCTGCATCACTGTACCATAAGCACTGCTGTGTTTACAGCGGTAACCAAGGAAACGTGCATCAAACTTCTACCATAAGAGCTGCGGTGTTTACAGCGGTAACCAAGGAAACAATGTATCAACCTGTAAAATAAGCGTGCTCGTGTTTACAGCAGGATAACCCAAGGACCGCTGAATCACCCCACCCACATCGCCTACACAACCATAGCGCTGCGTTGTTTTAGAGAGGTAACCAGGACGTGCATCACTGGCCTAAGCGTGCCTGGGTTTACGTGGTAACCAAGGAACCGCCTGCCATCACTGTCACTAAGCCGCTGTGGTTAGGGCGGGTAACCACGGGAGGACAGCTGCATACGTTACATAAGCATCTGCTGTTGGATGCCATGAAACGAAGCGTGTGGTAAGCCAAGGAAAGAATGTACCATAAGCGCCGACTGTAGTTTACAGCCGGTAAACCAGCGAATACGACTGCATAACGGTCACCATAAGCGTGCTGTGCTTTACAGCGGGGTTAACCAAGGGAAACGCCTTCTGCCATCACTGTAACATAAGCGATGATGTGTTCTTAGGCCGGTAACCAAGGAAATGCTGTATCACTGTACCATAAGCGCTGCTGTGTTTAGAGCGGTAACCAAGGAAACGACCGCGTGCATCAGACTGTACATAAGCAATGCTGTGTTTACAGGGGGGGTACCAAGGAAAACGCTGCCACTCACGTACCATAAGCGCTGCGGTGTTACAGCCGGTAACCAAGAAACGCGGCATAAATGTAACATAGCGCTTGCTGGTTTAGAGCCGGTAACCAAGGGGAAACGGCTGCATCACTGTACCATAAAGCAGCTGTTTTTTTACTGTGTTTTACAGCAGTAACAAGGAAAGATGCTTCACTGTAACTTAAGCGATGCTGCTGTGTTTACACGCGGTAAACGCAAAAGGGGAAACGCCTGCATCACTGTAAAATAGCGCTGCGTGTGTTTAGAGCAGGTAACCAAGGAAACGCCTCTGCATCACTGTACCCCATAAGCAGCTCTGCTTTGTTTATAGCGGTAACCAAGGAAACGCTGCATCACTGTCCCATAAGCTGCTGTGTTTACAGCGGTAACCAAGGACAGGAACGCTGCAATCACCTGTACATAAGCGCTGCTGTGTTTGACAGCCGGTAACCCACAGGAAACGCTGCATCCTGTCCATAAGTGCTGGTTTACAGCGGTAACCAAGTGAAACACGTATCACGTACATAAGCGCTGCTGTGGTTTACAGCGGCGGTAACCAAGGGAAACCGCTGCATCATGTCACCATAAGCGCTGCTGTGTTTAGAGCCGGTAACAAAAGGAAACAATGGATCCTGTACCATAAGCGCTGCTGGTTGACGCGGTAACCAAGGAAACGCTGCATCACTGTACCATAAGCACCGCCTGCTGTGTTTCCAGCGGTAAACACGGGGAAACGATGCATCACGTACCATAAGCGCTGCTGTGTTTACAAGCGGGTAACCAAGGAGGAAACGCTGCATCACTGTACATACGCGCTGTGTGTTACAGCGATGGTAACCAGGAAAAGATGCCAATCACTGTCAATAAGCGCTGCTGTGTTTTAGAGCGGTAAACCAAGGAAACGTGCAATCACGTACCATAAGCGATGCTGTGTTTAGAGCGGGTAAACCAGGAACGCTATGCATCACTGTACCATAGCCGATGCGGTTTTTAACAGCCGGGTAACAAGGAAACGCTGTGCATCAATGTACCATAAGTGACGTGTTTACAGCGGAACCAAGGAAAGGTCTGATCATGTACCATAAGCGTGCTGTGTTTACAGCGGTACACCAAAGGACGTTGCATCCCTGTTTTTTCTACATAAGCGTGCTGTCGTTTCAGCACGTGTAACCAAGGAAACGCTGAATCACCTTGTACCATAAGCGATGCTTTGTTTACAGCGGTAACCAGGAAACGCTGATCACTGTCCATAAGGCTGGGTCTACAGCGGTAACCAGGGAAACGCACCTGCATCACTGTACTCAGCGCTGCTGTGTTTACAGCCGGTAACCAAGGGAAAAGCTGCATCATGTACCATAAGCTGTGTGTTTACAGCGGTACACCCAAGAAAGCGCATCACTGTACATAAGCGCTGCTGTGTGTGTTTTGAGCGGTAAACGGAAAAGCTTGCTTCACTGTCCAATTAGCGGTGCTGTGTTTACAGCGGTAACCAAGGAAAAGCTGCAGCACTGTACCATAAGGATGCTGTGTTAGAGCGGTAACAAAAGGAACCGCGCATCACTGTACATAAGGCTGCTTTGTTTACAGCGGTAAACAAGGAAACGCTGTATCATTGCTGTTCATAAGTGCAGCTCTGCTTTGTTTACAGCAGTAAGCAAGGAAATGCTGTATCACTGTACCATAAGCGCTGCTGTGTTTACAGCGGTAACCAAGGAAACGCTTGCATCACTATAAGACATAAGCGCACCTGCTGGCAGAGAGTGTAATCTTGAGGTTATGCAGCCCGTTTCTGATGTGGTATGTTTCGTGCAGATGTTTATTAGCCTAATTTCACCAAACAGCTAAAGTCAGGGTCTATTCCGTTTTTGCTTCAGATTTTGAAATTTCTACAGTCTTAATATAAATAAACAGGATGCAACTTTGATTTTCAATTCATGAGAAAATGCTGGGTGGCCTCTAATTTCAAATGCTATGAACAATTTTTCATATGTGTTTTTCCTTTCTGAACCCCCTGAACATATACAACATGAAAAACCTAAAGATATTTCATTTCTATTTTGTTGCATGGGCCTCTATTTTATTGTGATTAATTGTAATTTGTTCATTTGTTCTTTATTTATGCCGTCACTTGTCTTAATGTTTAAAACGTTATCATTAGGGCTGTGACGTATTGAGAAAAATCGTGATATGCGCTATACCTTGTTCAAAAAATGCAATCGTGATACGAGATTGCTTAAAGTGTAAAATCCAATTTAAATAATTAAAAACTTAAAATATATAACCAATTTGTGCACATTTATTTAGTGGCAAATAAACCTCAATCACTACACCTTCTGAAAGTGACCAGCAGTGTTTTAGTATTACTTAAAAAGTAATGTCACAAATCAGAAAAAGTAATTTTAACATCAGTGTGAAAATACAAACAAAAAAATTTTAAATGACACTAATTTTATTTCATTGTAACTTTGCTTTCCACACACTTTAAGTACTTATTCATATACCACAGCAAAAACTAGTCTGAGAAAGTTCAAACATGATTAAAGGAAAAAGTGAACAGTCAGTAAAAAAAAAGAAAAAAAAATTTACAACGCATAGATCAATTAAACGTAGTATTTCCGGTACAGAATGTAATAATTAAGTCGTAAAAATAAAAACTGAATAGTGTTACCTGTATGACAAAATTGAGATTAACTCTCTGTTATAGCTCTTTTGTTGTTTGATAACAATTAGGAAATAATCCGAGCAGGTATTTATAGGATGCCTGTCCCTTTAAATACCACTGCACGGATCCCCAGGTAATGACTACACATTGATTTGCTTTCTCAGCGGTTCATTCATTTAAAACATAAACGAATGAGTTTACGAGAACTGATCGTCGCGACGGTGCTTGACATAATTCTGTGGTATGTGTCTGTTAAAACTGAGGAGATGCGAAAGACGAAATGAACTCGGTTCTGAAACAGCGTATCTCTGTTGTGTCGCAGCTTGCAGAGTGTGCAGGCAGAACGGAGAGACGCTGCGCGAGATGCGGCTTTGTGCGCGCGTTCAGGGTGAGTCAGCCAGCACGACGAAGACGGCCCAAGAGTTTTTCTGCACTATTGCGCAAACTCTTTTATAACGGCAAGCAACTTCCTCTGTATATGAGCTCGAACCCTTAAACTTTGACCTTTTGCAACTTTTTGATTTAAGTAGCCTATTATTAAAATGGTTCAGATATCGCACGCCCTTGCGATATGCATATTGTGATATTTACATTTGCGATATTTCTATATATCGT